>BSBK01002769.1:2500-552002 GCA_027943335.1 Chamaecyparis obtusa | reverse complement strand
ATATATATATATTATATATATATATATATATATATATAAGTATAGATAACTGATTCACCCCCCCACCCGCTCTCAATTATCTCTTGGGACTATTCCTAACAATATGTATGTATGTATTTATCTATACACATAGGTATGTATGTATGTATGTGTCTATATCTATATATATATATATATATAGAGAGAGAGAGAGAGAGAGAGAGAGAGAGAGCAGGATGGACTGGAGCTGTATGTATGTATGTATGTATGTATGTATGTATGTGTGTGTGTGTGTGTGTGTGTATATATACACACACATATTGTTAGGAATAGTCCCAAGAGATAATTGAGAGCGGGGGGGGAGGGGTGAATCAGTTATCTACAAGATTCAATTCTTTATGCAATTAAGTATACTTAAACATAAAGCATAAACATAATGAAAGAACACATGAACACAACACCAATATTTTGGTTACGGGGAAACCCAAATACGTAAAAACCCCAGTGGGACTTGATACCCACTAATATTGTGTACTAGTGTATAATGATCCTTCCTAGAAGATCCTTTACCCTGTTAGGAGTAGCTTTATAATATATTAAGTACAGTAGACCTGGTGAAGGGTCAGACCACATTAGGAGTCTTTTACAATTCTCCCTGTTAGGGGAGATGATGTACTGTCTGAGAGTTCATTGCTCAAAGGGGCGAAGGCTACAACCTTCTAAATAATAGATACACACTATATGTAGATTTAGGTGAACTGCTCTTAAACCTGTTGTCTTGATCAGTTCTAATGAATAGCACAAATACTCTACTTGGTCACATAGACCTTCTTTTGATGGCTCAACACTTTGCGCACTCTGCTCTGCTCTGCTTAATCAACCATGAACCACGCTCAAGCAATCATAAATGACTGCCTATAAGTATCTTTCCTCTAAATGATATAATCAAGTTGGCCTATTAGAACCACCTTGAAATCATAATAGAGAAACCATAATAATATCCAACAAACATTCTGTCAGCTCTATTATGCATGCAACACATTCTGGGACCTATCTCAATAAGATGAATGTAGACGCACACTACACACTGTCAGCTCTACCAAAGCAATTGGATCTTTCTCCAGAAGATGAATTAACTCATGTGATCTTAAATAAACATAAATAACTCATCTCTAAGCTTAACTCCAAGGGTGAATACCCTAAAGATAGGCACAACTCAAGAAACAATAAAATCTTTGTCAGCTCTACTGAACAAACATAGGAAACTGCTACGCGTGAATAGAGACTGCATAACTTTACTTGCGTTCATCATCAAACCATGCATCCATGAAATTAACATCACTAACATGTCTTAAACATATATCCAAGTGTGAAAGGCTCCATGATAATTGTACGGACAACCATACACAAAACATTATCTGTTACTCTATCAGGAACACTGCTAACACAAGATGTTATATAACTATCTATACTAACAGTTAACCTCTGTGCCCATGATATCATGCTGATATTATTTCCATGCTACATATACTGAAGGCTTACTACATAAGACTTCCATGTATGCTACTTTCCATATGTTTCATCAATGACAAACATACAGTCAGTACTGGCCTACCAACAAATCTCCAACAATCACCCCCTTTGGCATTGATGGCAACGTGTGGAATGAAAAACCACCACCAACCCAAATGAACATTTTTTTAATAATATTCTCCATTTCCTCTTCAAAACTCCCCAAAGATGAATCCTTCATCTGCTACAATATTTTCTAACATTCTCCATTTTCTCAATTGAGCTGTTGTCACAACTAAATACTGCTCCTCGTAAGTATGTTACTCCTTCTGTTTTTCATGAATTTCTATATTACTCCCCCTTTGACATCAATGGAAAAGGGTTTCATTCATTTTAAGTACTGGTACTAGTCCTGAGGTAGAGTAGTCAACCTTCCATTAGTCCTCTAAGTACTGATACCTATCCTTCTTTCTTTTAAGCAGAATCAGGGAAGCGAATTACTCCCAACTTCTCCCTGAGATACTCAAAAATATCCTTAGGCAAGGGCTTTATTAATATGTCTGCCAACTAATCTTTAGTACTCACATAGTCTAGCTTGACTTCTTTCTCTACCACTTTCTCTCTTAGGAAGTGATACTTGATCTCAATGTGTTTAGTCTTTGGATGCATTGCAAGGTTCTTTGACATATTGGTAGTGCTAGTGTTATCACAGTGAATAAAAATAGGATAGTCAATCTGAATTCCAAAATATTTTAT
This sequence comes from Chamaecyparis obtusa, assembly GCA_027943335.1. Lineage (NCBI taxonomy): Eukaryota > Viridiplantae > Streptophyta > Pinopsida > Cupressales > Cupressaceae > Chamaecyparis > Chamaecyparis obtusa. Next base: position 549,755 of record BSBK01002769.1, on the reverse strand, counting down.
CATCTACTTGATCCACACAATTATAGAACAATTCAAGGCTGCTACAACATACTCCGCTTCTGCTCTTGACTGAGAAATATAATTTTATTTCTTGCTTGTCCAAGTGACAAGTCTATTACCAAGAAACACTACTCCACCTGATGTACTCTTTCTGTCATCTTCACATCCTACCCAATTTGCATCAGTGTACACATGAAGCTCAACATTTCCTGAATTAGGATACCATAGACCATAGTCTATAGTTCCTTGTAAGTATCTGAATATCCTCTTTACTGCCATGAGGTGACTTTTCTTAGGCTCTATTGCAAATCTTCCAACTATGCCAACTGCATTTGAAATATTAGGTCTAATTTGACTAACATAAAATAGTTTGCCAATCATAGACTTATACAATGTTATATCAACTTCTCATGAGTCATCTTCTTTTGTCATCTTGGATCCAATAATCATAGGTGTCCCTACTATTAGAAAGTAAAGTCCACCAAGATAACTGAGAGGGCGGGGGGGGGGGTGAATCAGTTAGCAGATAATTATAACTTTTATCATCTTTAATAGCATTAAACCATATAAGCAATATAATTACCAACCATAGAAAGATATTCATACACAATAACATAATGACACAATATATGTTGACTAGGAACCTCTTGATCAAAGAGTAAACCCCGGTGGGAATAATGCCCACAAAAGATGCACTAATATGAATATTCCTTGTGAGAGGATGGACTCTATTAGGAGTCTTATGAAATACATTTAGTACATATGAATCTCTATTAGGAGATTTTGAATCCCTGTTAAAAGATTCTAACCCGGTTAAGAGTTATGGAAGACAGAAGGACCCACTGCCCAAAACAGCTTCAGGGTAAGATCACTAAACACACTGTCCAAATAATCTTTGCATTACTCAATAGAATAAAATGTTATCTCTTCTCTGACTATGCCAAACCACACTCACTGTTACATCAAATCTCAATTTTAGATCTTTGTACTTTGCATGTCTTCCTTCACATATTCACTTTCATACTTGGCTCTATTCTTCACTTCATGCATACTGCATCACACATCATCACTACAACTTCATTAAAATTCCATACTTTCACATCACAACATCATGCTACAACTATAAAACAAGGAAATACATTCCTTCCTTTATACCACACTCTAATACTTACAAATGAATTGACATACAATTAAAAAATAAATGTTTCCACACACTACACCAAAATTACATAAAACGGTTGGCTTCCAAATACAATAAATCTTCACTCATGTGACCTCAAAGTTTGCACTGTCATCTATATCACTATCAATGTTTCTCCAACTTCCCTTTAACTCCGCAAAACTAGATTCGATCCTGATTAGGAGATATCATCCGATTTCCACAAACCACTACTCAGGAACACTGCCTGAACATTGCTTCTACCAAAATGATCATAACTTCCATGAATCAATGAATTACTATCTACACTCTTAACCATAGACATAGAACATATCAAAGAGTATAACCTCAACATCGCATAGCTCCAACTACAATAACCCACGTGCACTAAACCAAACTTTGTTTGCTTCTCTGCAACTCTTTGTTAAATCACTCTGTTGACATCAATGACAATCATAGTCATGAATGCAACAACAACATCTACAGAATGGCTGCCAAACACTTTAGCATTCATTCCTAACACCTACTAGTTTGCAATCATCCATCTTGAATTTCTTTAATATTTCCTTCACATATTTGGACTGATTAATGAAAATACCCTTTTATGTCTGCTGCACATTCAATCCTAAAATGTACTTGATAGGACCAATCATACTCATCTCAAATTCATTCTGCATCTCCTTAGCAAATTCAACACTAATTTTGTCATTACCTCCAAAGATAATCTCATCAACAAATATAGCTACAAGTAACAAACCTTCAAATGTCTCTCTAATAAATAGATTACAATCTGTTGCCACTTTCTTGAATCCAATCTTTGTTAAGTATCCATCTAGTCTCTCATACCATGCTATAGGGGCTTGCTTAAGTCTATAGAGGTCCTTCTTTATTCTGCATACCATATCAGGTCTATCTGATAAGGTGAATCCTTCTGGCTGCTCAATGTATACTTCTTCTTTCAGATCTTCATTCAGGAATGCTGACTTGACATCCATCTGATAAAATTTAAAGCTTTTAACTGTAGCATAAGCTAGAAATAACTTAATAGCTTCTAGTATGCTCACAGGTGCAAATGTGTTTCAATAGTCAATGCCTTCTCTTTGCGCATATCCTTTATATACTAACCTTGCTTTGTTTCTTACAACTGTACCATCTTCAATCATCTTATTTTTGAATATCCATTTTGTACCAATCACATTCTTATCACTAGCTTTTGGGACCAATTCCCAAGTGTCATTCTTGATAATTTGATCAAGTTCTTCTTTCATAGCATCAAGCCTATTGGTAGCCTTTCCTTGCAGGACCAAACTTGAATCAAAAGGTGGGCTTCAAGCTCAAGTTTGACAACAAAACATAACCAATTGATGAGGATAGAGAACATCCTCCTTCTTCTTTGAGCTCCACATCACTCAAGCGGGTATTGCCTTATTTGCACACTCAAGATACCTCATGACAAATAGTAGGCCTACAGATAGATTATTGTGGAATAGTCTTCAAACCCCTTTTGGGTATCCTAAACCCCAGTGAAAAAAATTCATATGCAATAGCCCTACTTTCATAGAATGAACCTGAAGACTAGAATGGACCTCCTACTACTACTACCAACATGAAAGGGAAAGGTATTTGATTTGAATGATTTTAATGTTGGGTTGAAGAAACCCTTGAGATACACTAAGTCTCTCATAGACCAGTGCCTTGTCCAATGGGCCACAGAGTCAAATACCCTACTGCAACAAAGAGCTATGAAACAAGAAAGCAATACATTCAAATATGATGATGCCTTACACCAAACATACACCATTAATTAGGTCATACTTCAACAATCCACCTGTGTACCCAAATGTGCTATCACCTATTCAAAGGATATTAACTCTCCCCTTAGAAGAGACCTATAAACAAGTAATACATTAACCAGCATCCACTAGAAGACAAACATAAGATACCCTTGATACCCTAGTTCATACACACCTGAAAACCAATCTCAAACCTAATTGCTTCTACAAAAACAACTCTATTGTAGACACATAGGAAATGCAAATAGAAAGATGGAACCACCCTTGATGCTACAATCAATAGGTCCAAAACTCAAATGGAGACAATCTAAATAATAGTAGAAATATATTGAATCTCATACATAAGACAAATCAATTACAATACATATCATATTCTCTAAGCCAAAAAAGGAGAAAAGAACACTCTATATGCAGAGAAGTAGAGAAATTCTAGAGGAAAAGGACCCTTCATGGAACCAGTTCTCCTCAAAAATTTGCAGAAGAAGGAACCCGTACAAAGTAAAACATTTCACCATTTATACCACTAGCTGCCTTGGAATCCCAAAGAATTTAGGATGCAACAAGCTTTGAACAGCTAGGGTTAGGGTTTCAACAACTACATCAACACTAATTACAACAAAAGTTATTGCAAGGGAAGAAACATAGACAACCTAGAAAGAATGAATCTCAAACAGATCCGCAATCATGAAAATCTATGAGAAAAGTACAAAACAAATAGGAATTGCCATGAAAACTAGTCTATTCGATCACCCTAAAATACGCCTTGAGCCATTCATCTCATTTCCTACATGGTACAAATCTCTGCAATTGATCATCACACCTTGGACCACACTGCAACGGTAAACAAATCATCCCCACCAGCACTAGTCTCTTCTGCATTGAATTTTAGTCCTTCTGGTCCTAGGAAACCCTTAAAAATTTTGAAATTGATGAATAACAGTCAATTCCATGGCGCTTGTAGCAAATCGGCGGTCGATGTTCAAATCTGAACCAACTTTAAGTTGTGACTGTTAGATCTTCATGTTTTACAGTCTTTTAAATCTTGACTCAACTACCACCCTGGGTTTACTTCCAACGAACACGTGACAAGGCATTATTCTATTTGCAGAAAGAAAACCTAGCCCATCACTTAACTTCGTGACTTGACAAGCCAAAGAAAATTGTAACCTCGACCCCGCATTTAGCAAACTAGCAACAAAAGGACACCGCCAGTTCGCGGAACACTTTATCCATCTACTAGAAAGTTTAGTGTTTCTATGAACGCTTGTTCACTGAACCACTAAAAAAATTAGAGAACCACCTCTATTTCATGCAAACAAGCGAAGCCTTCATAAATTTGTTAGCTGGCCAAAACATTTATCAGAACCACTAAGCCCTTAGACACCACCTAGGCCCACTTTATGCCACATGTCATCACCTCATTCATGGCTCATGCTCTGTCACACTGACACAGGACCCACCTTTTGTAATCCTTATAATCAGATGGTAGGTGTAAGATCTCATAGCTCTGACAAAACTCATGAGAACTTATGCCAACCATAGATCATGTCCTTCTCACTCATCTCTCTGACAATGACCCCACCTGGCCGCATCATTCACGATGACCAATAAAATTTGAACAGTCCTGCACCACCTGGCAAATGGCCCCACTGAGAACATTAATCCGCCTGGAAGATCGAACGACTGGCACAAGATCTGAAAGGCTCAAAAGATTCTATCCGCTTACACACCAACCGTCGATTAGGAATCCTCTGATTGAGATACCAGGCCCTCCTGACAACATGTCCAACTCACACAATGTGGACCAATCATAGTACAACAAATAAGTATACATAACAAATAAGTATACATAGCAGTGGACCTACTAAAAGAAAAGGTTACGTCACAAAAGAATCAACAGTTGTCTCAAAATCTCATACGTCTGACACATCTCATAAGAATTTACACCCATCGTTGATTCACTGCAAATGTCAAGACCCTCTGACAAGTCGGCAACCTAGGACCCATTGACAACTGCCAACATGTTAAAACATGGACCACTAAGATGTCACCATTTGTGCATACGTGTCGACAGACCCACCTAAAAAGGAAAGGGAACATCACCCAATGAGATCAACGGTGGTCTTAAGATCTCATGCATCTGACACACTGCTTGTGAACATACACCCACTGTTAGATGGAGATGGTGTTAGAGTTGGGCCCAGGGAAAATAAAGGTTGTCGAAACATAGGAAAAATTAAAGCTCAGGACTTAGGAAAATTTAAAACTTATAGGGCGCTGGAAACTTAGGAAAGATTAAAGGGGACCCACCGACACATGAAACCTAACTGCGTGACATAAAGTGAACCCATTTAAATAGCACATGTAGATAAAAGGTTTTAAGTGGCCTGAAAAGTTAACTTCAAATTATAACAAGGCCAAGGTAAAAACAAAGGGTTTTTGTATGCAACAGCTAGTTTTTGAATATTTTGCACTAAGGGTTTATGTCAGGGACACAAAAATGACTGCAAAGATGAGGAGAAAATTGCTAGAGCCATGAAATTTTTGCACATTCTAACAGTGGCTCTATCTGGGGATGTATGCCTCCTGCAGGCATAGCAAGGATCTAGATCTCTGGGAGAGCAAACCACCCACAAAACAAAAATAGGGACCTTCACAAAAACTGACAACCAAACAAGAAAGCAAGAAATAGGAAAGGGAAAGACAACTGTACAAGGATTTACAATTTTTTACAAAAATTATACAATTTTATTCAGTGGCCCCAGGCCACCAAAAGAAAAACAATGCCCCTCTTGAATCAAAAATCTGATTCTCATCCACAAATGTGACCAAACACCTGCAAATTTCATGACCATCCTTCTGCCAACATATATGATAATTAATGGGCTGAAAAACAAAACTATATTGATCACTGCCCATTTTTTTCGAGTCACAACTACCATACTCATATTCATATTCCAAGAAGTAAGGAACATCTCTTACTTCTTCATGATGACTGGAAAAAATAAAAATTTTGTCTAGTAGTGCATCAAAAGATAAAACACATTGTTCACCCTACATTACTATAAAAATACCTGGCTGAGAAGGACTTGGACCCTCTGATTTGCCTTCATGAATTGCTTCAGCCACTGAGCAACTTGGTTCCTCTATGATATTTTCATGAATTGGATCATGAACCAAGTGAAGGTCTTCATCAAAAAAATTTTGACAGTGGAAGAACTGATCTACATCATCATTTTCAGCAAAAGAAATTTTGTTCCAACTATTTAACACTAAGTCCTCAACACTGTCATATGTAGCAAAAGAAGGAAAAAGGCTTGAACAAGAAACTTGTTCATCAATAGAATTCTTATGATAGGATGACACATTGTCATGACCTTCAACCTCTTCTTTTGCAGAGTCACCACAAGAGGGGAACTGTAATATCCATGGGTCCACAGGGTCACTTTGAACACTGAACTCATTATCAATATCAAAGGATAAATCATAGGGGAGCTGCAAATCAAAATCCACAACAGGTGCAAACTTTTGAAATTCTTCAGCCAAAAGTGCTAAAATCTCATCACTGCTTAATGAACTTTGGACCATACTTTCATCTTCCTTAGCTTCCCCCTACTACAAACATCTTCCTTGTCCAAGACAAGAATAGAGACCTCTAGCCTTAGATCATCTTGTGTAGATAAACTAATACAGGAATCATCATCTGCATCATATTCATATTCTTTCCACTCACACAAAACATCATCAAACCGAGACAAGAAACAAGAACTCTGATATTGAAAAGAAGAAAAATCTGTAGATAAATTGGAAACATTATCACTCTCATATCCATCTTCAGTACTCTCCTATGCATGGACCTCAATGTCAGCTTCATAATCAATATCCTTTGCAAAATGAGAATCAACATCAGAACTACTAGTTTCCTCATGATCAACATAAAGAGAAGCCAATGCCCTCAACCTCCTATCCCCCATTAACTATCAATTCTCAGCTTTCAAGGACATAACCCCAAGTGCATCCTCAAGCCCAAGGCTTTCATCACTAAGTATCCAATCTCTGACACATATATAATACTCTACCCACAATGCATTTGACCAACTGGTTGACTCATGAAAACAAAGATCCAAGAATAAACCAATGAACTCAGATTTAGAAAACTCAACATCATCAGGAAGCTCATCATATACATCCCAAAATCTATCATAGAAAAGAGATATGGATAGATCCTTTCTGCATCCTACTTTCAATCTCATCAATGACATGCAATCCCTAAGGATGCCTTGCTCAAGGAAAGAAAAATCCTCATCAAGCTTACCCATCAAACTTAATGCAATACTTCCATAAAATTTTGTAGAGGTGAAACTAAAAACTTGAAGTATGCAAACCTCTACTCACACCTTATCCTTTTCTTACTGCTTGATCACTTAATAAGGAAACATTTCAAATCTTTGAGAAATACCTGAGAGTTTTGTAGCAGAAGACTTTGTTGACTGGAAGGTAGGGTAGATCTAGAGCTTACCATGTAGCTCCATCAAATTCTTTGTAATATAGAGTCACCACCTCCTTGAAGAGGAAAATATTGTTTTTCTTTGTACCTCTTCCAATCAACCAAAACTATACTAGGATATCACACTGTCTATCAGGAACTGCACTGATCAAATAGAGACTTCAGAGCTACAACTCAATAGTTATTGAGAAGATGTTAGCAAATTCTTTATTTTATATTTGACTCTTTCCAATGGCCTCCCCAGTAGAGTTGCCAGTTTGATGGTAGCTTTTCCTTGCAGGACCAAACTTGAATCAAAAGGTGGGCTTGATCCTCAAATTAGGCACTCATGTTTGACAAGAAAATAGAACCAATTGATCAGGATAGAGAACATCCTCCTTCTTCTTTGAGCTCCACATCACTTAGGCAAGTATTGCCTTATCTTCACACTCAAGATACCTCATGACAAATAGTAGGCACGCAGATAGATTATTGTGGAATAGTCTTCAAACCCCTTTTGGGTATCCTGTACCCCAATGAAAACAACTCATATGCAATAGCCCTACTTGCATAGAATGAACCTGAAGACTAGAATGGACCTCCTACTAATACTACCAAGATGAAAGGGAAATGTATTTGATTTGAATGATTTTAATGTTGGGTTGAAGAGACCCCTGAGATACACTAAGTCTCTCATAGACGAGTGCCTTGTCTAATGGGCCACAGAGTCAAATACCCTACTACAACAAAGAGCTATGAAACAAGAAAGAAATACATTCAAATATGCTGATGCCTTACACCAAACATACACCATTAATCAGGTCATACTTCAACAATCCACCTGTGTACCCAAATGTGATATCACCTATTCAAAGGATATTAACTCTCCCCTTAGAAGAGACCTATAAACAAGTAATACATTAACCAGCGTCCATTGGAAGACAAACATAAGATACCCTTGATACCCTAGTTCATACACACCTAAAAACCAATTCCAAACCTAATTGCTTCTGTGAAAACAACTCTATTGCAGAGACATAGGAAATGCAAATAGAAAGATGGAACCACCCTTGATGCTTCAATCAATAGGTCCGAAACTCAAATGGAGACAATCTGAATAACAATAGAAATATATTGAATCTCATACATAAGACAAACCAATTACAATACATATCATATTCTTTGAGGCAACAAAGGAGAAAAGAACACTCTATATGCAAAGAAGTAGAGAAAATCTACAGGAAAAGGACCCTTCATGGAACCAGTTCTCCTCAAAAATTTGCAGAAGAAGGAACCCTTACAAAGTAAAACATTTCACCATTTATACCACTAGCTACCTTGGAATCCCAAAGAATTTAGGATGCAACAAGCTTCGGATAGCTAGGGTTAGGTTTTCAAAAACTACACCAACCCTAATTACAACAAAAGTTATTGCAGAGGAAGAAACACAGGGAACCTAGAAAGAATGAATCTCAAACAGATCCACAATCATGAAAATCTATGAGAAAAGTACAAAACAACAAGGAATTGCCATGAAAAACACTCTATTCGATCACCCTGCAATACGCCTCGAGCCATTCATCTCATTCCCTACATGGTATAGATCTCTGCAATCGATCATCACACCCTGGACCACACTACAATGACAAACAAATCATCCCCACTAGCACCAGTCACTTCTGCATTGAATTTTAGTCCTTCTAGTCCCAGGAAACCCTTCAAAAATTTGAAATTGATGAATAATGGTCAATTCCATGGTGCTTGCAGCAAATCAGCAGTCGACGTTCAAATCTGAACCAAATTTAAGTCATGACCATTAGATCTTCATGTTTCATAGTCTTTTAAATCTTAACTCAACTACCACCCTGGGTTTACTTCCAACGAACATGCGACAAGGCATTATTCTATTTGTGGAAAGAAAACCTAACCCATCACTTAACTCCGTGACTTGGTGACCCAAAGAAAATTCTAACCTCAGCCCCATGTTTAACGAACTAGTGACAAAAGGACACCGCAAGTTCGTGAAACACTTTATCCATCTGCCAAAAAGTTTAGCAATTCCTTGAATGCTTGTTCGCTGAACCACTAAAACTCTTAGAGAACCACCTCTATTTCACACGAACAAGTGAAGCCTTCATAAATTTGTCAGACTGCCAAAACATTTATCAGAACCACTAAGCCCTTATACCCCACCTGGGCCAACTTTATGCCACATGTCATCACCTCATTCATGGGTCATGCTCGGTCACACTGACACAGGACCCACCTTCTATAATCCTTATAATCAGATGGCAGGCGTAAGATCTCTTAGCAATGATAAAACTAATGAGAACTTACGCCAACTGTAGATCATGTCCTCATCACTGATCTCTCTAACAATGACCCATCCTGGCTGCATCATCCACGTCAACCAATAAAATTTGAACAATCCTACACCACCTAGAAAATGGCCCCACTGAGAACATTAAGCCACCTGGAAGATTAGACAGCTAGTGCAAGATCTGAAAGGCTCAAAAGATTCTATGCACTTACACGCCAACCATTGATTAGGAATCCTTTGATTGAGATACCGGGCCCACCTGACAACATGTCCAGCTCACACAATGTGGACCAATCATAGTAAAACAAATAAGTATACGTAGCAGTGGACCCACCAAAAGAAAAGGTTACATCATAAAAGAATCAACAGTTGTGTCAAAATCTCATATGTCTGACACATCTCATAAGAATTTATGCCTGCCATTCATTCATTGTAAGTGTTAGGACCCTCTGACAAGCTGGCAACCTAGGACCCACTGACAACTGCCAACGTGTTAAAACATGGACCAATAAGATGTCACCATTTGTGCATACATGTCAATGGACCTAGCTAAAAAGGAAAGGCAACGTCACCCAATGATATCAATGGCAGTCTTAAGATCTCATGCATCTAACACATCGCTTTTGAACATACACCCACCATTAGATGGAGATGGTATCAGAGCTGGGCCCAAGGAGAATAAAGGCTGCTGAAACATAGGAAAAATTAAAGCTCAGGACTTAGGAAAATTTAAAACTTGCAGGGCACTGGGAACTTAGGAAAGATTAAAGGGGACCCCCCGACACATGAAACCTAACCGCGTGACATAAAGTGAACCCATTTAAATAGCACATGCAGATAAAAGGTTTTAAGTGGCCCAAAAAGTTAACTTGAAATTATAACAAGGCTAGGGTAAAAAAAAAGGGTTTTTGTATGCAATGGCTAGTTTTTGAATCTTCTACACTAAGGGTTTATGCCAAGGACACAAAAATGACTACAGAGATGAGGAGAAAATTGCTAGAGCCATGAAATTTTTGCACTTGCTAACAATGCCAATCTGAATCATTACAAGCATCTCCAACACTTAAAGGTTCAATCTGAGATAGTAAACATACCACATCACTACTAGCTAAGTTCTTAGCTTGTGATCTTGTTAAGACTCTGCCACTCTGATCTTCAATGATGACTTTCTTGGAATGGTTTCTAGATGTAAACTTTGGAGCTTTAGTTGATGCAGGATCATCAACCTTAGGAGTTTCTTCTTCACTTGTCTCAGGGTCATTGAATAACACATCAATGCTATCAAACATTTCTTCAATTATTGTTTCACTAGTGGAGGGTCTGGGTTCTTCTTCAATCATGGGTGAGTAATCATGATATCTTTCTTGAATCTTAAAGGTATGTGCAGGATCATGGTATGCCAAAAAGTGGTGATGTGGAAAAGAATTCCTAATTGATAGAATCTTAAGACTAAGTTAAAGTGTTCAGACATGAGATTTTTTATATTCGAAATTTTTTTTAGCAAAAAAATCATAATTAATTATTTACTTGGAAAAAAAATACAAAAAAATATACATCACATCCAGACATGAGTCTACTAATTTTATCTAGAATCTTATAAAAAAAATATTATCATTTGATTTTCTTTAATGTGGTTAGACATACACCTACTTGTTATCTTTCTAGTCCTGATTGACAGAATTATTAAAAGATATCTATAACTTTCAAATTGTATAACATTTTTGAAATCCAAAACATGTGTCACATTCTATTGTTTTCCTACTTCAAGAAAAATAAAAAAAGTTTTCAATTTGATAAAGTTTAGACTAAGTTTTTTATTAAGTAAATTAGGTTTTATAGGGTTCCTAAAACCCACACATCTCAATAAAAAGAAAGGAAATCCATCTAAACCAGCAAGAGACAAGCCACAAAAAGGCCAGAGAAGTAAGACCAAAGCAAAGAAAGACAGGTGAGGTAGGAGAAAGCTAGGGCACCGACCAGTAAAACTAACAGAAGGGATGACTGAGCAAGCAGAGAAAGAAGAGGAGAAACCTCCCCCAACCACCGAGCAAGGGGCTAAGGTAGTAAGATTTTTCCTTTGATGCATTGGAATCTATCCTTATCTAGTATGCTCTTGACATCATTAGGAAATTCATCCCCTTTATGCCAAATATGCTTAACATCCTTTTTGACAACCAAATTGGCAAACCAGTCAGCCACACAATTGGCTTCCCTATATGCATGCGATATGTACACCTTGTCAAAGCTGTTGAGAATGGCCCTAGTTTTCACAATCATGTTAGCTATGGACCAAGAGGGAGTATGAGTGAGGTTGAGGCAATTAATGATGTTCATCAAGTTGCCTTCTAGCCAGAGCCACTTAACTCCTTGATCCTTCACAAGTTTGGTGATTTGAAGGGCTGCATTAGCTTCGGTAAAGTGATTAATCTGGGCACCCAAGGGGAAGCTAACAGCTGCCATTGCAATTCCAAATATGTTCTTGATAATACCTTCACTGCCAACTTGGGTAGGGTTCCCTTTCACCATTCCATCAAAGTTGGCTTTGGTCCATCCAGTTGGCGGGTAAGTCCACACATAGTTCCTTCTCTTATCCTAAGTAGCAGCTCAGGCAATTCTTGCAAGAGGGTTAGGTTTGCTACAGTAGAGTAAATTTTTATAATTGCATGAGTGATTTTTTCAAAAATGATTTTGGAAGGAGTAGAAATGTCTCAAAAGATGTGCTTATTACACTCCTTCCAGATCCCCCAACAAAAATGAGGGAGAATCCAAGTACAAAGAAGCCTAAACTCATGATCATACCTATTGAAGCCCCATTCAGAAAAGAGATCACTGAAAGATAGGGGGAAGCACCATGAAAGATTCAGAGATGACAAGATGAGATGCCAGATGTGACTAGCAAAGGAGCAATGGATGAAGAGGTGATCCATAGATTCTTCTTGACATTTACAAAGAACACATCTATTGGTGAATTGGAATCCACACTTGGTGAGGTTGTCCACTGTGAGGATATAGTTCTATAGTAGGAGCCAAAAGAAGACATTGATTTTAGGCGTAAGACCAGGGATCCTAGCTTGAGCCCATAGAAGGTTTAAGTCATTGACTTGAGTAGTTAGCAAGGAGTAGGTAGAGGCCGTAGTGTAATCCCCATTTTAGGAATCCTCACAGATGATCTTGTCCTGCTTGGGAGATAGGGAGATCGCATTGAGAGCCATCATCAATAGAGCCAGGTCCTGGGAGATCTGAGTGAGGTCCACCCATTTTTTGTTCCTTCTGTAGTTGCAAACCTGCATCCCAAAGGTTTGAGAACAAGCTTGACTCTAGGTGTAAAAAGTGTCAATGTTATTCAAACTACCCATCTGAAGCCAATTATCCTTCCAAAAATTGATAGACTGGCCATTACCAATTTTCCACTTGGCTCTAGATTTTGAAAGCTCCTTAGCTCCAAGGAAACCATTCCAAATGACAGAACCTTTAGGGGATTCTGTTTCTTCAAAAAAACTATTGATAGCATTATGCCAGAGGTATTTCTCTTCAAAGGTCTCCCTCCCCTCGCCAGTGCTATTGAAAATTCTCCAAATTTGTTTGGCCTGAAGGGCTTTGTTGAAAGGTGTCAACTTCCTTAAGCCAAGGCCACTAGAAATTTTAGGCTGACACACTTTCTCCTAGGCAATGAGGGGGATGTGCTTGTGGTCCTTAGCTCTAGAATAGAGGTATATCTTCTAGATTCTTTCCATGGCTTCCATAGCTTTGGCCATAATGGGAAAGAGACTAAGGGTATAGGTGGGGAGGTTCTGTAGAGTTGACTTTACCAATTGGATCTTACCTTCCTAACTGAGGATGACCCCTTTCTAACTAGAAAGCTTCCTATTAAATCTATCAATCATATTATTCCAGAAGGCTTCCAGAGGTTTGACACCTGAGGGAAACCCCAAATAGGTAGAGGGTAAGGTATCAATACCACACCCCATGATTTGAGCAATTTTCCTCTGTCTATCTTCAGGAGTGTTGATAAAGAAGAGAGCGCTTTTATTCCAATTGATTAATTGGCCTGTACCTTGGTGAAGTTCTTGAGAATGTTCTTCACCACTCTAGCCTCACCCACCGAAGTGTCAGCCCCAAGGATAGTGTCATCCACAAACTGTTGATGTGTGAAAACTAGGTCACCGGATGAGGGTTTGATTCAAACATGTCCCCTTTCAACTTGGACTCTGAGATGGATCTTCCAAGGCATTCAACAAGAATAATGAAGAGAATAGGGTAGAGAGGGTCCCCTTGTCTTAGGCCCCTTGAGGGTTTGAAGAAAGCAAATGGGAAACCATTAATCATGACAGCCAAGGAAGGGGTTGAGATGATTTGAAAGAGGAGCTTGCAAGAATTGGAATTGAAGCCAAAAGCTCCCAAAACTTTTAGAAGAAACTGCTAGTCCACCTAATCATAGGCCTTGGATAGGTCAAGTTTGAGGAGGAAGCCTTCCCTTTTTCCTTCTTCTAACAAATGAATGACTTCATGCACCATCATAATGGAGTCCAAAATCTTCCTACTAGGCACAAAGCCAGATTGCTATTGTTAGATCAGGGAAGGAAGGATATTAAGAATCCTAATGGTTATAACCTTTGAGATAATCTTAAGGAGTTGCACAGGCTTATGGGTCTGAATTCCTCAAAGGAGTCCACTCCTGATTTCTTCAGAATAAGCACCAAGAAGGTGGCATTGAGTTCTTTGAGGAGATTCTTCAAGCCAAAAAATTCTTGCACAACTTGAACCACATCATTTTTCACAACATCCCAATAAAGGTGAAAGAAGAACATTGGAAAGCCATCTAGGCTAGGGACTTTGTCTCTTGGAAGAGAATCCAGAGCATACTTGACTTCATTCATATCCAGGATGGAACATAAATCTTTATCTTGAAGATTAGTAATGATACTTGGTATGTTATCTAGGAGAGAGGTCTAGTCTTGATCAGACAATCCTTGATCTTTAGAAAGGAGTAGAGAAAAGTACAAGATAGCCTCATCAGTGATATCATTCTCTTCCTTTAGTAATTGGTCTCCCTTCTTGATGCTACTAATCCTATTGGCAGCTCTATGTCCCATGGTGGAAACATGGAAAAAATAAGTATTTTTGTCTCCTTCCTTGAGCCAGATGGACCTCGATCTTTGTTTCCAGAAAGCTTCCTCTTGTCCAATTATGTTATGGTACTCTAAAAGAATGCATTTCTCTTTTTGCAGTATTTCATCATCATAGCCCTATTTCTAGATTTCCATTTTTTGACATTGCATTTAATATTCCTTATTTTTTTAGCCACTTTGAACATGGCTGTGCCCTCCACATCGATGTTCCACCACTCTTTAACTTTATTAATTAAGTTAGTATAGGAGATTGACATCTTTTCAAATCTGAAGGGGAAATTCATTCGCTTGTTTTTCTGGTTCAGAGAAGGGCAAAGGGAGAGTGGTTTGATCCAGCACAAACCAAGGCATAAAGGTTAAGACTGTAGATGTTCAGCCAATCCAGAGACACCAGGGCCCTATCCAAATGAACTTGAATACAATTCCTTCCGGTGTGCCTATTTGACCAAGTGAAGTCAGCCTTGAGAAGATCCATATCCATCAAGGCTAGGTCATTGATGAGGTCCATAAGATCTTGTCTGCTTTCAGAGTCCAGTGTGATTCCTCCCTTATTTCCCCCTTCTTTGAGAGGGGTGTTGAAATCCCCCATTATGATGCCTTTCGACCAGTTAAGTTGAACAATGATGGAGATAATATTATTCCAATAGATTAATATGGTCAGACATGAGAATTTTTGTATTTTGGAAAAGTTGTAGAAGAAAAATCATAATTAATTATTTACTTTGAAATAAATTACAAAAAAATATGTGTCACATTTGGACATGAGTCTACTACTTATATCTATAATCTTGTAAAAAAAAATTATCATTTGATTATGTTTAAGGTGGTCAAACATACACCTACTTCTTATTTTTTCCTGAAATTTTCGTACTACTACATTGAAATTTGAAATTTTAAACATATAGAATAATTTTTTTCAGAAAAGGCCTAGTATCTTAGAAACTAAATTCATTTTTCTAAAGATTCTCTTCTTATTTATTTTTGATATAATATTTATAACTTGTTCAAATTTTTATGTGAACTTTCCTAAATTTGATTTTATGAATTTTCATTGCCACTTAAGAGCCTAGTTTGGCATACCATGATCCTACACTTACCCATAAACTTTTCATCAATCTTCACATGAGCACTTTCAATGATCTTTTTCAATCTTAAATTGAAACATCTATAAGCTTTAATTTTAGTAGAGTAACCAAGGAAAATACCTTCATCACTTCTTGCATCAAACGTACTTACTACTTCATCCCTCTTCATGTAGCACTTGCTTCCAAAGATTCTAAAGTATTTTACTATGGGAACATTACCAAACCATAGTTCATATGGTGTTTTTTCAGTGCCAGGCCTTAACTAAATTCTATTGATGGTGTAGATAGTTGTGTTGACCGCATCTCTCCAATAGGTGTGTGCAACTTTTCCTTCTATCATGATGGTGTGCACTGTATCAAGAATGATCCTATTCCATCTCTCTGCAATCCCATTTTGCTGAGGGGTTCTAGTTGCACTTAACTGTCTCTTTATGCCATGTTCTTTGCAGTACTCATAAAATCTATCAAATGTGAACTCTCCTCCTCTATCTGATCTCAAATATTTTATCTTTAATCTAGATTCATTCTCAACCTTAGCTTTGAATATTTTGAACTTATCAAATGCTTCTGACTTATCTTTCAAGAATGCAACCCACATCATCCTAGTATAATCATCAACAAACAAAATTAAATACCTTTCACCATAGTATGATCTTGTTTGAGTTGGACCACATAGGTCTATATGAATCAGATCCAAATTGTTCTCTACTAAATTGTGCTTGCTCCTGAATGAATTCCTCACATGCTTTCCCATCACATATTCTCTGCATATAGTATCAAATGGCTTTGATATGCTAGGTAGATCTCTTACTACCTTAACATTGCTTATATTTACTATGTTATCAAAATTGATACGACATAGTCTTTTATGCCACAACCAACTATCATCAACTTTAGCTACAAACAAACTTGCTTCTGAATTGAGTTGAAAAACATTACCTCTTGTCTTTGAGCCTGATGCAATCATAACACCATCCTTGTTGTTAATGATGTATTTTTCATCTTTGAACTCCAATTGATATCCTTTTCCAAGTAACTGTCCAACATTGAGAAGGTTATGTTTCAAACCATCAACATAGAGAACATCATCAATACTGTTCTTACCATCCAAGGTGATGGCTCCTCTACCAACAATTAGTTTAGGAGCGTTGACACCAAATCTAAGCATACCACCATTGTATTTGTCTAGATGAAAAAAAATGCCTTTATCACCTGTCATGTGATGTGAATAGGCACTACCTATAATCCAGTCTATCCTTATATTAGCTTGGGAAATCAATGCAAGCTCTTGTTTCTCTTTCAGGTCTTTATTTTCTATCTTATTATTCATTTTGTCTACAATAGAAATGAATCCAATTTCTTCTTCACCTAATTCTTCATCTGAGACTCCATCTCCAGCCAAGTAACATTCTTTAAAGTACTTAGGCTTGTAATCCCTTTTGAACTTTCTAGCTCTAGTAGGACACTTAGATGCAAAGTGACCTATCTTATTACATGAAAAGAACTTAAATGGAAATTGACCTTCATATTTTCCTTTTCCTTTCTTTTGTCTTTTGGCAATCATAGAAATAAAATCATCTAAAGTTTTCTCTTCATCAATATCATCAAAATTACCAGAAGTGTTTGCAGATTTCTTACCATGAACTATTTCTTTGAAGGCTCTCTCACTTTTAGGTTTTGTCTTCAATCTTGAAATCTCAAAAGCTAATATTTTGCTAATCAAGGTCTCTCTCTTGAAATTATATGTAAGCTGCATGGTCTCATCAAGGATGTTGATCTTGTTTTCATATTTTGGAGTGAGAGTAGTCATCAACTTGTCCATAATATCTTCCTCTGAGATCTCTCCACCATTTTTTCTGATTCTAGCAACTACTTCATTGATCCTTTGATTATAAGTTCTAATGTTTTCTTTAGGAAGCATCTCTAATCCATTGTATCTTTTCTTCCAAGTTTTTCTGGGTGCATCCTTTGCTTGTTTGTCTCCTTCAAATGTCTGCTAGGTACTTCTATATCTTGTGGGCAGTGTCTACCTTCTTTATCTCTAAAAAATCACTATCTGATAGGGTGCTGATAAGGGCTTCTTTGGCAATAGCACTCTGATGAAACAATTCCTTTTGTGTTTCAGTAGCATCATCCTCTCCAAGGTCTTCTAGGGTAGGGATCTTGGCTGATTTGATAGTTACATTAAAAAATTCAAAACCAATGCACTGAAAATGTGTCACCATCTTGTTCTTCCAATCAAGATAATTCTCTCCATCGAACTTAGGACTCTCTTTCCTAAAGTATGCCATCTGATCAACCTCAATCTATTAAAATTTCTCTCTAAGGCACTTGGCTCTGATACCAATTGTTAGGAATATTCCAAAGAGATAACTGAGAGGGGGGGGTGGTGAATCAGTTATCTACAAGATTCAATTCTTTATCCAATTAAGTATACTTAAACATAAAGCATAAACAAAATGAAAGAACACATGAACACAACACCAATATTTTGGTTACAAGGAAACCCAAATAGGTAAAAATCTTGGTGGGACTTGATACCCACTAATATTCTGTACTAGTGTATAATGATCCTTTCTCGAAGATCCTTTATCTTGTTAGGAGTAGCTTTACAATATATTAAGTACAGTAGACCTGGTCAAAGGTCAGACCTTATTAGGAGTATTTTGCAATTTTCCCTGTTAGGGGAGAGGATGCACTATCCGAGAGCTCACTGCTCAAAGGGGTGAAGGCTACAACCTTCTAAATAATAGATACACACTATATCTAGATCTAGGTGAACTGCGCTTAGACCTGATATCTTGATTAGTTCCAATGAATAGCAAAAATCCTCTACTTGGTCACATAGACCTTCTTCTGATGGCTCAACACTTCGTACACTCTGCTATGCTCTGCTTAATGAACCATAAACCACACTCAAGCAATCATAAATGACTGCCTATAAGTATCTTTCCTCTAAATGATATAATCAAGTAAAATTGTTAGAAACACCTTGATATCATAATAGAGAAACCATAATAAACTCAAACAATCATTTTGTCGGCTCTATTATGCACGCAACACATTCTCGGACCTATCTTAATAAGATAAATGTAGACGCATGCTACACACTGTCGGCTCTACGAAAACAACTGGATCTTTCTCCACAAGATGAATTAACTCATGCGCTCTTAACTAAACATCAATAACTCATCTTTGAGCTTACTCCAAGGGCACATACCCTAAAGATAGGCACAACTCAAGAACTAATAAAATCTTTGTCATCTCTACTGAACAAACATGGGAAACTGCTACTGGTGAATAGCGACTACATAAGTTTACTTGTGCTCATCATTAGACCATGTGTCCATGAACTTAAAATCACTAACATGTCTTCAACATGTATCCAAGTGTGCAAGGCTCCATGATAACTATACAAACAACCATACACAGAACACTGTATGTTACTCTGTCAAAAACACTGCTGATACAAGCTGCTATATAACTGTCTGTACTAATAGTTAACCTCTGCACCCATGATATCATGCTGATATCATGTCTATGCTACACATAATTAAGGCTTACTTCATAAGACTTCCATGCATGCTACTTTGCATATGTTTTCATCAATGACAAACATATAGTTAGTACTAGCCTGCTGGCAAAACTCTAACACACACACACACACACACACACACACACACACACACACACACACACACACACACACACACACACACATACATATATGTCTATGTTCTATGCTTTGGGTTCTTTCACTTACATCATTTTTCAACACAATATATATTGAAGTAATAAAACATATGATGATTCTTAAATGATATATTATTTTTTTTATCATCCTTGTAGTTCTATACAATCGTACACTCAATCATATAGTTTACAAATGAATATAATCATACCCAACATATCCATATTGTTTGTTGCAAATTCATAGCCCCTGATTGTAGATATCTTTCAAACTGTTCATTCATACTTAAAATATTTTAGAGCCATGAACACTTGCTAGGTTCCATCTTGAAAAGAAAATGCAAAAATTGTGAGAAACCAACTTATGAAACAACCAATCCTTCTTGTGTAACAATCCTTCTCATAAACACATTCTTCTCTACTAGATCTTGGAGGTTGTTTTCATTTTGTGGGCTGCATTCTACAATTCACAACTCCTTACATGACTTCTTCCTCAATCAGCCATACTTGTTATGCAGGATTTGATGCCATATGATATAAAGTAAAAGAACAAAGATAGTAGTTTTATGATTTATTCATGTAGAAAATAGCCTTTAAATAATCATTACAAGACGATACAAAGGTAACCAATACAAAGGTAGTTTTATAACTGCATAACCATAAAACTAATGTAGTAGTTCGATTAACATTAACTAGAAGCTATAAATATTGTAATAAAGTCCAACACTAATTTCATCTATTTTTTTGCAAGGAAATACTAGAAAATTGAGTCACAATCTTCCACATTATCATAATTGAACATATGCCTCTAGATTTGTGATCCAACATGAATATATATTTTTGACCTAATATTTTGTTTTCTTGGTAACTTTTTTTATAAATCTAAATATAAGAAACAAATAAGAGAACCATATTGGAAAGGCTAATTTGAATCCTTCATCTACTTTATGGTTTTAAACAAATGTTTCCTCATTAATTCACATAGCTCAAATAATTTCCTCTTTTTTACAATGTGATAAGTAGTCTTATAGTAGTAGTAGTAGTAGTAGTAGTAGTAGTAGTAGCCATTTATTCCCTCTTAGTAAAATATATCTTCTATGCAATTTGAATTGTGCTATAATTTGCATCATGACCTTGAATTCTATTCAGTGTAAGTGACCTATTTTTAAATTTTACTCCTATCAGCTTCAAAAACTTATGATTTCTTACAAATTTCAAAATAGGAACTTCTCTTGAATCATAGACATTTATGGCATCTCTAATTTTCTCTTTGGTAATGAGATATGACTTTCATAGCAATTTTTATTTTTGTGAATGTGACTCAAAATAACTTGAATAATTTATTCCTTTGTAACTACTACTACTACTACTACTACTACTACTACTACTACTTGAATAAAATATTGCAAACCCAAAGTCAAATTCATGGCAATATGACCTGGGGAAATTTCTAGTGCCAACTATTTTCTTGGATATAGATTTAATCTTGTCCATTATGGGTAGATATGATCTAGTTGCAAGGACTGTGAGATATAATAGTGGATAAGACTTGTTAATAATTATTAGAGAGTAAATTCCAGAGGTATTTGATACCTAGGAGCCCACAACATTCTTAGTGGGGATTTAGATTGAGAATGTTTAAGTTAGATGTACCAAGACTGGAGAGATGATCAGGGACAAGTTATCACCAACACATTTGGCTAAGGTTGTATCTACAAAGTATTTTTTTACTAAGGAACCTTTTCCCCTGGAGGCCTTTGTAAAGCATGCAAAGGATACTTATTTTTCTCTATGCTAGTTACTGGGTAGACTAGTATGGTATTTTATCGCTGTTGAATACATGTATATGGTTATTAAAATTTAACATCGTGGGTTCACCACAATTTATGACATTTCCTCATATTTTGTAAAAAGAATTCATGAGGGGATAGTGGATTTGAAGAAAGGAGGTACCAAGCATTTCTACAGGTATTCCTTCTTAATTTGTATGTTTCTTTCTAAGAATGAAGGTTACTTCTCCAAACTCATGACCTTGGATTTGCAATTAGATGTTGAACTAGTGTCTATCCAAATTTGGTCTATAATTCTATCAAGTCATCAAAAGGGGTCAAGATAAGCTACAAAAATGGGAGATTCTTTACCTAAAGTTGAATCTACATTCAAGGCATCTGCACATAAGAGGATAATGTCTTCACTTCTGAGCACCAATAGTGAGAACCTAAAAGAAGAGCTTGGTGAATATGTTGAGGAATGGGAACAAATACAAGAAGAAGAAAGAAAGATGGATGAACTTGTTGCACAGATTTCTAGAAGAGAAACAAGAGGTAAGGGTAAATTTGAAGGAAAGTTATGTTTGAAATGTTTTTTATACAATAAGGCAGGTCACTTTGCATCTATATGTTCTACAAGAGTTCGTAAGAACAAACCTATGTTTTTCAAGTTTAAGTACTCAAAGGATATAAAATATTATTATGCTAGTGAAGGTATTTCTGATGATAATGATTTAGATTATGAGGAGATTGGGTTTGTTACTATTAAAGATGAACCAATACATGAGGAAAAGGCTTTAGTATCACATGTTGAGAAGAAACTTAAATGCATTATAAATAGTGGCTGTTTACATCATATGACTAGAGACAAAAATAGGTTTATTAAATTAGTGAAGTATGATGGTGGTGTTGTAAGATTCAGGGGCAATCTTCCTAAACCTATCATAGGAGTAGGATCTATTACCTTGGATGGAAAGACTAATACTGATAATGTACTATTTTTTGATGGAATTAAGCATAACTTTTTGAGTGTTGGACATCTCATGGACAAAGACTCTCAATTAAAATTCAATGATGGTAAATGTTTTATCTGAAGTAAGGTAGGAAGCTTGATTGAAACCAGTATTAAATATAGAGGCAATGTATTTGAGTTAAATACATCTACAGCTTCTTATTTTGTTGAAAAGGTAGATGGCAGTTGGTTATGGAACCTAAGGTTTTGTCATGTTAACTTTGATAATATTGTGAAGGAAAGCTTGACTAATGCAGTAAGAGATCTATTGAAGATTGTGAAACCATCTAACACTGTATGCAAAGAATGTGTTATGGGAAAAGAGACTAGGAGAAATTATAAAATAAAAGCATATACATCAAAAGGAAAGTTGGATCTGCTACATATAGACCTATGTGGACCTACAAGAACAAGATCATACTATGGTGAAAGGTATTTTATACTTTTTATTGATGACTTTTCTAAAATGATGTGGGTTACTTACTTGAAAGAGAAATCAGATGTAATTGATAAATTCAAGATAATTAGACTAAAAGTAGAGAATGAATCATGAATAAAGATAAAATGTTTGAGGTCAGAAAGAGGTGGAGAGTTTACTTTAGACTTAAATTCAATTCATACTACAAAGAGCATGGAATACAAAGATAGGCATTTGCTCCTAGAACTCCACAACATAATGGGATAGTAGAGCGAAGGAATGAAACTGTTGGTTGTGGATTATTACCTTTGATCTTCAACTTGCAGATTTACACTTTGATGGATAATATAAATAAAATCCTGACTCTATCACCACTCCAAAGTCCACAAGGAAGAGGGCCAACTGACAAGGATCAAAGGATCCTTCTTCTCTTTGAGCTTCAATGCTCAGGTGGGTGTACCCTTGACTCACTTCTCTAAAGGAGTCTCAAAATGATGTATACAATGCTCAACACAAATCTATAAAAGGTTTATCAAATGAATGTTTATGTTTGTGTGGTTGTTAACCATGACTTCAAGAGAAAAGACCAGTGCCTTACCCCAGGGCTAAGAGTCACCCAACTGTATACCTCAACTAAATACCTTAATTCAAACACAATGGAAACCAGAGTAAGTGCTTTGTCTATTACCCCTTTCCCTCAAGCACAAGGACATCAAATTCAATACCTAGTTGCAAACTCACTAAATTCACCTAAAAGGCTTTAATCCTAACTTTGTTAGAAACTCAGAGATGAATTCAAAATACTCTTTGTTTACCATACATTAACACACTTTGTGACATTAACATATATGAGCTCAGAGACAAGAAAGAAGACATACACAAGATACAAGATTGGGATTCAAGAATATTTTCCTTAACACAATCAGGATCAGCATACAATTAGCATGACACAAAGCCAAGAAAAAGACACCAAGTCAAACCTCTATCAGTGTATTACAGTAAAAAATGAGGGACCAAAAGAAAAAAGATTTTGGAACCCTTACAAAATCCAAAATTTTGTAACTTATACCACTAGCTACCTTGGAATTCTTAGAGAGAATGCAACAAGCTACAGACAGCTAGGGCTAGGGTCTCAGCCACCAAACCTGCTAGAAATGATCACAAAATTTACTGCAAAAACACCTCAAGCCAAGATTGTCCTTCACTAGGTACAAAACCTCCTTCATAGTTAACCGCATAGACCCTAAACCACACCTCAAACAGAAAATCAGTCATTTCTTCACTGAACGGGGTCTTTTCTGCATTCAATTCCATAAATTTGGTATATTCTAGCGCTAGAAGCTCTTAGAGAAATTTGAATTTGAATACCAACGGCCACTTCTATGGCACCTGTAGAGAAACAACAGCCCACATTTAAACCTTCATCAACTTCATAAGCCCGCCTTTCGATCAATCTCACACCATGGGCTTTACATATTAACATTCATCTTCAGTGGCACAGTCGCGTGGTTACGAACCTCACCACCACAGGGAACTGGGTTTCCTGTTACGTCTAGTCGCATGATTGCAAGGCACCAAACTAACCCTTGCGATCATGCGATGGTAGCTTCTTAATGATGCAAAGCGATCACAAACCCCATGCAAAGTTTGCAGCCACCAAACAGCACCCAACCAAAAACTAACATGTCAGTGCTAAGGACCCACCTTTAACTCTGCAATAGCGCAACTCAACAGTTGTCACATGATTGCATAACTAGGAAATGGGTTATGTGAACATGCAACAACCCGCAAACCTTAACTCAGCCCTGCCAACAATCGCTAGGCCTTAGACCTGGGCCCACCTGCCATGGACATGTGGCAAGCGGTCGCATGATTGCAAAGCCAAAAATTGGGCTATGCGACCATGCAACAGCCAATCACAAGCTACCACATCATCACCTCTAGGACCACTACTAAAGAAGCCCTACCCTTTTTAAAGGATCATACGGTTGTCGTGAAAGCGCAAGAAATAAACCTTGTGCATCTTCACCATGCGAACTTGCGGCAACCATCAATCCAATCTGAACTTTAACTATGCAAGAAGCATAAGAAGAGACAAATCGCTAAGCATTCAGTGACTACATGACTGTGGGAAACTTAACCGCCAGCCAAGTCGCCGGATGCTAGAGACTTAACCATTAGGATCTAGTGACAAGGACAAAAGCACAAGTCACCAGGTCGCAAGAAGAAGACTAACCACTAGGAAGCTGAACACAATGAAGAGATGGGACCATGCAGATAGGTGGCAGGTGGTTACATGATCGCATGTCAGAAAATTGTGACATGCGGCCATGTGACATCCAATTAGGAAAAGCCTTTGAAGGCATAATGTTTTCAGTGAAAGAGGATCGAAAACACACAAAATTTTTGACACATCAATAGATAAGCACACAAAGCTAGAAGAAAAAGGGTCAAAAACAACATAGGTTATTGGTCAAAGATCGAAAACATCATGGATTTTTTGAAAACATTGTGGGTTTTTGACACTGTGGCAGATTTTGAAATATTTCCAGCAGGCTTTAAACTTTGAATAACTTTCTGGGTTTGGCGGTTTAGGAGATGCAGTTTGGACTAAAACAAGGTGATAACAATAAAGAGCATGAGGCAGGACATTTGACAAACACTTGCAGGGGAGAGGCCAATTTCATGAGACTTTGTAATGACAGAAAATTGGCCTAACAGTGGCTTTGTCTGGGGATGTATGTCTCTTGCAGGCATAGCAAGGACCTAGAATCACTGGTTAAAGTAGACCATCCCATAGGACAAAATGAAAACAACAAGGAACAAGCAGGGCAGGGGAAAGCAACAGGACCAAAAACTGACAGACCAGGGCAAAACAGGGTAGGAGCAAGCAACTTATATACAAAGATTTACAATATTCACAAAAGGCTTAGGGCCCCAAAACTTTTGATCAAGTCTTTCCTCTATCAAACAAGTAATTTTCATCTCCACTTAGCAAAGGAAAGCTGAAAATGCATTTCTCATCCATCCTGCCAAAAACACTGTGATCCACATTTAGCACATTATATAAAAAATGATCACTATACTCACCATCATCCAGCAAGATAAAGACATCAGGCTGCCATAGATGTTGACCATTTTGTCACAACAAAATGTCACACTCTCTACTTTCACTGCCATGCTGAAAAAGGAAAAACTCCAACTCAACACCATGACTAGAAGCATCAACATTCTGACCATTAGTTCGCAATGAATAATAAACACTTTCTATCTCCCTACTCTGCAAACTAATATAAAACTTCTCAAGATAGAAATCTGACTGCATGAAAATGGTAGCAACTTGCTGATCAAAAATCACATTAGCATCTTCTAAAAGGGAACAAGCACTATCAGTCAATGACTTGTCAGTCATTTGCAAATCTAAGAAAACTCCTTCAGAATTGCCGCATTCTCCAGCATCAGAATGTAAAGAAGAACCACAAACATTAGGCTCTTGAAAAACTAAATCCACACTGGTACACATATCATCATACTCATCATCACAGACATTATCAAATTTACTACAATAATTTGTACCATCCACTTGCATATCAAAAATGGGAGAAAGGACCTCAGTAGAGGTTTCACACACCATGCCATCACTCATTTTTTCTTCATCAAAAATTATATCCACTAGGCATGGGATCTTAGAAACATACTTAGGAGTGCAACTTTGAAACTCTACATCCAAAAGCTCTAAAATTTGTTCACTACTTAGCAGGTACTGGACTTCACACTCCATCTCATTTGCCTCACTGCAAATGCTACAAATATCTTCCTCATCTGAGACAAGGGCTGAAAATTTTTGTGTCAAGTCATCACTCCAGGAACTCATATCACAGATTCATCTTCTATCTCTTGATAATCACAAGTTCCATCATCAACACCTTCATCTATCCAATCCTCTTCCTCAACTGACTAATTGCAAAGACATTCTGCCCCATATTGAGAAAAGGCATCACTTTCATGACTGCAAGAAAGAGTGTCAACACCTGACACATCTCCTTCATAAATTCCATCATTCTCAATATCAGCACTACTGAGCAAAGCCCCAAGTGCATCCTCAAGTTCAAGACTACCATCACCAAGTACCCAATCCCTGACACATACATAATGCTCTTCCCACAAGGCATCTAACCAACTAGTTGACTCAGGAAAACAAAGCTCTAGGAATAAACCAATGAAATCAGATTCAAGAAACCCAACATCCTCAGGAAGCTCATCATATACTTCACAAAATCTATCATAGAACAAGGATATGGATAAATCCTTTCTACTTCCCACTTTTAATCTTACTAATCTCATGCAATCCCTAAGGATGCCCTCCTCAAGGAAAGCCAACTCCTCCTCAAGCTTACCCGTTACAACTTAGTGCACTACTTCCATAAAATTTTGCAAAGCTGCAACTGAAAACTTCAAATATGCTAACCTATGCTTACACCTTATCCTTCTTTTAGTGCTTGACCACTTTATAAGGAACATTTAAAACTTGAAAAATACCTAGAAAAATCTTGCAGCAAAAGACCTTTGGCTAGAAGGCAGGGTAGATCTTGGGCTCACCTTGAAGCTCCATCAGATAACATTGTCATGCAGAGCTGCCACCTCCTTGAGAGGAAAATGTTTCACTATTTTTTCTTCCAACTAGCACAAAGCTACACCAGGTATACACACTGTTCATCAGGAGGAACACTAATCGAATAGAGAAAATCAGAGCCACCACTCACAATAGGTGAGAAGATATCAGCAGATGCTTGTTTTTGTATTTGACTCTTTTTTAGACTCTCCCCAGTAGAGTTGCCATTTTGTTGGTTGTGGATTATTCCCTTTGATCTTCAACTTGCAGATTTACACTTTGATGGATAATATAAATAAAATCCTGACTCTATCACCACTCTGAAGTCCACAAGGAAGAGGATGAACTAACAAGGATCAAAGGATCCTTCTTCTCTTTGAGCTTCAATTCTCAGGCAGGTGTACCCTTGACTCACTTCTCTAAAGGAGTTTCAAAATGATGTATACAATGCTCAACACAAATCTATAAAAGGTTTATCAAATGAATGTTTATGTTTGTGTGGTTGTTAACCATGACTTCAAGAGAAAAGACCATTGCCTTACCCCAGGGCTAAGAGTCACCCAACTGTATACCTCAACTAAATACCTTAAGTCAAACACAATGGAAACTAGAGTAAGTGCTTTGCCTATTACCCCTTTCCCTCAAGCACAAGGACATCAAATTCTATACCTGGCTGCAAACTCACTGAATTCACCTAAAAGGCTTTAATCCTAACTTTGTTAGAAACTTAGAGATGAATTCAAAATACTCTTTGTTTACCATACATTAACACACTTTGTGACATTAACATTTATGAGCTTAGAGACAAGCAAGAAGACATACACAAGATACAAGATTGGGATTCAAGAATGTTTTCCTTAACACAATCAGGATCAGCATACAATTAGCATGACACAAAGCTGAGAAAAAGACACCAAATCAAACCTCTATTAGTGTATTATAGTAAAAAACAAGGGACCAAAATAAACAAGATTTTGGAACCCTTACAAAATCCAAAATTTTTCAACTTACCACTAGCTACCTTGGAATTCTCAGAGAGAATGCAACAAGCTACAGATAGCTAGGGCTAGGATCTCAACCACCCAACCTGCTAGAAACGGTCACAAAATTTACTACAAAAACACCTCAAGCCAAGACTGTCCTTCACTAGGTACAAAACCTCCTTCACAGTTAATGGCATAGACCCTGGACCACACCGCAAATAGAAAACCAATCATTTCTTCACCGAACAAGGTCTTTTCTGCATTCAATTCCATAAATTTGGTACATTCTATCACTGGAAGCTCTCACAAAAATTTGAATTTGAATACCAATGGCCACATCTATGGTGCCTACAAAGAAACAATGACCCACATTTAAACCTTCATCAACTTTATAACCCCACCATCTGATCAATCTCCCCCCGCGGGCTTTACATCTTAACATTCATCTTCAGTGGCATAGTCGTGCGGTTACCAACCTCACCGCCATAAGGAATCAAGTTTCATGTTATGTTTGGTCGCATGATTGCAAGGCACCAAACTAACCCTTGCGATCATGTGATGATAGCTTCTTAACCGCGCAAAGCGATCACAAACCCCATGCAAAGTCTGCGGCCACCAGACAGCGCCCAACCAGAAACTAACATGCCAGTGCCAAGAACCCACCTTTAACTCCATAACAGTGCAACTCAATAGTTGTCGCATGATCACATAACCATAAAATGGGTTATGTGAACATGCGACAACCTGCAAACCTTAACTCGGCCTTGCCAACAACTACCAGGCCTTAGACCTGGGCCCACCTGCCATGGACACTTGGCAAGTGGTCACATGATTGCAAAGCCAAAAATTGGGCTATGCAATCATGTGACAGCTAATGACAAGCTGCCACATCATCACCTCTGGGACCACTGCCAAAGAAGTCCTACCCTTTTTAAAGGTTTGGACAGTTGTCGTGAAAGTGCAAGAAATAAACCTCGTGCATCTTCACCATGCGAACTTGCGGCAACCATCGATCCTGTCTGAACTTTAATAGTGCAGGAAGCATAAGAAGAGACAACTCGCCAAGCATTCAATGACTACGTGATTGTGGAAAACTTAACCAGTAGCCAAGTCACCAAATGCTAGGGACTTAACCATCAGGATCCAATGACAAGGAGAAAATCGCAAGTTGCCAGGTCGCCAGAAGAAGACTAACCGCCAGGCAGCCAAACACAATGAAGAGTTGGGACCATGCGGACAGGTGGCAGGTGGTCGCATGATTGCATGTCAAAAAATTTTGACATGTGGCCATGTGACAACCAATTAGGAAAATCTTTTGAAGGCCCGGGCCCACTTATCATCGCACTTGCACACTTAAGAAAAGCTGGCAGACAGGGAACTAGTGCGAGGTCGAAAACACACAATATTTTCAGTGAAAGAGGATAAAAAACACAAAATTTTTGACACATCAATAGATAAGCACACAAAGCTGGAAGACAAAGGGTCAAAAACAATGTAGGTTATCGGTCAAAGATCAAAAACATCATGGATTTTTTGAAAATATTGTGGGTTTTCGACACTGTGGCAGATTTTGAAATATTTCTAGTAGGCTTTAAACTTTGAATAACTTTCTGGGTTCGGCGGTTTAGGAGATGTAGTTTGGACTAAAACAAGGTGATAACAATAAAGAGCACGAGGCAGGACATTTGACAAACACTTGTAGGGGAGAGGCCAATTTCATGAGACTTTGCAATGACAGAAAATTGGCCTAACAGGAACAATACTAGATGCTGCTAAAAAAATGTTGCTTTAAGGAAATATATATCATGTGCACTGGAGAGAGGCTATTGGGACAACAGTGTACATATTGAACAAAGTTCAAATCAGAGAAGGTATAAGTAAGACTCCTTATGAATTATGGTTTGATCATACTCCTACAGTAAAATATTTTAGAAATGTTTGGTAGTAAGTGCTATATCAGAAGAGATGATAAGATAGGAAAATTTGATTTTAGAAGTGATGAAGGAATTTTCCTTGGTTATTCTACTATGAGAAAGGCCTACAAATATTTTAACCTAAGATTAAGGAACATGATTGAAAGTCACAATGTGAGGATAGATGAAAGGTTTCAAATAGAAAAAAGAATATATGATTATAATCAGAATACAAAGATCAAGGAGGTTGCTACTACAGAAGAAAAACTTGGTGGGGCTGAATGCAAAATTGAGACTTGTGATGTTGACACAAAAGAGGCTACTGAGATTCCTAACACTCTAGGTTATGTAAAGAATAATCATCCTGAAAAATCAAATTATTGGCAACACTAATCAATGACTAATGACTAGATCAAAGGGTAGAGAAGAAATTTGTTCGATTTCTCAAGTTGAACCAAACACTATAGATGAATCTTGCAGAGATGAATCCTAGATAAATGCTAAGAAGGAAGAGTTAGATTAGGTAATGAAAAATAACTCTTCGTTATTGGTTCCTAGACCTAAGGAGAAAAATGTAATAGGAACTAAGTGGGTTTTTAGAAATAAAATGAATGAAGAAGGAGTTGTCGTAAGAAACAAAGCAATA
Source organism: Chamaecyparis obtusa (assembly GCA_027943335.1). Taxonomy (NCBI): domain Eukaryota; kingdom Viridiplantae; phylum Streptophyta; class Pinopsida; order Cupressales; family Cupressaceae; genus Chamaecyparis; species Chamaecyparis obtusa. The sequence continues at coordinate 518,740 of BSBK01002769.1, read as the reverse complement.
TTGGCATGTAAAGCTTACTCACAACAAGAAAGCATTGATTTTGAAGAAACATTTTCTCATGTTGCTAGGGTTGAAGCTCTGAGACTATTATTGGCTTATGATGCACATAAGAACTTCAAGGTATATCAGATGGATGTGAAATTTGCATTTTTTAATGGAGATCTTGAAGAAGAAGTATATATAGAACAACCCGATGGATTTCTTCTATTGAAGGATGGAGACATGGTACGCAAGTTGAAGAAGGAATTGTATGGAATGAAGAAAGCTCCAAGGGCTTGGTATACAAGGTTCGACAAATACTTAGTTCATCTTGGATTTAGAAAAGGTAATACTGACAGTAATTTGTATTTAAGAACTAGTTACAATGAAGTTTTGATAATAGAATTTTTTGTTGATGATATATCTTTGGAGGCAATGATGAATTGCATGAGAAATTTTCTAAAGAGATCCAAAATGAATTTGAGATGTCCATGATAGGAGAAATTAAACTATTTCTTGGACTGCAAATAAATCAGTGCAAGAATGGCATTTTTATTTCTCAGACTAAACATCTTAAAGAAATGTTGAAAAAGTTTGGAATGTCAGATTGTATACAAGTTGGTACACCCATGGTCACTGGTAATAAGCTAACAAATGATGATGAATCAAAGTGTGCTTTTCAAACCAAGTAAAGATCAATGGTTGGAGGATTACAATATCCGACTCACACTAGACTAGGTATTGCTAATTCTACTGGGATTGTGGCTAGATATCAAGCATAACCTAAAGAGACACACCTAGCTTCTATGAAAATGATACTCAAATATCTGAAAGGAACAATGGACTATAGCTTATAGTATGATAGAAATGATTGTATGCACCCTAAAATGGTCGCCTAGACTTTGGGCCCCATTCTTCAATTTATCAATTTCTTGAATCATTGCTTTGCAATATTTTCAATTTAAATCAATTTCCTTGATCAAATCCTAATTCTATCATTTATTCAATTATATTCTATGGATTAACCATTTCATCCTAAGTCTTTATTTAATTAAAAGGAATTCCCTCCCCTTTTATTAAATAAAAAGTCCCCACTTACCTCTTATCCTAAGTTGCACAAATAAAGCATTATTCCTATTTTATAAATAAAAGGCCTTTTTGTCTCATATGAGGCACAAAAGTCAACACTTCTTTCTCATTGGAGGAGACTTGTGCACATGGATTGATATCACTTTCAAACTCCACCCTTGATCAAATCTTTTACCTCTTAATCTCCACCGTCTGTTATTCTCATTTTCTATAAAAGAAGAGCTTTGTTATCATTCTAGGATCCCACTCTTTCATACTAATCTTATGCTGGAGCTTTTCTTGGTGACATTGGAGCTTTGGAGAGCTTCTTGCATTCTAGTCTTCATTCTTGCATTCTAGCTTAATCATTTTCATAGCATTCTTAACTAGTTTCTTTCCATGCATTCTAGCTTAGCTCACATAGTTTAATTAGCAAAGGCTTGTAATACTTTTATTTCCATAGCTTAGTTGCATCCTTCATTCTAGCACAGTTTCATTACATTTTCATCAATATTCTTGAAGATATTGGCATTCTTTCCCTTGTCTCATTGAACCTCCCATTGCATCATTTACAAGCAAGGTCATATGCTTAACTAGCTCTAGCTGAGAGCCCTATCAACACCCTTGCACTCCATGCCTAGGGAGCTCTAAGTCACTTTCTCAAGGTTTCCAATCCATGGATTCTCTTAGAAGTAATGACTTAGAGAAATGCACCATTTGAGTGTACATTTTTTACGCCCATCGTGGGGTAGAACACTTCTATTTTGCCTTTATTTTTCATGCATTTCTGCTAATTTTTCATCATATTTTTCTTGTTGTTTTGGCTATTTTTCCATTCTTTCTGATAGAATATCATATGATATTTTACTAGTATTTTATGATAGTTTTTTTATATACCCGTGTGATACTTTTCTAGTCAAAGTTTCATACGCCCTTATAGGATTCTATCACGCTGGTATATTACTTTCTATCACCTGCATATAGTGCAAAATATCATTCAAAAAGAAAGTATTGCACCACTATACTATGAAGCATCATGCGAGACATTTTCTGACAAAACTATTGCCCGGGCCTGGAAGTGAGTGATTTTGGTTCTCTCTTGGCAAGATTTAGGTTGTTTTCTTGCTAGTTTTGATTTGTTGTGTTAAGGCAGAGTTCTATTTGCAGATTATGCTTGATTTTATTGTGCTAACCTTTGTGGGCCTAACAAGTTGTGTTTGTAGGTGTGCCCTCATTGCTTGAATATTTTCTAAAAATAATGTATGTCAAAGCTTCAAATGCACAAGGGCTACTAATCATTTTTGCAAGGCCGCCCAAAGCATATACTAGTTCTTTCTTTTTTAGGCACTTAATATCTTGTTGTAGGAGTCTTTTGGTGGTAGGAGAGTATTCTCTTCACCCTTGTGGTGAACCAGAAATCTTGACCCACTTCTAGATTTTGAAAGCAAGAGGTTAATTGAACATTTCTTGGTGTATTTGGGAAAAACTTTTGAGCTAGGAGAGTATGCTCTTCACCCTTGAGGTGAACCAGAAATCTTGGCCCTCAAAGGTTAATCCACTTCTTGTTTAGTTTAGAATCCTTTAGTGGGCCTACTCTTGAGAAATTAAGAGGAATGACCCAAGTGGGGATAAGCTAATACCGAGCTAGTCCGACCCACTATAAAATCAAGGCTATCAAGGAAACAAAACCTTGGTAGATGTAGTACTTGTCTTCACTTGGTGTGAGTACTTGTGGGATTGTGACCATGAGGAAAATGCTAAGCAAGAATGCTTAAGGTAATCTTATGGCCACGAGGTCCGTTGCTTGCCGCAAGGTAAGGAGTCCCTATGGGGAGCAAGAGAAGTATTATGAACGGAAGCCCTTATTATGAACCATAGATAGAAGCTACCCAATTTTGCTGCTTAACATCTTGGTGCAAGGATTGATCCTAGTGGACTAACCCAGATCACCCCAAGACTACTCACCATCTTTGTTCCTTTGGTTGTGTCATTGACACTTCCATGACAAAGCCAATATCTTTTTTGGGCAACCACTTTGTGTGAGGCAATGGGACATCAAGTGTGGGCCAAGTTGTTAACTATTGAGCCTTTATCTTTCTAGGCTAGTAAGTGTTTGAATTGTCTTCACTGTGATCTACCTATTTAATTGTTCTTGAATATTAAACATCATGGTAGTACTCATAGGATTTTTTTGTTTTGATATCCCAAGTGCTTGTCTTGGCAAGCTTGCTTTTTCCCTTGTGCAAGTGTTTAATGACATGTTTGATCACTTACTATTTGTAAACCTGTCTATTTCCTACTACTACTACTACGTTTGAAATCAAGAAATTCAACTTACCAAACTATAACTTTGACCAAATTTACTTCAAAATAGGATTTTTCACATTCATTGGTCAAGAGTCATACAATACCAAAAAATCATCACATACTGGTCTGAATTTTATCATGCGATACTTCGTTACTACTTTTGTATCACATGCATGCTATACACATTATCACACCACTTTCCTTGAAACTATCGCATTGCTTCTTGAAAAATATTGTCTGGGAAAATTGTATCATTCGGCTACCCTACAATCTATTGCATAAAGTTATTTTGTTGTCTCATTGTTATCTGCAATCCTAAGCTGATTTGTGTGATTTTTAGCCTTTCTTGGTCGATCTAGATCTTAGTAGGTTACTTACCCCACTGTCAAAAGCCTATTTGCAAGTTAGCTTCTTATGTTTTGACCACTTGAATTAGCAATCTTTGATTTCACAAGTGACATTGCTTGTAATCGGTAAGTTAGAAATTGTCCTTGTTGAAAAGACCAACCTTTGGATTCTTTGATAACACACTTGGAGAGTTTTAATAATCTTTTGTCCAATTCACTTCCATCCAATTTCAAATTCAATCCATTATGATTTGGGTAAATCATCCTCTTGATCCATATGTGTTAGGATACTTATCCATTGTTGGGCACCTTTGTGGCAGTGTTGCTTTATCCCTTTTAATAAAAATTCTATTTTATCATCTCTCTTTTGGACAATTGAATGCTTTTACTATCCTAGTTTGGTACAAACATTTCTTAGGATCATCTTCTCACCTAGTGCCTTTTCTTTCATGTTGGTTATGACAGGGTATCAAGTAAATCAAGGAAAACAACCTCAAGTAGTCTTTGATCAATTACCTTTAGTGCAAACTCACCAAAAGCATAAGGGAAAAGAGCCCATCTTCGATCAGTCCCCTAGGAATACTTTAGAAGTTTGGTTTGACCCTAAGAGAAATCCTAGTGAGTTGAGAACATCCTTAGCACCTTCTCATTTAGATATGGACATGAGTTACACCATGACTCAGAGAGAGAGGGAAGCAATGGATAAAATTCTTGATGACATATTTGAGAGACATAGAGACAACATTCTATTTGGAAATTACTCTCATGGAAATCAACCAGATTCATCCCTTATCAATACTAGATATTTGGATGCTCATCAAAGAGCTAAAAGGGAAATGCATAAATCTTATTAGGATGATGAATCACAACATGGAAATCAGGATGAAGAGCCTTATGATACCCATGTGAATGCGGCATATACCAATGACTTGTTCAAACATTCGAGACCAAGTTCACCACTCCAAACAAATTTAAGGTATACAAGTGAAAGACTCAGAAGAATTGAGTGAGAAAAGAAAGCCTTTCTAGATGAACAGGCTACAAAGGAAGAGAAACTTAGACTCCTAGAGTCAGAAAGACAAGCCTTATTGGATATAGAAAGGAGAGCCACACAAGAAGAGAGAGATAGGATTTTGGCTCAACATCTCAATGCTCAATACAACAACATGTGTGTTGGTGGTGGAAATAACTCTTGTCTGCCTACTCCTCCTAAGACTCCATGAAGTGGAAGATACTCAAGAACACCTTCAAGGTCTCCTAGCCCTAGAGGAAGAAGGGCTTCACAACAAGATCATTATAGGAGACCAACTCCTCCTAGGAACTTAAGACAACCTTCTCAACATGCTCACCATGGTTCACAATATTGGGGTGGTAGTTGAAGTTTTGATGTCAACTCTCAAGATTTCATGAAAATGCAACAAGAACCACTCTTTCAATAGTATGTGGAGAGGTATGTGGAGAAAAACAAAGATAAGTTCTTAGAGAGCTTGATCAAGAAGGGTGATAGAGTCCCTTACAACTTTGATGTGGATAAAAATATCAAGAAACAAGGTTCATCCCAAGAAGAGGAGATCAAGAAACTTAAGCATATGATGGAAAAAGTATTGGCACCTAAGAGTTCCTTTTCACTTGACTCAATTTGTCCCAACCCTTTTGAAAAGAGTGTAAGTAGGAAGGATTTTCCAAGGAAGGTGTAAATCCCCCAATATGACAAATATGATGGTAATGGGGACCCACATGATCATGTGCACCAATTCTACATTATGAGATTTTAATTTCATCAAGATGAATCCTATCTCATGAGGTTGTTTCCAAGAAGTCTCAAAGGCCAAGAAATGGAGTGGCTCACCAACATAATTCCCCCTATTAAGACCTTCAAAGAGCTTGTTCATAAATTTTTCCAACAATATGCTTACAATCTTTCAAGATCTGTTACTATGTTGGACCTATGTAACTTAAAGAAAAATCAAGGGGAGTCCTTTGTCACTTTCTTGCAAAGGTGGAGATGACAATGCTCTCACTACTCTAGAACTATTCTTGAAAATGAGAAGATAGACATCCTTGTTAGCAACTTGGTTCATAAAATGTGGTATGAAGTTAGGAAGATAATTTTTTATTCCTTTGATACCATGGTTGAAACCACATGTAGAATCGAGGATGTTTTGAAAGAACAAGGAATTTTGGCCAAACATGGAAACAACAACAAAAATGGCCAAAATAATAACAACTCTAACAAGGACAAAGGGAAAAATCCACATTGGAATAGGAACAAGAAGGTGGTTAATGATGAAGTTGTGGACTCTTCTCAACCTAAGGACCAAGGTTTTCTTCACTTATCTAGTGATGTTCAAGCAATGAAGCTCAACAGATCCAACCAACAAGAGCATAAGCCAAGATACCAAGATTAGCCTAAGAAAGAGAGGCATCAATTTTCAAAACTTGGTGATTCCTATGAGGATGTTTTCAAAACACTTATTGCCAATAATCTTTCGCATCCTCAAGATCCCATGAAGCATCATATTCCTGATGTTAAGCCACATTGGTGGGATGAGAAAGATTTATGCGAATTCCATAATGGTATTGGACGTGATATTGAACACTATTGAAAAATTAAGAATATCATCCAGGACCTAATTGAGAGTGGAAAACTTTAGATAGATGGGTTGAACACCAATGCTGATCACAAGGCATTCAAAGAGCCTTTGCCCAAATATGAGAAGGGGGAAACCTCTAAAACTAACAGTGGCAAGGCTATGATTAATTATACTTACACAGCTATGGAGAATGTGGTCAACATGCTTGAAGTTGTAGAAGTAAGTGTCAACATGATGAGAAGTAAAGACCTCTATGGTTATGACTCTCCTCCTATCTTTGATCAAGGACCCGTTGTGGTGCTAAGGGGTCCCAACTCTAGGATGTCTTCCCAAGCTCTTAATGTTGTTACCCGAAGTCAAGGTCCTATTGTCATTAGAGGACCCAACTCAAGTCAATCCAATAAACCAAAGCAGGTGGCTTCCAAGAATTTGACCTCAAAGTTAGCAGTTAATCCCAAATTGAACTATAATCTTGTTGATCAATTGTAGAGAACCCTAGCTCAGATTTCAATCTTTGAGCTCTTAGAGTTTTCCCTAAGACACAAACAAGTCCCTGAGGATTCTTTGCATGAAAAAAATGTTCCTAACAACTTAGATGTCAATCAATTCCAAAACATTGTAAACCATCTTGATAGCCCTCATTACTTAACCTTTTTAGAGGAAGATGAAAAAGCTCTGAGCCACCCACATAATCTTTCCCTTCACATTGAAGTCATGATTCAAAAAACCTATGTTAGGTGTGTGTTGATAGATGGGCATCCTGGGCTCAATATATGTTCCTTGAGTCTTTTAAAGACATTGGGTTATTCTGAGCGAGTGATTGATACCAAAAAGAGGATCGCTATAAAATCCTATGATGAGGCAGAAAGAATTTCCAATGGGATAGGCATCCTTCTTGTTAGGATTGGCCCCATTGAGAAGTATATCTTGTTTCAAATTTTTGATGCTAGTCCTCTCATGTACAACATCATACTTGGTAGGCCATGGATCCATGACATGCAAGCACTGTCATCAACCTACCATCAGTGTGTTCAATTCCCCTATAATGGAGTAGAAGTGTCATGCCCCGCAAGGGAACCGGGGAAGAGAACAAAGATTCTCTTTGTTAAAGAAAACCTAAGTAATAATTTATGGAAAAATTTTGAACTTTAAAAAGAATTATGAAATAAAAACTTTAACTTAGATTCCTTCCAAGGTTCCCTTTTCATTTAAATGCATGATTCATTCAAATCCATTAAGTAAACTAACAACAAGATTTAATTCTCGAAGCAAACTGCATCATATCTTAAGAAATACAAAATATTTTCATTTCAACTTTCCATTTAGAAATCATCTATATTCCTAAGTATCCTTTATGAACCATGTAACTTATAAAATTTATCCAACTCATTTGATACATTAAAATATACTACATTTGGTTTTTCAATAGCTTCACTTAAACAACAATAATGAAAGCATGTTACATAATTTGGAATGTTACAAAATCCTTTTTCTTTCCAACATACATCTTAAACATAAAGTTCACATTTCCCTTTTCCCTTCTTCCTAAGTCTACCCATTCCAATTACATCATTTTGAAATACATCATTGATTACATTGCATTCAACTCCTCATAAAAAGTAACAAGATTATGCATCATGAAATATAATCACAAGGCCTTCGTTCTTCAAATCTGGTACATAAGCAAGCATGAATCTTCAAGCATGTATCTGCAAAAGGTACCTCGATAAAAATGTTTACCACCCAACCACATGGGTACCTATAAGGCCCACTCCCCCGTGCTAGGAGATAAACACCAAGGTCCACAAAGAAGGAATAGCTAGGCCAAACCTAGGGTTGGGTAATCTTTCCCAAAATAGCAAATGAAAAGAGAGTCAAAGTATAGATCTTTCCCAAAAGGTTCTAAGGCTTGGGTAGAAACTCTAAGCAACAACCTAAGTGAGTGTCATCACATAGCCCTCACCCCTTGGGTTGTCCTGGTACTAGCCACTCTGGGCCCCGGCCCCCAAGTAGGCACATGCGGGATCGAATGCCTTTCGTACAGACAAGTGCCATTCGATCGTACCTACGCATAGGTACCTTCTCCCACTCCCATCCATAGCCTTTACTAGTACTAATGGCATGGGTGAGGCACATTTAATCTTTTTAATGTTTTAACCCATTCCCATCAGTTTAATTAAATTTCCACTTGTTAAATAACTCTTCAGTCGGTTATCCTGGTTCTAGCCACTTTAGGGCCCCGGCCCCGCACTGAGAGCCACTCACTAGGTGTCGTTAGGTTTTCTACCCTCAACCCATACATCATAATTACATCATACACATAGTAAAAACATATTGCAAACACATTTGAGAACTACTACCAAGGATTGAAAATAATAGGATAGTTATGTATGTTTAGAGAAATTAGGTATGTTAAGAATGTTTAGAATGTCTTGACTCTAAACCCTAAACTACTCCTTACAAACATTCTATCTCAATAAAGACATCTAAATGTACTGAAAATAATCTCCACTAAACAAGGAATGAACAATCTTCAGGTTTAAACAAAATTTCTTTCTAAACCTAAAACTTGGCTAATCCTAAAAATTGACTAAGTCTGATTTAATTAAAAATTTGAAATTTAAAAGCTACAACTTAACTCCTAGGAACCTGAAACCTATTCCAATGGATTCAAAGGGTACCTAATCCCTTTATACACGTATAACTTAAAGTATAAGAAATTAAAGTATGAAGTAATTGTATAAAGTCTGAATCCTATTTTCCTCGGTTAGCACACTACCGACCTAGCTCGGTTAACACACTACCGACCTAGCTCGGTTGACACTTTACCGACCTCACTCGGTTCACACATTACCAACCTTGCTCGGTTATCACATTACCGACCTAACTCGGTTACCACTGAGCCGACCTTACTCGGTTAACACACTGAGCCGACCTAACTCGGTTACCACTGAGCTGACCTAACTCGGTAAACACATTACCGACCTTACTCGGTTAACACACTGAGCTGACCTAACTTGGTTACCACTGAGCCGACCTAACTCGGTAAACACATTACCGACCTTACTCGGTTAACACACTGAGCCGACCGGAACTGCAGAGAACGACTGTCAACTTTGTCTTGCGGGTAAAACTGGGTGTTATGGGGACTAAGGTTGCCTAATATGAGCACGACCCATTTGAGATATCCCAGTTTCCCTTCAGAAACGGCCCATCAATCCTCCCTACCTATCTAACAAATATATTCTAGATCTGGGAAAAGAAAGGGTGGCACATATATGGACATGAAACAGTAAGGTTGCAACAAAAGTTCTAAACTCTGGAAGCGTTCATAATACATCCAGTGACAGTAAACTACACTACCCTACCAGGGAGGTTTCACCACAGTGAACATACAAACATTTGTAAAATAACTTTCCACAAACACATTTCAAATACACAGAAAATAAAGCATATATATATATTTTCAACCATAGCACAATATACATAAATTTTTCCAGAATCTAGATTTTACATTCATTCTACAAGATAAATCTACTTCTCAGGATGGATTCCAACCTGGAGTCCTGCGAAGACCAGTTGGAGAAGAAGGAAGATCAAACCCTCTCCAATGTTTCCAACACTCCTTGAATCCCTTTGCTCGCAACCTTCCAGCCTCTACCCGCAACAATCCAAAAGCCAACTCCCTTTTACACAGGAAATCTTTCCTGTAAATAGGATGGAGGAGGTGGTTGCACAGGTAATCCAACTGGTGCAACCATCTCAACTATCCATCCGTTAAAGAGATGGTTTTGAAAACTCATTCCCGTAAAGGAATAAATAAACTATAATCTAAGTCCTTAAATTTAAGGTTATTAAAATAAATATTATAATCTTAAAACAATTTATTAAATTATTTAACTATGGTAATAGGATAATCCTATTTACCATACTGCTAATTGATCTAATTATTTATTAATATAATAAATGATTACATGGTAATAATTATATATAAATATATGTATGCATATGCATATGTGTGCACCCATATGCCTATGTGTACATATATTATTATTATTATAAATATTATTACAAGCACAATATTATTATTATAAAACATATTATTATTTTTATTGCTACAGACTCTTTGTCATTATTAGTATTATAAAATAATACCATAAATAAGGTACATTATTATTAATGTTAAACATTAGAATAACATTATTATAAACTATATGGTTTATTCATACCTTAATCCCCATTCTAAAATATATATGCATATATTAAGTAGCCACTAACATAGGTTAGAATTTTACCACTATTATTATTTAAAACCTCTTATTATTAATATTCCCTTAGACATTAAAATACCATAAAATTAATCCTTATCATGGGTATTAAAACCACATGATTTAATTGCACTAAAAAATCGCTCCTAATGAGATACGCTACTAAATCATACCCTCCAATGAGCAATAATCTACATCCATGATCTACTAACAGAATTGAACATATCATGAAGGCAAGAACTAGCTACAAGATCCACAATTCCATCAATTACAAAACCACATAAGACATTCACACAAGGGACTGACTCGACACTTCCCACCTAAGGATAAAAGGATCAAAGGTGAAGTTTCTTCCTGTGGACCTGGTGATACCTCTGTAACAACAACAACGATCGAGGATTTTGAGGGATCGCTTAGACCTGTGAAGCCAGGTGGAGACGACACCCGGTACCTGCAATCCTGCATCACCAAGAAGAGATACATATATATACATATGGAGATACAAATCAGATATATGCAAGCAGATGACCAGGATCGATACATCGTGTGGACCTCAACTAAGTGAGTAACTACGACTTCGTCCTGGAGTCATGAAAAACACATCAGACACATCCATGAAACATAAAACATCATGATAGTGGTTAGATTCAAATAATTGGGTTAGATCCATATAAAAATAGATAATTTTCTAATCTCATAAACATGTAATTACTAACCATAAATGAGCATATTCATCATGTCATCATCCACAAAACATAAATGTAAATGTATAGTCTTGACCATAATAATAATAAAATGTCCAAATCAGAAAAGTCTAAGTATCACCATAGGAGAGGTATTACAAGAAGTTTGTATACCTAGGGATAGCACCTTATCTGTCAACTCAATTTCAGTAGGGACTCATGTTCCCCTCAACAAAGAAGCAAAATATTTCAATGCAACCCTAGCACAATGTGAAGACAAGCTTAAGTCAGTAGACCTTGGTATGGGGGTGGGTATCAACTCGACTCCTTCACAAAGCTTCCAGTTTCACCTAGGTCTTATGGCAAGCCTTCCCAAGAGATGAAACCTTCTTCTTTAGCCATGACCCTATTTGGTACATTTGTAGAGTCCTCGGTACACATACAAGATGAAAAAGAAGAGGTGGCTGTTAAAGACTGGATCTATAGAGAAGATAAATACATGCATAATGAGAACTTCTCTCCCTCTCCTAAGGCTTATGAAAGAGGGTACACCTTTGTCAAAAATATGGGCTATCCAAGACATGGCCCTCTTAGTCACAAATTGGATGCTAGAGTTGAACCTCTCAATCATGCTCTTTTTGGATGCAACTCCAGGAAGACTTTTGGCCTAGGATTTGAGAATCCTAAAAATAACACTGCTCCTATCCTTGATGAGATGGATAATGAAAATGAACCCAATTACATGGCCAATTTGACAAACTAGTAGGATATGTGTGAAGATTGGGTCCCTTCCACCAATCTCCTTTGGGGAGATTTAGATAATCCAGTTGCTCATGCAATAGTTGTAAACATAGAAGAAGAAGAATCAAATGTAGAAGATCCCATCATAAAATGTTAGTGAAAGAACATTATTCATTTGATGGAGAGAGATGTTACTCTTGATGACATTAAAGCTTCCACATCAAGATGTCCCAAGCCTTCATGGTGTAAACATCCTAGTCGGGATTCATAAATAGATTCACACGAGTATGAATGGCACTCTCTCTCAGATTCTTCTCTAGTTAATAGGGATGTAAATATCATCCATACTTATAGTTCTCAACTTGAGGTAGCTAATGAGTCACATGTAGGATTAGAGGATTTGAATCCACATGTTTCTTTAGTCGACAATTCTTTACTTGGTAGGACTAATCCTGATTTGGGTAACTTAGAGGGATACTTGATAGACCCTGTTTCTTTGGTCACTAGAGATGATACCATTCATATCCACTATCTTGAACCAGTCATCGACTTATCACTTGCTTATGCTCACCTCATTGATTGGTCTCAATGTTATCAAGAGCCTACGCTCTTAAATTTCCAAAATGACTATGAGGTAGCCTGTTACTTAAATGCCATTGAACCCGTAGTCTCTTCCACTAGAGAACTGACTACAAGCATGATAGAGCCAGACATCAAGTACCTTAGTCATAAAATAGAAAGAAAATAAAAATATAATAAGAGTTCTGATGGCAAAAGCCATTGTGTGGTAGTGTCATAACCCAAAAAAGTAAAAATAAATGACATATCCAAGGATGAAAACCTCTCCGAGGTGCCTAAGGATGAGGTACTTGATCATCTCCCAAGCTACTTTCAAGACATATCTTTAGTGCTTGTTGAGCCTACACAGTCAGTCAATTTGGGTAAAAATGAGGCTCTAGAAATAGTACATTTGGCTCAGTCCTTGACAACACAAGAAAGGGAAGACTATACTAAGTTCTTACAAAGAAAGAAGATTAATTTTGCTTGGACTTATTTAGATATGCCAGGGTTGGACACTAATCTTATTATGCATCACTTGTCTATAACTCCATGTGTAAAACCAGTCAAATAAAATTTGAGGAAAATGCATCCTCACATACCTCTTCTAGTCAAAGCGAAATTAGAGAAACTCCTTAGTGAAGGATTCATAAGAGCTATTGACTATGCTGAATGGATATCAAATATTGTACTAGTTTCTAAACATGAAAATTCCATTCGCATTTTCACAAACTTTAGAGATCTCAATAGAGCATGCCCAAAGGATGATTTTCCACTCCCCAATATAGACATGATAGTGGACATGACTATGGGTTATGAGATCTATTCATTGATGGATGGTTTTTATGGGTATAATAAAATCAAGATAGCTCCTAAGGACCAAGAAAAGACTGCATTCACTTGTGCATGGGGTACCTATTGTTGGAACATTATTCCTTTTGGATTAAAAAATGTAGGAGCCACCTATCAATGAGATATGACTACTATTTTTCATGACATGATGCATAAGAACATGGAAGATTATGTGGATGACACCTTGGCTAAATCTAAGAAAAGAGACACACACTTAGGTAATTTAGAAGTTATTCTACATCATATGGAGCAATTTCAGTTAAGATTAAATCCAAAAAAGTGTGCATTTGGTGTCACCTCTGGGAAACTTCTAGGATTCATCATTTCAGCAAAGGAAATAGAGGTAGACCCTAAAAAAGTTCAAGCAATTATTTATATGCCACCTCCTAAAAGCATCATTCAAATGAGGAGTCTTCAAGGATGTCTTCAATCTATAAGGAGGTTCATTTCATAATTGGCAGATAGAGCTCAACCCTTCAATAAGAACTTACACAAAGGAGCAAAATGTGTCTAGAATGAGGATTGTCAATAGAGCATGGACCAAATCAAGAAATACTTGGAAAATCCTCCTATCCTAGGGAAACCACTCATTCTATATGTTTTAGCAATATAATCTTCCTTGGGGGCATTATTAGCTCAACTTGATGAACATGGGAAAGAAAGAGCCATATATTATATCAGTCATATGCTTGTTTCATATGAGGTTAATTACACTAGTATTGAGAAAGCTTGCCTCGCTGTGGTGTTTGCTTCCCAAAATTTGTGAAATTACATTCTTGCACACACAATACACCTCATAGAAAAAATTGATCCTCTCAAGTATTTGCTCAGTAAGGCTTCCCTCAGAGGTAGACTTGATAAATGGATGATGATTCTTTAAAAATTTGACATAGAGTACATTGAGTGTAAAGCTATCAAAGGACAAGCTATAGCAGATCAATTGGCTAACTTCCCAATTCAAGATAGTGCACCTATTCAAGTTGATTTCCTAGATGAGCATCTCATGTACATGACTGCAAGAACATGGAGGATTTTCTTTGATGGATCATTTATGAAAAATGATTTAGGAGCTGGTGTGTTGTTTGTCTCTCCTCATGGGTACACAATTCCTAAGTCTTACAAGCTATTATTCCCATCTACAAACAATATTGCTGAATATGAAGCTTTGACAAATGAAATCAAGATGTCCATAGAATGGAGAATCACAAAGTTGCATATTTATGGGGATTCATAGCTGATAATCAACCAAGTTAATGAAGAATATCAAACCAAAGATGAGAAACTAGTACCCTACAAGAAAATGGTTGATTCCTTGAGATGATATTTCACATTTGTCACATTTCAGCAAATCCCTAGAGAAGAAAACAAAGCAACTGATGTTATGGCTACACTTTCTTCACTTCTTCAGCTAGAACAACACGAATCTAGATTTGAATTCCTCATGGAAGAGCTACATTATCTTGTCTATGACTCACAAGAAAGACATGTTATCTATACCCTTGTTGGTCATGGCTCATCCCATTATGGTGCCATTTATTCATACCTTCATGATGGCATTATCCCTGAAACCTTTAACCAGTTTGAACGAAGAAACCTTACCCAAAATGCCTCTCACCATACCCTTATCTCTATTGATTTTTAGAGGAGGGGTCTAGATGGGACACTTCTTAGATGCTTAGAAAAGGAGGAATCTGATCAAGCATTAGTTGACATTCATGAGGGCATCTATGGGGGACATTCCAATGGTCTTTCCATGGCCTGAAGGTTGCTTAGGGTGGGGTACTATTGGCCTACAATGTAGATGGATGCAATAGATTTTTCCAAATCATGTGCAAAGTGTCAAAAACACGGTATCCTGATACATGCTCTAGGCAGGGAGCTTATTCCTTCTATATCTCATTGGCCATTTCAGTGCTGGGCCTTTGATCTTGTTGGGTAGATTCACCCTAACTCATCAGGTGGACACAAATTCATAATCACTGCTACTGATTACTTCACTAAATGGGTAGAAGCTGTCCCACTTTCTGTTGCCTCAAGCAAGACAATTTCTCTGTTCATGTTTAACCATATCATCTGTCAATATGGAGTGCCTTTAGAGATAATCACTAACAATGCATGTCAGTTCAAAAATAAGGACCTTAAGAAACTCTAAAAGAAATTCAAGATCAAACAACATTGGTCCTCCATTTACTTTCCACAAGGAAATGGTCAAGCAGAGGCATCAAATAAAACCATTCTTAAAATCCTCCATAGAACAGTTCATAAGAATGGTAGAGATTGGAATTTACAGATAAATCCACCTTTGCAGACTTATAGAATGAGTATTCATACTCCCACTAGGGCTACTCCTTTTTCCCTTACTTATTGTGCTGAAGCAGTGTTACCTTTAGAGGTTGAGATTCCTTCACTTAGAGTTTCCCTCAAAGGTCTAGTTATAGATGGAGACTACCACACCATGAGACTCCAAGAGTTTGAAATTCTAGATGAGAAATGACAAGCATCATTTGATCATATGAGAGTCTATCAAAAGCACATGTCCAAAGCCTTCAACAAAAAAGTTCGCCCAAGAGAATTCCAAGTGGGAGATCTTGTCCTACGAGAAAATCCTAAAAATCAATAGCATAGAGAATAAAAGGGAAAATTTGAACCTAATTGGCTTGGACCATATATCATTACTGCAACTTTTGGGACATGTTCTTATTTATTATCTAATGAAGAGGGAGAGCAACTCCTTGATCCTATCAATGTCTTGCACCTGAAGAATTTCTATCCATGATGCCTATTTTGTCTAGGGGCATCCTTTGTACATATTTATTGATCTTGAAAAAATTCCAAAAAAATTCATATATGATGCTAAAAAAATCCTAAAAAGCATATAAAGTCCTAAAAAAAAATTCAAAAAATCAAAAAATAGGAAAAAATTCAAAAAAATAGAAAAAGTGCCTTGGTGAAAACTTGAAAACAGGTGCCTTGGTAGCAAAAATACAAAAAAATTGAAAAAAATAAAAAAAAATTTCAAGTGGTGAAAACCTAGAAATGGGTGCTACTTGAGTCCTTTGCACCCTTGTTTCTTAGCATGCACTCTCAACACTTAGACTTTCTCCATCATGCCTTGTCCTTATTGCCTTGGTTTGGAATTGGTCTTTGTCTTTGTCTAGGGAGCATAACTATGTTGGCTTTGGTCTTTTGGATGCGTCAGTCTTTAGGACACCTCACAAATGATGTTCTTCAACACCACTCGAACTATTTTTTTCAACACTTCCCTAGCGTCAAGTGTTTCTCAACACTTATTAGATGTCTTACCCACAATCTAGAATGATGCGATATCTCTCACTAGCAGATGCAATACTCAAAGTTTGACTCTATGACCTACACACATGCACTTAAACATTTGACTCACTAAGACTTGTTTGACTTTATTTCTTTGTGTGTTGTTTATGATGATTTCTTTGAGGAGTGTTCTCTCCCTAATAGCTTTCAATGATGCTGAGCTAGAAGACTGGGGGCATGAGGACATGTTTTATTTACTTTTTGCCTATGGGTATATCTTTTTGATCCTAACTGTCATGAGCATTCATGCTTGTTCCCCTTGACACTAGGATCTATAATATATTATCCTTGACTATTTTCTGCAAGTGCATGTTTGTAGTCATCTTGAATTTCTTGTGTCTCGATACGAGCATAATATTGCTATACCAAACTTAGGGAACCTCACTCCACTAGTCATCTTGACCTACATGTCTTTAATGCTTAGGTGGGATTCTCACATTCCTATCTGATATAGATCAGATTCATATACCCATAGTCATACTAGTGTGTATTGTATAATCTTACGATGCTACCAATAAAGCTCGATGATGATTATTAGAGTCTAATGGCTTTGTGACCTTGCAAGTAAACCACTTTTTATAGTAGCTTACATTCTTAGGTTCATGGTAGTTTAGTTTTGCATCCTGCATATGGAGAGAGCTCTCCTTTCATCTTTCATAGACTTATTGGTCAACTGCGCTCACCTTTCACTTCTTCCTGATATTGTCTTTTTGCTCCTCTTTCACATCACATCCTTTTCCTGTCATCACAAGGGGTTAATCTTATCATCATATCTATATCAAAAGAGATCATTTTCAGAAACATAAGTCTATATCATAACTTGAGAACTAAACCATACATCTATGATAGAGATTATACATAAGCATTGATAAGCTTATATCATACATTTGAGCAATATAAAGATAATAATACTGAAACATCCATCACAAGTGAGACAAGTACACAAGATATATCATAAATCTAGTAATCTTGTATATATATAATGATACAAGTACAATATGTGATCTAGATTCTAGATAATGTCTCAAGATATGATTGAACATCTAAGCCTAGACCTAGGACTAGCTCACTCCATCATGTGGAGGAGGTGGTGGCCCCATCCTATCACCTACCATATCCAATCATCCTGCCCTCTCAGAGTAGAGTGGCACTCTCTATCCCTCAGGCACAACTACTATGTATAGACCATGGTAATATGTTGCTTGTGCCACCTCCCTCTAGATCTCCTTGACATCTACCCATGCTACCCTCTCGCACCACTCTATCTCAGCTCATGTGTTTAGGAGCTACTGATCTCGAATGATAATAGTGGTCCTTAGCTACTGAACCTCAGCCTCTAAAAGGAGGACTCTCAAACTGAATACAATTAGGTACACCATTGCTATATCCAAATTATAGTGGAGGAATATTGATAGAGTCTTTCTTAAATATATGGATAGAACCTAGGACACAAATTAGTTAGAGGAAATATATAGTGGGTTCTGTGGAGGTCATTTTATAGAAAAGAAAAGTGTACACAAGATCCTACGAGCAAGGACTTGGTGGAAAAAAATATTCAGAGATACCCATAAGTTGGTCAAAATATGTGATGCATGCTAAAGGTTCTCTGGTATATTAAACTTTTCTAGAAATATGCCTCTAAGAGTAGTTGAGGTGCAAGATCCATTGTAACGGTGAGATATTTAATTTGTAGGAGAAATTAACAATAAATCTAGTGGAGGTCATTCATTGATATTGGTTGCGACTTATTATTTCAAAAAGTGGGTAGACAGTATCCTAAAAAGAAGGGAAACTAGTAAGGTGGTAAAAAAATTCTAATGATAAACATCATTACTAGGTTTGTATGTCCTGAAAGAATTATATCATATAGTTCCATCTATTGTAGGTATAAGGAGCATAATGAATTTTTCAATAAATTTGGGATCTAGACCTCATTTTAATCACCTGATCACCAACATGGTAATGGGAAAGAAAAATAAAGCAATCAAATCTTGCTTAAAATAAACAAGAAAATCCTAGATAAAAACAAGAGGCTGTGAGATTCAAAATTGGAACTATTTGTTTGGGTGGACACAATAACTATGAAGAAATAAATAGGGTGATCACCATTTGATTTGGTGTATGGAATTCATGATAGGGTACCTCAAAAAATCTTAATGGAAATGTACAAGTTTGTAAAAGAATATGATGATAAAATAGAGGATGATATACAATTAAGGATGGATGATATGTTGTGGTTGGATGAAACTTGAAGAGAAGCTTATGCCATAAATGGAAAAATATAATTATAGGTCAAGAATCTATATAATAGGAAGAAAATAGGTATAAATTTCAATATTGATGATACACTTCTGATGTGGAATACCCAATTTCAATGACAAGAAGATAACTAGTAGAAATTTTAATATCGATGATAGAGTGCTAATGTGGAATTCCATATTGGAAGATAAGGGAAATCATGGAAAATTTAATCCTATGTGGTTAGTGCCATATGTTATCCATGAGAAGTGGAGTGAAAACTCATATGTCCTTAGAGAAATGGCTGGGGATATTTTGGAATTGCTAGTTCATGTACAATTCCTAAAACTCTAATTCTCTGTAAGTATCAGTTTTCCATGAATAGTAGGTTTAGGGTTTGTGTCATATGTATATTATTGTATATAAGTCTTGGTGAGTTTTTCCTAGTTCTAGTCTTTTTTTCATGGTCTTCTCTCCTAGTGATACTACTATTCTTGATTTTATTTCCATGTCATGAACATCCCCAGAAAGAGCCATTGTTGGTACAGTTTTTCCCATTAATTTTTTGTCCAGTGATCTAGTGATCTTCCTTATCCTAGGTTTCCTTGTTCCTAATTTGATACGGTTTCGGCCATTTTCTTTGTAAAATCCTTAGAAACCCTTATTATCCTTAGTCGATTTCTTTTTCTTTGTTAACTTTCTTGACTTATATCATGTGTCATAAAATCATCGAAGAGTGGTTTTTCTTTAGAATCCTAGTAGCTTAACACTTTAAGTAGAGATCATTTTTTCTTTATTTTTTAACCATGTCACTTGTCTTTCTAAGTTAGTCAATTCATTCTATGACTTAAGAGGGATCATTTTGCCTTTGAAAATTAGGAGCTAAGTATCAAGTTTTTGTGACCCCATAATGATGCCAGCTTATGTCTTAGTTTGATATCTAGATGGAAACTTCTTGCCATATGTCCTTTTCTTGTTAGTCAACATTATTATTTAAAAAATTATATTATAGTCTTGCATCCAAATTATATAAGGATAAACTTATTGTAGCCCGCATCCTAGGCAAACAAGAAATTGTGAAGCAGGACCAAGAAGGTTTATAGGTGGAAAATGATGATTAGTTGTGTGCTCTTTACTCATCTCCTCTTAAATTTTATTAAGGATAAAAGACATGTAACTAAAGTGTAGATCTTTTAGAACATGCTCATAATCAATGGTGATTTTTTAATTGAGAAATAAAGATTATCAAAGTTTAATTGGCCTTTTTATTTTAGCAGCAGTTAAATTCCTATAAATATTGAGGGCTCTCATGATACCGCAATCCAAGATGCACCATTGTTAATTCTTCATGAGATCATGATATGTGGACATGTCTTTCTAGTTGCCAAAGAAAATAAAGTTTGGCCAAGATGTTATTTTGGAATGTGTTGCGACCTACAATTTTCTTATTAGTTGGTTTTTGGGCCCATTTGGTGAATTGGTAGTCAAGTAAGATTGGATTTACCTTAATCGTCCAATGGTGTTGATTTGAAAAGGATCTACAATTGATATTCAAACTACAGAAAATAAAGGATTTCATGTTGTTTTCTCGCTCATATAAATTGATGAAAAGAAAAGTGTTTTTAATTAGTAATAAAAGTCGTGAATTTTTTTTTTCCAATTCATTCTACATTTTGTGAAGTTATCAAACTTTTTTGAGGCTTTTGAGGTGATTAAAGGAGATTTTAGCATGCAAAAGTCAGTGTAGAATCAAGCAAAAAGCCGTAAGTGGGGTTTTTCTCCCACTACTTGTTCTTATGTTTCCTGAATGTTTTTTTTCAATGTTTTTGGTGGGGACTTATGTTCCTATGATTGAAAAAATGTATTGGGTGAATTTGCAAAATTGGGGTAGGGTGTGTTTCTAAATCGAACTTCTTAGGTTGGGAGCCCTAGCTCATAAAATTTTAATTATTTTTGGAAAGCCCTTGAATTTACCATGCCTTCACTAAGGGGAAATTTAGGGTAGAGAGATTACATGAAGAGACACCCTTTTCATGATTTTATACATCAGTTTAAGTCCACGACTAATGATAAGTATGACGAGCAAAATTGATTAAGGATTGGAAGATTGATAAGTGATTGTGTGAGAAATATGGTTTCATTTAATATGACCCTATACCAACCAAGGGTTTTGATTTATTTAGATAGTGGTATGGGAAGGAAAATTTTACAAACCCAAAGTCAAAGGAATGACAATATGACTTGTAGAAATTGGTGGGGCCAACTATTTTCCAGCATATAGATTTAATATTTTCCATTGTAGATAGATATGATCCAGTCACCAGGACTGTGAGAGATACAAGTGGAGAAGCATTGTTAAGAATTATTGGAGAGGAAATTAAAGATGTATTTAATACCTATGAGCCTAAAAATTTCTTAGAGGGGATTCAGCTTGAGAATTTTGTAGTCCGATATACTAAGACTAGAGAGATGATGAGGGATAGGTTATTGCTTGCATATTTGGCTAAGGGTGGATATACTAATTATTTTTTTACTAAGGAAGATTTTCCCCTAGAAGCCTTTT
The DNA here is from genome assembly GCA_027943335.1 of Chamaecyparis obtusa. Classification (NCBI taxonomy): domain Eukaryota; kingdom Viridiplantae; phylum Streptophyta; class Pinopsida; order Cupressales; family Cupressaceae; genus Chamaecyparis; species Chamaecyparis obtusa. The sequence goes on along the minus strand of BSBK01002769.1, from coordinate 497,212 downwards.
CCAAGCATACAAAGGATACTTATTTTTCTCTATGTGAGTTACTGTGTAGACCAAGAAGGTCGTTTATGCTAGTTGAATACATGTATACTGTTATTGAGATTCAACACCCTAGTTTTACCATAATTTATGACTTTACCCTATTTATTGCAAACAAAATTCATGAGGGGATGGTATATTTGAAGAAAGGAGGTACTAAGCATTTCTACTAGTATTCCTTCTTAATTCATATGTTTCTTTCTAAGAATTTATATTTCTTCACCAAGTTTATGCCCTTGGAGAGAGAATTTGATGGTGAACTAATGCTAGTCCAAACTCGATCTACCATTATATCAAAGGATTTGGAGGGGTCAAGTTATGTATTTTTTGAAAAAACTTTGCCTCCAAACTCAGGTCCAGGTTAGTGGTGAATCTAGCAAGGATTCCTAAACAATTATTTGATTTTCTAAGGCCTGAGGATAGAGTTCCCAAGCTAGGGGTTATTCATAATTGGGGAGATGTAATCATATAAAAGGTCATAGATTTTATCAAAGTGTATGGTTATGATGGGAATCATTTTTTTTTTCTTTCTTTGTAAGACTAAGATTGGGTTTTATTGAGGTTTTTAAGAAAATTAGATGGATAAAAAAGTAGTTAACATGAAGGGGAAAAGGTACTTTGTTCCCTAATTTCATCCTCTTCATTATTTTTCCATATATAAAGGACGATTGGTGCATCTCCTTAAAGTGTTAAATTGATATAATATGGGGTGAGTGTACGTAGGTGCAGTGACCTATCAGATTTTTATAATTATTTTTATAAAAAGAGTAAAGGTGAAGGAGAGGGCACATGAGTTCAGTTATCAAGAAAATTGAATAAAAAATATTTATGATAAGAGGATACAAGAAGAAAATAAGAAGAAGTTTCTTTACTCCAAGAAAGAATGGGGATGATATTAAGAATTTGGATCCATCATGTCATCCATTGTCATCCATGTCCCATTTCTATGTCAAGATGAATACTATTTTTAATTTATTTGCAGATGTGTATACTATACTAAGGAAAAATAATAATAGGTTGAAGCTATCTATTACGACAACTTCTTATATCCAAGATCCAATCTAACTCGTTAGAATTTTTAGAGTATAAGAAGGGTCTCCTTTAGTATCTCCATTAAACTAAAAGGTAGAAAAGAGGGAAAGGGGAGAAAATGTCAGTGATACAGACTCTAAGGAGGAAAAGAGGAGGATGGAAGGAAAGAAAATTATTATTAGTATCAATCTAGTTGCACCTCCTTTTGGGCCATTGAGGGATATATAATTTTTAGACCCTAAAGATCCACCAAGGAGAGAGCCCTATCCACCATCACCTAGGCCTCCTCTGTTACTAGTGAAATGATGGTAGAAAAGGTTGTTGATATGAAGATAAGGAAAGAAAAATAAAAGGGAAAAGGGGATAAATCTAACCCTATTATTGCTTCATCACATAGGGGTAAATCCAATGACACTAATGAATAGGAAATTATTATAATTCTCTAAGGTGACTTGCATGTTGGGATACCTCCACTTCCTATTGCTCCATTTCTAGATTTTACATCACTTGATGTACAAGAGAAAGTACATAGAGATAGGAGAGTGGAAGCATGTTCTGAATTTTTAAGTGATGCAAGTGTTACAAATCTCTAGCTTTCCAATAGTACATGTGGAAGAAAAAAATTGAGGAATATAAAAGGAGATTGGAAGAGAGAAAAATACAAAATCCTTATTTATCCTAGAGAAGGATGTTATAAATGAGGTGCAATTGGAAATACATAAAGAGTTTGAACTAATCACATTTGAAAAAGGGACAAGAACTATTCATGAAGCATGTATGTTGAGTTTACTAGAATGGGACATTATAGATGCAATAGAATTTGATGTTGTAAGGAAGAGTATGAGCCACCATGGTACCAATGCAAATCAAGTTGAGATGGCCATGAAAGGGGCCTATTATAGCATGATTTATGCAACTTTAGAAATTTAGTCATCATCTCCTGTAACATAGAGGTTAAATATTGCAGACATCAACCCAGGATTGAGGAGAAGTGTACTATTGTAGAGAGTGAGAGATATAGAAGGACTGGATACCACTAAACTTTCCATGGAATCAACAAGGTGGGAACATGATGTGGCTCACAAGGAGAAGAAGAGGATTGAGGAATTGGGATTACAGAATCAACATATTTTAAGGGATTATGATAGGGCCTCCAGAATATGTGGAAATTGAAGCCCAAGTTGTAATATTGTAACAAATAATGAGAGAATTAGAGGCAATTCTTCCTACAAGGGTTTCAATCCCATACTTTTCTTTTCAACCAATACAACCAGGACAACTTGCAATTAGACCAGTTTTGGTTGATAAGGATACTTCTCCCCTACCTTATGTATTTTAGGCTATAGAGGAACTTAAATGTCTAATGGAGGTAACTAAGGCTTAGTTACACCGAAGGATTAGAGATGTTGAACAATCATCAATCAAAGATCAGTAAGATTTTGAGGGTAAGAAAAGAGGTCTTATGTAGTCAGTATTATACAACTTGAATGAGAAGGTGGAGGAAACATTAGTAAGTATTAATTCTTGTTATTCATTATAATTTGAGGTCATTAGTAAGTTTTATAAGGATAAGGAAGTTGCAAGGTCACTATATAGTAGGCGGATCTACATGATGGATAAGAGGAGGCTAATTGTTTTAGGCTCTAACCATCACAAGAAGATACCTCTAAGGATCCAACCTACTTTCTATTTTGTTAAGACTTTGCAAGATTTACATGTTCTTGTAGAGAATATTAAGGGGGAGATGAGAGAACTAATGAGGAACTTAAATGATATGAAGGATACCCTCCTACCCTCCATCGTAGATTAGAGTGGAAAGGTTAGAACATTGCAGGCCTGGAAAGGTGAAGCAAAATAAAGTTTAGAGGCTATGCTAGAAGATAAATGTGATGACTTGTATAGGGACACACTTGAAGAAAACATGGAAAAAGTCATCACCATGGGATTATTCTTTGATAATTTTGAAAAAAAGTTAAATCAATGTGCTATCAGGTATACCCTAAATAGAAGAAAATCTGATGAAGTAATGGGTTTTGATTGACCTCCTAAAGTGGAGTATGATGAATAGGTGAGGATGTATTTTGTGGATTAAGGAACACTATAAGGATAATGGTTTCTTAGATATTACATAAATTTAGAGGTATGTGCACCACCTCTAGCTATTAGTAGGCGGTCAAGGTTCCCACAATAAAATCTACATCAAAAGTATTGCGCTCAAAGACCAAGGAAGATTATTTCCTAGTTAGTGGTTGTATTTTTTATTTTGTGCAACTTCCATTGGAAATGAGTTCTAGTTGTCTAATTTTATCTTTATACGTGTGTCCTCTACCCCATAGCTTGTGGCCTCCCTTTTTTATATAAAAGGGTAACCAAGGATATGAGATGGGTTCCAAAATTAGGAATGTCAATAGAATTTTTAAAAGTTTGTTGGTCAAGTAAAGTTGGATGTTAGTGTGATCATGTTGTAAAATTTGAGAGAATGATTTGGAAGAGCTAGTGTCTATTTTTTGTATGTTTTGAGTATTTATGTATTTTAGTCATTATACATCACTTGAGTAACTCATTATAAATAAAAATTACACAATATTTTTGGTCTATTTTCTCTCCATATGTCAATGTTATGCATTTTGATTTAAATTGATCAAAGATATGATTATTTTAGTGTATTGTTGTGATGTATGTAGTTGAATTCAGGATTTGATTCAAAGAACTAATTAGAGTACTTTAATATTTAACTGTAGATTCATAAGATTATATGTTACGATTTTTATAAGAAGTGTAGATTAGGATCACAGTTAAATGCCTTGTAATGCAATGGTATTTTAGAGTATATATTTATTCATCATTAATCTTGTTGTAGGATGTAAAAGTATGTCAAATTATAAGATGCCTAATGGAAGAGACACTGATCTAAGATTTAAAGTCCCATGTTCAGTTACTTGTTACTTTACAAGCATCTTGAAATAATTATAGATTTTACTTTACACTTGTGTATATTGTTATGAACTTGGTAAAATTTATCTCACACTCCACTTTAAGTTGTAGATCAATGAATTTCTAGTCCACATTCAATATTTCTTTAAATTATTGTTAATCTCTTTGTGATATGTATCTCCTTAATGTAAATTCTAGTTATACAAATAAGTGAATGTATTGAAGGGCACTAAAGTTTATACACCTTAGTTTTGTAGAGCCTAAAGTTCAAAAGGGTTTACTAGATCCTTGTAAGTTTTTTCATGTCTCTAAGATTTTTTATTATTGGAGTTGCCTTCTCCATAGAAAATTTCAAGATTAACTTTGTTGTTATTTTGTAGTGTAAACCCGTTTAGGAGCCAAATACCCTATGTTGGTGTGGAGATTTAAAATGCAAGGGGGATGTGTTAGCTTTAGGGGAGGATCTTCCCATGTCTTCTTCACTTCCTTTCCCTCACCTAGGTCCCATTCTGGGATTTCTTGTCAATGCTTTGTTTTTTTATGCTCTATAGAGTTGGTTGTTAGGGGATTTGTCTTATGAAATAACCTACTTAATCTCTAGCTTTTATTTCTAGATTTGACTAATAGTTGGACTTTATCAAACAATTTCTTCTTTCTCCAATCTTTGTTAGAGAATTTTATTTGGCTATTCGTGAGTATTTTGGTTTGATATTGATTGATAGCTTGGATGTCGATTCGTGATATGTGTTTGTAGAAATATGTGGAAGGTTACTTGACACACATTTATTGGTGATCAGAGATATGGGTGGAAGGCTAAACCTCCTTCCTTAGTTTGTTCTCTAAGAAGTGGGTGGAAGGAAACATCTTGAAATTTGGTCTATATTTGTAGAAATGGGGAGGAGGCTAGGCTTGGGTTGAAGGCTAAATCTTCTACTTTGATCGGTATTTGGATAAATGGGAAGGAAGCTCTACCTCCTACCTTATTCAGTAGTTTAGTTCTTAGTGATTATTGTTGGAGCATTAAAGGAGTGAAGGAGTTTCTTCCTTTTCTCGTCTTGATAGGGGTTTTGATTATTATACTATAGTCTTAATATTTAAACTCTCCATTCTTCCTGGAGAAACTTTTTGGAGATTTTTTTTTGTGTGCTATAGTTTAGTTGTTTCCAGAGAAGATGTGTGATGGTTTGCTAGTTGTCTTACCTTTGTGGCTACTCTCAACATTTCGATGTATGGTTTACTTTTGGTTTGTGAATATATTGATGGTTTCTGTGATGTGAATGGTAGAGGTGGATTTAGAAGGATTTCATCTCTCTACTCTTTCATTTATGTTATGAAGTTTCTAGATAAACTTTCTTTCTGGGTTAGTTTTTATGTTTGGACTTCTAGTTGGGTTCCTTTATGGCTAGAATTTCTTTTTCCTCAACCCCAACTTGCTTGGAGTTTTTCTTCTAGTAGTATTGTTGTAATTAGTGTTTCTCTTTATGAAGTTCAGATAGCTAATATTAGTTTTAAAGTGCATCGTCTAGTTCTTGTTTGTTTTGGTTGGGTAAGAAGGGTGTTTTAGTTCTCGGAGAGATTTTTTCTTTTAGTCCTAGTCAACTGCTACTATTGGTTGGACTCCTAGTATGAATTTTATGGGGGTGAAGTTAACACCTTTAGATGTGGGCTTCTTGTTGGTGGCTTGGTTTTAGGATTGGTAGATCTATTTTTTGTCATTGTCTTTACAGTTCCTATATATATGGGGATCTATTTTCAGATGGAGAATGAGTATTTCTCTATGTTGTATTCTATTATCAGTTGGAACTTTGATGTTGGAAGGATGTCTATTGGGATCTTTCTCTTTAGTATGTATTTGTCACTACTACTCCTATGAAGGTGGACTCCTCTTCTTTAGAGGTGGAAAGGAGTATTGCAGTTGAAGTGTTGTTGTGTTGGTTGCAGATCCTTGCTAATAGAAACTAGCTTCTTCATGTTTCCAAGTCAAAGAATATATAGCGAGGTTTTGGATTTGTGAAAAATTCCTTCTATTGGTACTTCTAATTTACAAGATATAAAATGGTTGGATGGTTTAAGTACCCTCCTTATTCTCTATGTCTAGTTTGTTTCCTGGAGTGAAGGTTTTGGGTCTTTTTGAAAACCCAAGAAGGCTGGGGATCATTATGAAAACCCTTATTGTTGCTCAAGCTTAGGTAGCATTCTCTAGCCTTTTGTTTCAATTTCACTTTCATGGAAATTTATTGTTTTTATGAGATGATTAGATAACCGACATGAATGTAGAGCATTCTTGTATAATATTTACCTTTTTTTTATAGATGGATATATAGAACATCATAAATTTAAATACTAAGTAATTTAGATCTTGACTCCCAAGATATATCATCCTTTTTCATCCAACTACGTTATTCCCCAATCAAAAGCTTAACTACATCAATGCACAGAAATGTCGAGTGAATTGTAAAACCCAGTCTATCAAAATCTTCTAAAAAATAATTATACATAGTTGTTTACTTGAGGTGTCAGTCAAATAAGAACTCCAAAACTATGGACAAGATCTAGAATATCTAAAAGTACCTTACATGAACAACTCCAACTTTCTTCAATTGTCTATGCCATATAACCATGCACATCACAAATGTTTATCATAGAATAATGTATAACTTAAATTGAATATAGAATCTATTGAAACTAAATTACTACAAAAAACATTTGACAAATAAGCATATCTTTTACATACCTTCTGGACCTATGTGTGTAACTATCAGGACATTGTATGTACTTATCAAATAACTGCTAATCCTCTAGATATGACTTGACTTCTATATGCAACTTTTGAATATTAGACAATAAATTTGTCACTAATGAAAATAAAATATTTATATGTACAATAGTTTTAATGCCTAGATGTGTGGGATCCATCTCAAATAACAAAATGATTCCACATTCTAAAGCAGAAGATACAAAGTTTGGTAAGGGGAATCAGTCAAATTTATATCAAACTATGACAACTTTAGTAATCCTTATTATTAGAAGAATTAATTTCTCTCACGTTCCCTTCTCATAGGTAGCTAATGTGGTATGTTGAAGCTAAACTGCATGTGCATTTTAATTTTTGAAGACTATCTTTTACATTTCCTAAAAATTCTACAAAACTCCTTCTACGTCAGCTCATTTCTTTATATGTTTCTAAATTGTGTTTTTATTAAGGTTCAAACAGGCTTTGAAGTGATCCAAAACTCCTACATTTGCTCATTTTTCTTCTTGTTTCCAATTTTTTATATTGTAATGTTCTGTTTGTATTTATATAAAGGAATGTAATTTTGTTTAATGATCAATTGGATTCTATATTTTTGTTTGCTGTCGCAATTGTGTTATTTTATTCGTGGTTTTCCCTTTAATGAAATTGGTATCAAAGCCAATTATCAAGGGTGTTTTATAATGTTTGGAACAATGAAGGGGTGTCGACGAAATGTCCTCAAGAACCGAACAATCTCCCCAGGTCATGTAAGTCAATTATACGAGTGTCATCTTCATGTGATGCAGATTAAGGAGGTTGTCAATAGTATTAAAATTTTAGTACAGTCAAGGGGAACGAGGCTATGTCCTCAACAACTCTAAAATCCCCCTTGCTGTGAGCTTTTGCTAAAGGTGTTGAAGTTGCCAATAGCAGAAGATCTGGAAGAAACCGTATAAATGAGTTGAGTGTACATTATAGCTTCGTTAAGACACTTTCACAAACGTTAGCAGTTTTTAAAGCCTCAAGAGAAATGTATAGTTCTACTAGGTTCTGCCTAACACGGGAGTCTTAGACTATTCACTAGAGGGAGATTGTGGATTATGAGAACGAATTGCGAGAACAGTAGTAGAAACTCAGGAAGAAGCTGCAAGTATTGCTGTTATTAAAGGTACGAGAATGAAAGTATTGATATGTTTATGATCAAAATGAGTAGATGATAAAAAGCCTCAGAATAAGGCAGTTGATTTGTGATTAAAGTCATGGTGAAGAAAATGCCAAACTAGATAGTAAATTATTTCCTGAAAAGAAGGCCATTGGTTTGCAGTTCAAGTTTGTGATCTAAGAAAAGTTTGTGATCAAAGAAAAGAAATCAATAGTTAATCAAAGGAAAATTGGGTCGCTTTTGTCAACAAGGAAAGGAAGATTGCGGGTATTCAAAATTAAGGCCGCTGACAAAGCCTGCAATGAAGGTACTCACGGTGAGCCATTTTGGAAGAATGAAAGTCAAGCCTAATTGATCGAAAGAAATGTTGAAGGAGATCATTGTTCATAAACAACTGTTGAATGAAAGTTTGTTACAAAAAGAGGTTGCAGAAATAAATAAATGAAGAAGTATCAATGCTTTTGAAGTTGTCGATACCTTGGGAAAGAGACATTAAAAACTGTTGTAGCAGTAGAAGAATTGAATGTTGAAATTGGATGAAAGATTTTTCCAGAAGAGAAGTATTTGGTTACATTTATTATTTAAAATTCTGCATAAGGACATAATAATGGGAGTCGATACGAGATATCAAGATCAGAGGAGGATCTCAAGTATGTGAGTTTCAATGATTGAGGCTAGCAGAGCCTACCAACGCTAATATTCGTAAGCACCGACTATGTGACTCAATAGGAGGTGTTGAGAAAACAGTGTTTTGCACCTGAACATACAACTGATTGGTAGCCAAATTGGCCAGAGGTTTTGGTTAGAGCGTTTCAATAGAATCATTAGATATCCTAGGTTTGATCTCTAGAACTAGAAGATTCTATATGCTGAAGCATCAATAGAAGAAATCATTGATGTTGAAACTAATAATAAAAGAAATTAAGGATTGTTGAAAATATTAATTTCAGCATATTTTGCAGGATAAGAACTGTATTGAACATGTTCAAATAGTTCTCCACATTTCCTGGTGTGCAGTTATCGAACTGCTCTTTTTCTCTGCTTGTCGAGTTTGTTTCCACATTTACTAATGTTCTGCTGGATTCCTTACCATGTGTCTTCCACATCTCTAAATCTTTTCTTCAACTTGCTGAATAAAAGGTGTCCATATTTCTGTGGCGAGTTCTAATGTTCATTTGTATTTACTCTGCTTAGTTTTAGTCAGAGCTTATCCTCTATAGATAAGAGGTCATGTAATCATGTGAAATATATATATTAAAAATAGTTCTCAGTTTACTATAGCAGTATGTTTTCTGTCTTAATTTTTTTATCTTCTATCTTTTATGTCACCAGAAGGCAAAACCTTGACACTTTGGACTATTGTGGCCCTTCTTCAAATTTAATGTCACATATCCCTTACGAACATTTCTTTCAGAAGCCTTGGAAATTTTTGAAAGTCTTGTCTATTGCTTATTAAACTTCTGCAGATAATCGAGTAAATGTGAGACCATAAAACATGCAAGAGCTCCCAACAACACACAGAATTACCTCGAAAGGTTTGAAGAAGAGGAACATTGAATAACATTAAACATCTTCAGATTCCTCAAGCCACGAAAGATTTTAGAATTGCGCCATATATTTCTCTACATCTTGTCTAGTTTCCACGACATCGCTACACTCCATAATATAAAAAGAACGCTACAGCAGATATAAGCAATATTAGCTGCCTGCAGAGTCTCTTGCCATCATTTCTCATTGCCTTCTCACACTCTTACATGCAGCACACAATCATGTAATGTCTCTCACATCGGAGGAACTCATAATACTCTACTCTGATACATGGAGGGAAGTGGGTGAAATTTCATTGTATTATTTGATGAACGTAATAGACATATTATATATGGTATAAAACAGTTGCTAACCAGTTGCCAATATAACTGGACACCATAACTTAACCATATTCAATTCATTTAAAACTCTCGGTCTGAAACTTTCTCAATCCACACACATATGTTGGTTGACGTGGACATACAGCTGGAATATTTAATCTTCCCTACTGCCATAACTCAACCACTCCACCCACCACATTTACTTCAGCTTTATTCTCTTTCTTCATTCTTCTTTCTGATGTATCTAGACTCTTTTTTGAGGGTTTTCTGGAAACGTCTTGTGTAGCTTAAAAGTCTAGTTTTTTAACTCAAAAACTCTGTTTTGGAAGATGAAATATACTCTGTTTTGATGCAGAATGAATACTGTTTTATGAGCACTGGCAGCTCAGTAAAATTTCAAAGGGGCATTAATATAAAGATCTGTTTGAAGCTTAAAGAGTCTTTCTGTTTTGTTTTGTTTATGTATTTATATATCTGCAATTTTGTGTGTTTGTTCTGTTTCTTTCTCCAGCAAAGTGGTATCAAAGCTGGAGATTGAAGAGAAGGTTTCTACTGGAAGTTGAAGAGCAGGTTGAAGAGGAAGTTGATTTAGCAGAAATTTCAAGAGTTTTCAAAGAATCAAAGTCAGAAATCCAGCTCATTAGAAAAGAGCAAGATTGAGTAAAAAAGGAAAAGGGTTTTGCTTCAAAGACAATTTTTGAAGAGTTGTGGCTTGAACTAGTGAAAATATCTCCCATGCCTAGATTCCAATTTTTAATGGTAAAAATTATGAATATTAGAGCATAAAAATGAAAACCCTATTTTGCTCTCAAGGTATTTGGAATTTTGTTGCATCTAGGTTTCCTGAACTACCAAATCAACAGGCATTCAAGCACTTTCACAAGTTGATAAAGATTTACTAGAAGAAAACAAGACAAAAGATGCAAAGGCACTATTTTTCATTCAACAAGCAATGGAGGAATCAATTTTTCCAAAGGTTGCAGTTGTCACAAGATAAAAAAAAATATGGGATAGTTTGCAAACAACATAACAAGGCATAGGCAAGGTAATAATGGTAAAATTGCAAATACTTAGAAGAGATTTTGAAAATCTATAAATGAAAGACTCAAATTCAATAGACACATTTTTTACTTATGCAATGTCAATAGTAAATCAGCTAAGGACCTATGGAAACACTATTGAAGATCAAAATATTGTTGAAAAAATATTTAGAAGTCTACCTGCTAAATTTGATGTTGTAGTAATAGTCATTCAAGAGGCCAAAGATCTTTTTCAATTATCAGTAGATGAATTAATGAGGTCACTTGTAGTGCATGAGCAAAGATTAAATCGATCAGGGTCATCATCATTGGAGAATGCATTCAAGACTCAGCTCTCATTTGGTAGAACAAGAGGGAGATCAAATAACAGCCGAGGTAGAGGACATTTTTCATCAAGGGGAGGAAGAGAAAACACACAATTTGAAAGTAGAAGACCACCATCAAGCCCACATGCCTATTCTACATCAACAAGAGGAAGGGGGAGCAATCACTCTCAAAGTCATCATCAAGGAGAAAGGTATGATAAATCCAACATCCAATGTCATTATTGTAGCAAATTTGGGCATTATGCATCAAAATGTAGGAAAAAACAATATGATTTGAATAAGAAAAAGACAAATGTTACAAGTGAAAATCAGTCAAACACTAGTGAACAAGACACATTATTGATAGCATGTAATGTAGCACAAGAAAGTTTCAAGAAGTATAGTTTTTAGATAGTGGGTGTAGTAACCACATGGGTTGTAAGAAGGAGATGTTTGCAACAATAGATGATTGAGTAAAATCAGAAGTAAAATTGGGAAATGATCAAAGAATTTAAGTTATGGGCAAAGGGTCAATTAACATAAAAACAAAACAAGGCGAGGAGAAGCATATTTCAGATGTATACTATGTTCTTGGATTGCAACATAATCTTATAAGTATTGGACAATTGGTGCAAAAAGGATATAGAATATACTTTGAGAATGGTGAATGTGTGATCCTAGACAAGAAACCAAACAATAGGCTGATTGCAAAAGTTGAAATGACAAAGAATAGGATGTTTTCATTAAGAATTCAAAGTGAATTAATGATAGAGCCACAAGGATTGTGAAAATTTGTTGAAATAAACTTTAAAGCCTCATACAAAAATGAATCTTGGTTATGGCATTTAAGACTTGGGCATTGAAACCTCAAAGGATTGTAGTTGTTATACAAAAAGAAAATGGAATATGGGTTGCCACAAATAGAGCCACTTAAGACGTGAGAGTTGCATATTGGCAAAGCAACATAGGAAATCATTTCCAATTGGGGAGTCTTATAGAGTAAAACAACCACTTGAGATACTGCATTCAGACATTTGTGGACCTATCGAAACACCTTCCATGAGCGGAAAACTTTATTTCATAACATTTATTGATGATATTAGTAGAAAAGTATGGGTTTATTTCTTAAAGTATAAATCTGATACATTTACTATTTTTAAAGAGTTCAAGGCAAAAGTTGAAAAAGAAAGTAGATATTATATCAAAACATTGAGAACCGATCAAGGTGGAGAGTATATCTCAATTGATTTTCAAAATTTTTGAGATGAAAATAACATAAATAAATAATTTACAACAAGGTATACTCCTCAACAAAATGGATTAGCAGAGAGAAAGAATAGAACAATCATGGAAATGGCACATAGTATTATAAAGTAAAACACTTACCAAATGAATATTAGGCTGAAGCAATTGCATGCTTAGTATATATATTGAATAGGTGTCCAACAAAAGCAGTGATAAATAAAACACCAGAAGAAGCTTCGAGCAAAAGGAAGCATAATATATCACATTTGAGAGTTTTGGGATGTTTGGCATACTCATTGATACCTCAAGAGTTGAGAAGAAAATTAGATGACAAAGGAGAGAAATGCATATTTGTAGGATATAGCGAACATTCGAAGACATATAAGCTATACAATCTCATTACAAAGAAGTTGATAATAAGTCATGATGTTGAATTTGTTGAAAAAGAGGAATGAGATGGAAGCATAGACAAAGCAAATACAAGTACACCTAGTGTTCTACAAGAGAATGAAGAAGATGAAATTCAGGTTGAAAATCCTCCTACATAATTAAATGCACCTACAACACTTTCAAGAGCACCTAGCACTCTAACTCCCACTAATCCAACAAGTAATAACATCAGGGAGTCTTCTAATCCAACACTTGCATCTTTAAGGTCAAGGTCTATAAACACATCAAAAAATACAAGAAGTCTTAGGGAGATTTATGATGAAACTCAAGAAGATGAAAATGCTAATTTTTGTCATGATTTTGCATTTTTAACATAAGCTAATCCAATTTATTTTGAGGAAGCCATAAAAGAAGACAAATGGATTGTACCATGGATGAAAAAATTCAGTCAATAGAAAAGAATGAAATTTGGGATCTAGTAGAACTTCCTAAAGGCAAGGACGTGATTGGAGTTAAGTGGATTTACAAGACAAAATATGATGTTAATGGAAAAGTGGAAAAGCGCAAAGCAAGAATAGTAGCTAAAAGGTTTCACACAATAGCTGGGCATAGAGTATAGTGAAACATTTGCACTCGTGGCAAGATTCAATACAATATTAGGGTGAACCCACAATAGTGGGTTACACTTTTTTGCCTGACTGGACACTCAAGTCTATATTTTGAGAAAAACTTTCAGATTCAGATGCATATTGTCATTAAATAGTTTGAAATCAAAAGATGAATTAAATTAGAGTCTTTTAAGATTTTCCTTCTAGATTCTAAATATATTTTTTATTTTTATTTTTGAATTTATTTGAATAGTTTTTTCTTTCTCCCACGAAAACTGGTATGTTGCTGAAAACGCTATTTTCAAAGAGTTACACTGCTTTTATAGAGCATAATTTTTTTTTAAAAATAGATATCAATTTGATTCTTTCAAAATTAGTTTTGTAACATCCATACGGAGGGCATGAAAATGGTTTCATGACATTATCATGATTATTTCATATTTTATTAACATTTGAAGTTGACTAAATCATAATTTTGACACACCTTGACTACTTAGCTTATAACTTGTTGTGTATTTGTCCAATTTTATTTTTATTTTTTTTAATAGAAAGATAACTTAAATACCTAGGGCATATATATTTTTTAGAATTTTTTTTCTCTCATTTACTACTTTTCCATAAGCGTCAAACATAGAGGTAGACATACAGTGAAATATCTATGTTTAGTAATACTAATAAAATAAAGTCATAATAAACTTAATATATATTAATATTATAATCATTGGAAAGATTTTTCTCAGTAGTTCCTTACTACATAGATAATTTTTTCAAATGGATTCATCTGATCTACCAGAAGATAAAGTCAAAGTGATTTTTTTCAGCATTTTAATAGGTGTGAAGGAGACTCCATTGCAGGTATGAATGAGGAGTATAGATGTTATATCAATATTTTTTTTTATCTAAGAGGTTTTGATCTAACCATTTGTAATTAATTCCTTCAAATGGAACCTCTCAAGGCTTAAATAATCACATTTTATGAAAAATGTGTTATTTCAGCAAAAATTAGCATGTCTAAAAAAGTGTAACCCACTATTGTGGGGTCACCCAATAAGAATGGTCCTATCTATAGCAGCTCAAAACAAATGTAAGGTTTATCAAATGGATGCCAAATCAGCATTTTTGAACGACATTCTAGAGGAAGAAGTGTATATAAAACAGCCACCTAGATATGAAGTTTTGGGAGAAGAACATAAGGTATGCAAGCTAAAAAAGGCACTATATGGTTTAAAGCGAGCTCCTAGAGCTTGGTATAGCAGGATAGATTCTTATTTTGAGAATAATGGCTTTAACAAGTGTGTTAATGAATCTACTTTGTATGTCAAAGTGAATGTTGAAGGATAAATTTTGATAGTTTGTTTGTATGTAGATGATTTGATATTCACAGGCAATATGTCAATTAGCTCATTCAAGGAAGCCATGAACAAAAAAAATTATATGACTGATTTGGGCCTCATGAGATACTTTCTTGGCATGGAGGTAAGTCAAAATGATCAAGGAATTTTCATATGTCAAAGGAAGTATGGGAATGATTTGTTGAAAATATTTAAGATGACAAATGTGAATTTAGCCCCTACACCAGTTGCATTGGGTTTGAAGCTTAGTAAGGATGATCAAGGTCCAAGTGTAGATGCAACTTTATTTAAAAGATTATTAGGCACCCTCATGTATTTAACTTCCACAAGACGGGATATCATGTTTGGTGTTAGTCTCATTTCTAGATTCATGGACAAACCAAAGGAGTCACATTGGAGAGCTGAAAAAAGAATCTTGAGATACATAGCTGGAACAAAGAATTTTTGGAATTCTGTATACTTTTCTAGATGATTGCAAGCTAATTGGATATACAGATAGTGATTGGGGAGGTAGCATGGATGAGAGAAAAAGAACTTCCAAATATATTTTTCATCTAGGTTTCGGTGTTATCTCTTAGGCATCAAAGAAACAACCAATTGTCACCCTCTCATCAACTGAACTAGAATATGTAGCAACCACATCGGCATCTTGTCAAGCAGTTTGATTGAGGAGAGAACTTTCTAATTTGGGGCATTATTAAGAATAAACTACGAAAATCCATTGTGATAACAATTCAGCAATTGGCTTATCTAAAAATCATGTATTTCATAAATGGAGCAAACATATTGATACTAGATATCATTTTATAAGAGAATTGGGAAACAATGGTGATATATATCTTCAATTTTTCAGGTCCAATGAACAACTAGCTGACATTTTCACAAAACCACTTGCAAAGAATGTTTTTGAGCATCTTCGGGAAGGAATTGGTATTGCAGATATGCATCATAGTGAAGATTAAGGGGGACTGTTGGTTGACATGGACATACAACTAGAATATTTAATCTTCTCTACTGCCCTAACTCAACTACTCAACCCACCACATTTACTTCAGCTTTCTTCTCTTTCTTCATTCTTCTTTCCGATGTATCTAGATTCTTCTTTGAGGGTTTTCTGGAAGCCTCTTGTGTAGCTAAAAAGTCTAGTTTTTTAACTCATGTACTCTATTTTGGAAGATGAAATATACTCTTTTTTGATACAAAATGAATACTATTTTATGAGCACTGGCAGCTCAGTAAAATTTCAAAAGGGCATTAATATAAAGATCTCTTTGAAGCTTAAAGAGTCTTTCTATTTTGTTTTGTTTATGTATTTATATATCTATAATTTTGTGTGTTTGTTCTGTTTCTTTATCCAACAACATATATAATTGCTGAAACATTGTTATAAATTCAGTAAAATATTTTTAAATCTTGTAGTTCATCACTATATAGAGAAGTATGAAGTATGATTAAAGAATCATTCTTCACTAAATTGTATTAAAGTCATAAGTAGAGTCATAATCTAGACAAGAAAATTTATTTACCTTTAGGTTGTAGTGTTCGTGACAAATAAAGGTCGACGAGAAGGTACATACAATAGCTTGCCTCTCTGAATTATTTTTATAGAAAATGGTACTATAACTATGTTTACCTTAATCTTTTCACCTCATTGAGAGGAAGCTGGAATAGAACACTTTTATAAAACCTGATCACAGTGTTTTAACTCTAAAAGAATATACCAAATTTTGTTAATATTATCCATAAAATGACTCATATTTCTATTTAATCCATTGGAGCTAATCCAAGGCCTAGTCAAGGTTGGAGGAGAAGATGGCAAAACACAATTCTAAAAATCCATGACTATATAGTTAAGAACGTTGGTGTATTCTTAGATATGCCAATGCTTTCAACATTGTAATTCCTGGTTTCAACAAATTATAATTCTTGTCACTAATATCGTCTTTTTGAGGAAATGTAGTATGGTAACCATTATGAAATGCATTTCTTTATAGTCGCCACTACAATCTATCAGATAACAACCTCCTAGTTTGATTCTACATTTCGCCCGTTGTTTTTGAAGACCACCTCAATGCCAGACCATCTAGGAATTATTTATTACTTTTGGAATTTCAACTGGTTGATTTTAAAAGGAAGCCAAAGTGTGGAAATGGTTCCAAATGCTAATTCGAACAGGAGAGATGATATTGAAATATATCTCACAAAACCTTAGACTATTGCAAGCTAAATAAACACATACAGAAAATGGATTCAACACATAACACTAGATATATGTCGGAAACCCTTATAGGAAAAAACCCACCACTCCAAAGCCAGACTCAATTGTATTATCAGCAATAAAGAACTACAATACAATCTCCAGAGCCACAACTGTACAAGAGTAATCAGTTGTGATATCTAAATCCAAAATAATTTTGGTAGCATAACAACAATCTTCAAAACAATTCTCTCTCTCTCTCAATTCTCTACAACAATGCCTTGTACTTATAGAGTTTTCATACAAGAGGAAATAGTTTCTAAAGCATCTACATTCAATGCATCTACAAATTATTTAGAAACTTTCTCTATGCACAACTCTTTCTTTAAAAACAAAGCAAAGAGAATAATTCAGAGAAAAATAGGAACATTTTGTTTTCTTCTCCAAGTCCATCATAGTGGAAGATTTTGTCTTCATTTGGCATCTTTCCAAAAAGAATAAATAAAATAATAAATCATGATAAGGCTGAGTCACCTTATCCCAACAATCTCCCACTTGATGAAGATGTTATAGGAGTTACTCTACTAGAGTATAGGCCCCAAGGCCCATATAACCAACACACCATCTGAAGTTTTCAATGCTCACTGGCTTTGTCAATGCATCTGGAACATTCTCCAAAGTGGCAACTTTTTCCAACTTCACCTTTCCATCTTCCACCATATCACAAATAAAATGATACTGTAAATCAATGTGCTTTATTCTGGCATGAAAAGTAGCCTTCTTTGCTAAACATATAGCACTCTCACTATCACAACAGATAGTAATCTATCCTACATCAAAACCAATATCAGAACATAATCTCTTAACCAAATGGCCTCTTTGGAAGCATGAGTAGTTGCCATGTACTCTGGTACTGTAGTGGACAAAGCAGCTACAACCTACTGCTTGCTCATCCAACTAATTGCACCACCAAACATCATGAAAACATATCCACTGGTGGATCTTCTTGTGTCAATATCACCTGCCCAATCTAAATCCACATATCCATGAATGCAAATAGAATGTCTAGATACAATAGGATTACCATGAAAACATAAGCAAAACTCAGATGTGCCGCTTAAATATTTGAACACTCTTAACTGCATCCCAATGCAGCCTTCCAGGATTAGCCATCTACTGACTAAGGACGCCCACTGCTTGGGCAATATTTGGCCTCATACAAACCATATCATACATCAAGCTACCAACAACACTCGCATAAGGTACTCTAGACATGTCCATCTTAGTAGAAGATTTTGGACAATCCTCCATAGAAATCTTCGTCCCATGTAATATTGGAACAACTAATTGCCTACAAGCTGTCATGCTGAATTTCTCCAACACAAAGTTAACATACTTCCTTTGGCTCATCCAAAGCTTTTTGCTAGCTCTATTTTTTATGATCTCAATCCCAAGAATATATCTAGCTACAACTAGATCTTTCATTTCAAACTGTGCTGCTAACTGAGACTTCAAATCTGAAATCATTCTTTTACCATTCCCAATAAATAACATATCATCTACATACAAGACTATGATAAGAATGTGACCATTTTTAGATTTATAATATACACAATGGTCAGATTTAGATCTCATAAAACCTGAAGACAACACATAGGTGTCAAAGTTTTGATACCACATTCTAGGAGACTATGTCAAACCATATAGAGATTTCTTCAACTTACAAACAAGGTTTTCTTTACCTTTCTCAATGAAATGCTCTAGCTGTGACATATAAATTTCCTCCTCCAAATCACCATGAAGGAATATTGTCTTCATATCCATTTTCTCAACTTCAAAGTCATAAGCTATTGCAAGTGATAATAAGAATCGAATGGATGTTAGCTTAGCTACAGGAGAGAATATTTCACCATAATCAATTCCCTCCACCAATGACTACCCCTTCATGACCAACAATTTCTTATACTTCTCAACACTGCCATCTAGACCCAATTTATTTTTGAACACCCATTTATATCCAACATGTTTCCATCCTTCAGGAAAAGGTACCAAATGCCATGTAGAATTCTTCTTCACTGCTTCCATCTCTTCATTCATTTCTTGCATCCAAGAATCTCCATCATGCATACCCATAGCCTCTCTAATAGTCCTAGGCTCATCAGTGTTAGAAATCAAAGAAAATATACAACTGAAATCCAACAAAGAATATCCAAACCTCTCAGGTGAATAACCAAATTTCTCAGGTCGTTGTCTATCACGAGTAGACCTCCTCAAAGTTTGAGGTTTAGGTTCTTGCTCTTTTTCAGAACTTTCAGAGCTACTTAGGCTCTCCTCATTATCAACTTCAGGTTCAAGTTCACGTTCAGGTTCAGGTTCTTTCTCTCCTTAGAGGTAGTAGGAATATGAACTACTTCCTTTTTCTATTTCTCTTCCTTCTCTTCCTGCAAATCAACCGTGGAAGGTTTCAGCTCATGAAATATCACACTTCTATTGTAGAGCACCTTCTCTGCAACTGGATCCCAAAGCTTGTAACCTTTCATACTGACACCATAGCCAGTGAAGATACACTTAACTGCCTTGTTCTCTAACTTTGAACTTTTCTCACTTGGCACATGAGCATATGCCTCACAACCACAGACTCTGATATGTCTCAATGAGGGCTTCTTGCTAGACCATGCCTCCATGAGTGTCTTCTCAACAAGTGGTGAAGTAGGAGACCTGTTAATTAAATAACATGCAGTGGCTACAACTTTAGCCCAAAACTTTTGTTCAAGGCCAACACCACACAACATGCTCCTAGCCCTCTCCATCAATGTTCTATTCATCCTCTCTGCAACTCCATTTTTCTATGGAGTGTATGGAGTTGTTTTATGTCTCTCGATTCCATGATCCTTAGAGAACCTATCAAATTCTGCTGAGCAAAACTTAGCACCATTATCAGTCCTCAAAAACTTAATTTTTCTACCAATCTGATTTTCAACCAAGGATTTAAATTCCTAAAACTGACTGAAAACTTCAGATTTACTTTTGAGGAAATACACAAATGTCCTTCTACTATAATCATCTATGAATGAGACAAAATACATAGATCTAGATATCGAAGGAACGTTAACTGTACCAAACACATCTAAATAAATATAATCCAAAACCCCATAAGGCTTATGAGAACTAGAATAAAAGGAAACAAAGTGATGTTTACCATAAATACAATGTTCACAGAAGTCAAACTCCATATGACAATCATCAAGGCCTTTACCAAGGCTCTTATTTTGCTAAGCTCTAAGGCCCTTCTCACCAATGTGACCAAGTCTTTGGTGCCATAAGATTGTCTTCTCAGTAGGGAGCTTCATCTCTAGAGTATTAGCACCCTTAGATACCTAGAAAGCATGACCATCAGATGCAGAAACAATAGTCTTCTTGTTTTCTTGATTTGCTAGTGAGGATAAATAATCTAAAGCCCTTTTCTTGGACTTCACAGAAGTACTATTACACTAAATTGTGCATGCATCTAGCCTATACAAGGTGCCCATCCTAACACCCTTAGCAAGCACCATAGAGCCTCTTGTCATCTTGCATCCAACACTTGAAAAAACAACCTGTACACCCACGTCACCAAGCTTGTTGACTGAAAGTAGGTTTCTTTCCAAACTAGGGATATGCAGTACACCATCAATCCCCTTCACTCTACCATCAGGGAATCTAATCTTGACTCTACCACATCCAACAATATCCAGGTGAGAGTTATCACCCAAATTCACCTTTTCACCATCAAGCTCTTCATACTTTTGAAAACAGTCTCTGTGAGATGTCATGTGGAAAGAAGCACTTGAATCTATCAACCACACATCTTCTGATGCATGTGTTGCCAAGGCTGCAACAAAAGCATCTACATCATCTTGAAAAGATTTATCAGTATCAGAATCAGAGTAATCTTTTTTATCTTTCTTTTTCTTCTCCTCTTTGCAGTCTTTTCGAAGATGACCAGGTTTGCCACAATTCTAACATTTTGCCTTGGACTTTTTACCAAGAGACTTAGATATCCCAGGAGACTTGGATTTGCCCTTCTTGTCTTTTTTCTTGCTTTTCTCCATTGTTCTACCATGAGCAACTAGGGCCTCCTTTGCCATTTCAGAATATTTTCTTTGCATCTCTCCAAATAATAACGAACCAACCACATCCTCCAAATTGAAAGTGGTTGTTGTGCTTCCAATAGCCATAACAAGGTGATCCCAAGAGTCTAGCAAACAATATAACAGAATCATGCATTTATCCTGATCATCAATCTTATCACCAACATAATTTAGCTGAGCAATTAGCATATTATATGCATTCAAGTGATTAGCAACAGAACCTCCTTCCTCCATTCTCAAAGAACACAACTTCTTTCTCAGAAATAACTTATTTACCAAGGATTTTCTTTGATAAATATCACCAAGCTTCTTCCAAAGAATAGCTATAGTCTTCTCTTCATAAACATTCAGGAGTACAGAATCAACTAAATAGACTCTTATTAGACCCTTGGCTTTTCAATCCATCTTATCCCAATCTTCCTGTAATGTAGTTTGAGGTTTCGTTGAAGAAATCACAGTGCATAGAGCTCTATCTACAAGCATGTCCTCCATTTTAAGTTTCCATAGCTCAAAATTGCTGCCATTAAACTTATCCATCTCTAATCTGCTAGATGTGCTTGCCATATCTAACCTACAGTAAGATTATGAAAAAAAACTCCTCTGCAAAACTCCCACTGAAACTAGATCAGCACAAAAAACCCGTCTACCCAACAACAATAACAAAGCTAGCCAGGCTCTGATATCAATTGAAAGGAAGCCAAAGTGTGGAAATGCTTCCAAATGCTAATTCTAATAGGAGAGATGATGCTGAAATTTGTCTCACAAAACTTTAGACTATTGCAAGCTAAATAAACACATACAAAAAATGGATTCAACACATAACACCAAATATACGTGGGAAACCCTTACGGGAAAAACCCCACCACTCCAAAACCAGACTTAATTGTATTATCAACAACAAAGTTACAATACAATCTCCAGAGCCACAACTGTACAAGAGTAATCAGCTGTGATATCTAAATCCAGAATAATTTCGGCAGCATAACAATGCTCTTCAAAACAATTCTCTCTCTCAATTCTCTACAACAATGCCTTGTACTTATAGAGTTTTCGCACAAGAGGAAACAGTTTCTAAAGTGTCTACATTGAATGCATCTACAAATTATTTAGAAACTTTCTCTATGCACAACTCTTGGTTTAAAAACAAAGTAAAGAGAATAAATCAAAGAAAAATGGAAACATTATGTTTTCTTCTCCAAGTCCATCATAGTGGAAGATTTTGTCTTCATTTGGCATCTTTCCAAAAAGAATAAATAAAACAATAAATCATGATAAGGCTGAGTCACCTTATCCCAACAAATTTAGGAGCAATCCACAAGCAAGGGCAAGCCTATCTTGATCAATTGTATTTATTTTTATATATTTCATTTGTTTATTTGTAGGTTTTCCTTAATTAGTTGGAAGCACAAGAATTTATCATGTTTTACCATAATTTGTATTCTGAGTACGCAGTTTTAATAGTATAACATAGAATATTGTCAGACTCCTATATCCGTTTATGTTGGGAAATGAATGAACAAAATACTTAAAACACTACGGACTTATATTGGCTTGGCATACTATTAAATTTTACTTTTTCTACTTGTGCCAAGATACATTGAGTTGGTTATAACAAAGGATCATATGTAAAGACTTAAAAGGACATAAGACGAAAGGGCATTGACAGATATAAGGATTTCTTTCTATCATCACAACGTAGATTTAAGAAGCTTACTTTCACATCTCAACCACATGATTCATGAAGCATTCTACTATGTGCATTCATAAGTCCCTTTGGAGTTTAGAGAGTATTGTATACCTGTAACAGGCGAGGAGGAAGAAGAAGAACCAAGGAGAGCATGCGGTAGATAAGTAGACTTTTAATTATGGGCTCAAAGAGAGGGTTTTTGGTTTGAATTTGATGAAGACGATTTAGAGCTCTTGAATCAGTTGATTGCAATAGTTTTTCTCAGCAATAATAAAAGGGTTTGTGACTTCGATTTAGTATGCCTAGTGCGAAAAGTTGTAATCAAATGAATATGACATACAGAAAGTTTATTTTTTGATCTTGTTAATTTATCTTCTTATGATTGTGTTATTTCTGTATTTGGGTATATGGCTGGATACTTCATTATTTGATTAGTTACCCAGGGCTACATCAAGTAGTAAAAAATAGTATAGTTACTTGTGGAAAGCAGGTTAGTATTCTAAAAATTGTATTTCTAAATAGAGATGACGTACCAAAAAAACTTGTGAATAAATCGCCGATTGAGAAATACTGACAAGCGACAATTATGTGTTGGCTACAATTTCATACAATTTATAACTAATTTAAGAAATAATCCATCATGAGCAACCGAAGGAGCTGCCAACACCGTAAGAAAATCATACGAAGTCTTTGAAATATATTTTTTCTGTTTATAAAGTTTCCAAACGAATAACCTTATGGAGGCTATGGTCATCTTGTGCGTTCTTGAATGCAGCTGTGTTCCTCATTGGGAAAGAATCATTTCTGAGTCGGATTCTCAGGTGGTGGTCATTTTTCTCAATAGACAGCCACTTTTCTTAATAGACAGCAGTTGGATGGTGTTGCCTCGAAGTTACAGCTGATTATTAGGCAGTTTTTTTGTTTATATGCTTCTTTTGATTCTATTGTTTTGAGGTATATTTCTAGGAAGTTGAATGGAGTTGCTGATTGTTTGGCCAAATGTGCTTATGATCTAATGTATGCTTGAAATATTGAGGACAAGAGCCAATCATCTCATGAGATGACTACTATGTTAGATTATTTAGTGGAGAGTGACAAGGCTCTTTGAGCTCTTTCTGGAGTGATCTGTCCTCCTTTTTTGTATCTTTCTTGTTCTTGAACAATTTTTTCACCCCACTTTTACTAAAAATAAATTCGTACGAAGTCTTTGAAGTGATAAAAATTTAGAATTAGGAAAAAATATATCAATATTCAATTGAAAATAATGGAAGTTACATCGACGAGTGTCCTATATAGGGTACGTAAGATCTAGAAATTGTATAAGAAGAGTCTACGTAGGTGAAAGTGTTAGAAATATATTTTAAATATGGGTATAAGACATAAATGGAGAATTTTCTATAATAATCATAATTTAAATCTTCAAGAATTGGTTTAATGGATAAATTATCTAGGAGCATATTTTGACATCTTAAATTGATTCGATAAAATATATTGATAATTTTAAGATTTCAAAGACAAGGTAAAGGTGTTTGTTTCTATTTTGCATAGGGAATTTTGGTTCTAATTTAAGTGATAGGGAAACTAAAATGGGATGAGAGGGTTATAAAATGAAAAAATACAATTTATGAGTGGATTACAATGTAAACATTCTAAAGAAGGTACAAATTATAAGGAAAAATGTCAAGATTATGAAATAGTATTGAAGATTTTCAAAGGTACATCATTTAGCAACTCTATAATGATGAAATCAAGGAAAACAATATACTAAGATACACCAATAAATTGATAGAGAGCTTCTTGAAATTGCTAAAGATTTAGTTTCTTAACAACTAAATAGAGCATATATCACTTTGTGATCAAAGCATAATACAGACTATATGTGTAAAAGATATTAATAGAAAATAAAAGAAGATATCTCTCAAAGAGAAAGGTCATCATGTGGGAATAGAAAAACATAAACGATAGAAAGGAGGAATGGTAACTTCTATCAAATAAAAGGAGGGAGATGTAATGTTTGGTATAAAGAACCATATAAAATAGTACATTTAAATTTAATGGATTGTAGATGGAATGAAACATACAATAAAGATAGGTGCTAGTCATGAAAAGGATAATATGAGTGAAAACAAAATACATTTTAAGGGAAAATAATTCATGTGAAGAAGGAAACCAGATATTTAGCACTCAAAAATAAAGGCTAAAAATAATAACATAGCACAAGAGTTATATTTAGAGATAGAAAACCTTAAACGTCACATAAAAAGGGCTTGACCCTAAACATTGTGAGATGTTAAGTATGAGGGGGGCATTATTGAAGCACAAGAGATAAGAGACACAAATACAACTAAAGATCTTTTCGAAAAATACATCTAAGGTTAGAGAGAAATATTTTGACTTAAATATGAAGAGTGAGAGTATATATAAAATGGTTATTAAGGAAATGGTTACAAATTTAATTTTAGGTGGTTAAAATAGTATAATAAGTAGATAGTTTTATAATCATAAAAAAATAACAACATATTTAACAATAGACAATATTGGGTGAAACATACAAGCTAGGATGTGCTTATGATGAAGTTAATAGTGATGTCATATTGATAGATATATGCCACCAATTTCTAGCAAAGTAGTGATATTGTTTTTGTAGACCTTACAAGAGAATAGTGAAAACTTATTATAAGAGAATTAATGGCCAAAAATATAGGTTGATAATTCTAGAGCATAGATAAAATAATATTTCTAGTAATTTTAACATACTTTTTCAAGATGGGAGTAAGTTACTAGATGATTTAACATATGGGTTTTATTTTTATTTCATTTTATTTTTATTTTATGTCAATTCTTAAGCCTTGAAATAATATAGATAAATAAAATATACCAAGTTGAAGATGAAACACTATGAAATTTAATATTTGTTAATAGAATGTAATGACATTATATCAGATAATGTATGGACATGAGCTTACCACCATGAAAGAGCATATTTATTCTCATTAATATGTTATTGAGAGAAAACTTACTAAATAGGTGCCAACATAAAATGGCACTAGCCGAAAATATTAGTGTTGAATCGACAAGTTTCATAGTTTTGAAATGAAAATGACTAATCAAGAAATTGAGCTCTTGTGTAATACTTGTAATAGTAGAAAATAAGAAGAAAGTTAATTAAAAAATATGTATTAATTCTAAATAAATTAATTATTAATTATAAGATACATATTTCTCATTACGAAGGATGGATGACATAGATTAATACTTGAGTGGAGAAAAGAACTTTAGTACAACTAACTTAAAATTAGATATGGGAACTTAAAAGTAAGGGAAGAAGATGACTAAAAAAAATAAAAAAAATTGTAACATTTGACCATCTTCATATTTTGTTATTTGCTTTATATTAACTAACATATTAGGCACACTTATGAAATTATTAAATAGGGTAATAATAATTTTAATGGGTCATAAATGATTCTTTACTTTGAGGATACTCTTAGCTTTAGTAATACCAAGGAAAAGATCTTGGAAGATCTCACATAAGTACTATAGATTCTGAGGTAAAAAAACAAATTATTTAGAGAAATATATATTAATTTTTAGGATGAATTAATACATATAGTATTTTTTATAATAAAAAAAAATAATGTAGAATGATTGATAGTAAAATATAGGGGAGGGGAGATATATTGATGGACTACCATGTTTTTAATAAACTTTATTAGAAATATTACTAGTATTTAATTGGTACAATGAGTGGATATAATAATTTGTTTTTAGTCAACCATCACAAGGTAGGATCTTTGAGTTCAAGAAGAGTAAGGTACTAGAATGATCATTAATAATTCTATTAGTAGTTAAAAAAATAATTCTAAAATTAGTTTAATTTCAATAAAAAATAAAATAAATAGGAAGAGAAGAAAAATATGCTTTATCAAGAATTTCAAATATTTTCAAAGAATTAATATGTTTATGTTCAATAACTGTATGTTGTAATTTAAGCATTGAATAAATATAAGAATACTAGTTGTGTGCGTATTTTTTATTTTATACTCATCATCAAGAACCAGTATAAAGAAAATAAATTAAATTAAATTAGAAAAATGAAATAAATTAACTACTTCTATACGTAATGAGTTAAGTGCATGCACATTAAATGTTTTATGCTTAGACATAATATGATAAAGTTAAATAAAATAGTTTTTGCATTAAGTAGAATTTTTTCCTTATGGATAAGTCTAAGTGTGAGAGTGATTGATTTTGATTAAGGAGGTCATTTTATTAAGGTGGATAATTGTATTTGTTGGTATGATTGATGTTAACAGATACACTGATGGTATGTGACTTCTCATGCTATAATGATATATTTGATTGTATGATGACTAGTTATTGGGTTTTCATTGATGTCAAGTATTGACCTAGTGTTCCTAGTATGTTGCTAAGTATAAGTATGTTAATCAAGGTGTTGCAGTAAGTTTCCATTGTAGCAATTCCTATGAGAGGCTTGGGGATGTATTTGAATGTAAAATGCATGACCACTACTATTGATCTGGATACCACTAAGTTATGATTAGATGAGGGTTGACAAAGAAATTTCTAGAGAAGTTAGTGACAGGTGATAGGTGATCTTATTGGTTTGTCAAATCTTTGTTTTTTCTTGTGGTATAGTAACATGTTATGTTGGTAAAAAGTGTGTAGAATCTATGGTTTCATTTGAAACTAATTTGAGTGACTAGTGTAAAGGATATATGACTGGTGAGAAGAGTCAAGTATGTTATTTGTTAAAGTATTTGTGTTCTTGAGTGATAGTTGACTAGTCTTTGATCTGTAATAGGTGTAAAGGTTGCGGTGAATTCGGTTGAGCTCGTCACAATCTAGTGACATGTCTTAAAGATTGGAGGTGATGATCTCACATCAAATTGTTTGATGTTAGCATGTGGAGAAGATTCTTGAGAAAACAAGTGTTTTGGAAAAATGTGTTTAACCACATCACACAAATTTTATCTAAAATCATTGTATTGGCTGACGCAATCTTAGAAAATTAGTTTGTAAATTTAATATTGAAATTTGGCATGTTAAATTTGAGCAAGATCTTGTAAATTAAATTTTAGGGCTTTATTAAGTCGGTAACAGACTTTAGGGATTGATGAATAGTATTTAAGTGATGAAGTTGAAATATTTTAGTGTATTGGTCATGTGTTGGGAAAGCATGGTGTGTAGTGCGAGTTTCGGTCAAGCTAGGTAATAAATAGCTGTGTTGTGAAGATATTTTTTACTTCAGTAGATGTGATCAAGAAAAGGTAGTGCTATTTCAAAGATCATTCTCTCTATTGGTCTATAACATTTACAATAGTAAAAATACCTTAATCATGGGGATCCTAGTAAGTCCCTCTTATAAATCCTCTAACAAGACTACTCTTATTAGGATAAAGGTCCTAACAGGCCTGAGGTAAATCCATTAATCGATTAACACCTAACAGTTCTTTTGTAAAATCCAAACAAGGTTAAGCTCCTCACATGGCATACTTCAGTAGAGTACATCATTTAGTGGCTATTAATTCCCACCATGGTTTTTTCTCAATTTGGGTTTCCATGAGATAAATCTCTATGCCAAGTGTTTGATTTTTATGTGAATGTTCTTATGGTTATATTTTTAATTTTCTAATATTAAAGATAATCTTGTGAATGTTGTAGTAAATTTTAAGAGGTTAAAAAGTTGCAAATTTGGTAGTGTTATACACTAAGTTTGTACCTTTGTCTCAAGCTCTCATAGTCTTGATAACCTAGTATAACATGGGAATCATCTCCAGGTTGTGGGACCTATGCTAACTGAGATGAGACCTCCAGGTTCTAGGCTGGTTCCTCTTGGATAATCACCTTAATTTTCTTTTAGACAAGAAAAGTAAACTTTTGAGGGAAAGGGATAGGAGTGCTTGGAAAGAGAAATGACTGAAAGCAAACTACCAGCTAGGTGATGCACCAAAATTAAGGTTTGGATCTCAGTATAGAGGAATGAAACAAATGAAAGGCTTAGGTCTAGTAGGTCACAACTTACTGAATAGGCTTGCATAAGTGTTTCATAGAAGGGTCTGAATATAAGACACAATTTATGACCTGTAAGCAGACATTCACCTCTACGACTCAATGTAGGAATGAGACAAGACTATTAGGGGGCTGAAGTATGGCCACAAAAGCATCTAAATCATATCAAACATAATAACACATGAAATCACAGAAAGTAAGAGGGATCAGGAACCCTAAGTTGTCATTAAAAACATACATATACTTTGATCCAATAAGAGATGACTCAAACAAGGAAGCATAGGGACATGAAGGATTGTCACAAAATACCTCTACCATATCTAAATAATCAATGGGATAAATACAACTATATAACCCAGAGGGTAGAGATGATACCATAGATGACCCTTAAGAAAAATGAAATTCTTTTTACAATTGTCCAACTCTTCTCTCGAAAGCTTAAAAAAAAAACAATATATACATACTCAACTACATGCAAGCAGGAGCCAAAACCTAACTAGGGTTTCATGGATTTTACATTAAAATAATATTAAAACCCTAACTGCCATCAAATCTAATCATAAATACATCTCTATAATACTATGGCTGATCAGATATTATGTGCCCATCTCTGTACCGCATCAACCCATGGATAAGCAACTTGGATTCATCTACTTTCCTGCACAAAGTCTCACCATGAATGCTCAAGCTGGTACTTTTCTGAGACAAGAATTGACCCATGACAGCTGCCCAGACTTCCTCATCATCTTCTCTCAACTGCAAATGTCCTACAACATCATAAATTTCTTGAGCTACCTCGCTGCTTGTAGCCTGCAAATCAAATACTGTCAAAAACCCTCTTAGACACATTTGAATTTGAAAACTTAACGACTAGCCGATAATTTTAAGACATGACCATTGATATCCTTTATCTCTTGGTAGATGAACAGCTCAAATTAACTTTGAAATGGTCGTGAAACCATTTGAAAAGCTCAAATCCATATCAGCAATATGAGGACCAATGAAATTTTAGCATGTCAGCATGTTTGGACCCACCTTGAGTTTTCCTCCTTTTAAGTCATTCAATGACTACTCGACTGAAGATTTCTAAGTCGCGAGATCCTTTGGCTTACCCTGGTTTGGTTAAGTGATTCATTGAACAAGGCTTTTTGTTGAATCACTGGGTCTTTCTTAATCACTGATGAGAATCTAGCCTACATCTGGTGAACTGGTGACCGAAGACAATCGCTAGGTCACTAAGAACTTTAGGGCTTCACTAATTAATTCTGAGATTTTTGTGAATACACACATTCACACATTCGCTAGATTGATTGGAGCACTCCTATTTTATCAGATGAATATGTGACCAAAAGGAACTTATCAGAGCCGCCAAAACTTTGTTAACCTTGGCCCCATCTCCACATGTCAATCTTTCATTTGTTCTCGACCGCCCCATCAGCAAACACCCTGGCAAGCCTTCTAATGATGGACCCACTAAAGATAAGATTTTGATCCAACGGTGGGCACAAGATCTCATACCCCTCGAATATTCTTTCAGATCATGCGCCAGCTATTGATCTATTTAAGCCAAAAACCCTTCTGGCAAACGGACCCACCTAGAAATGTTCGTTAGCAATTGGCAACCAATTACATTTGAGCAAGTCAGCACACCTGACAGTCTTGGATCCACATCCTGCAGAAAGAGCATCAGATGGTTATCGCTAAACTGATGACTTAAATAGCATGCATCTTATCCCAGTGGCATAGCGACAACCATAAGATCTTACTTTTCTTTAAATTTTTGAAAAGATCAGGACCCACTAACATATGCCTAATCACCATTATGTGGACCAATAAGAAGCCACCATTTGTATACATGCAGTAGTGGACCCTCCTGAATGAAGAGTTATGTCACCAGGAGGAATCAACGACAATCTTAAGTTTGCAATCTTCTGACACTTTTCATGAGAAAACATGTCAGCCATTAGATCAAAAGAGGACTGACAACCGAGCTGACTGACAAATTACAAGTCATCTCCTTTTGACCAATGAAATACCTCCACATAGGACACCGTGGTAGTGGACCCACAAAGGCATGAAGCACTAAGGAAAAGGAATGGTCGACGGTTGTCATAAGATCGCAAGCCTCTGACACATGCTATGAGATCTTATGACAACTGGCGATCTCATCAACTGGGACTCCACTGCCAATTTAACTCCTAAAGCCCTAGTGAATGCGCGACCAAAGGAAGAATCACTCAGTCACTGAATAGAATTCCTAACCTTGGTTAAGTCTTTAGAATACGCAAACAAGGCATTCACAAAATCACTGAGTGTTTAGTCCAACCTGGGGTTTTAGTTAGTGAATGCTCGACTAAAAGGCAATCTGTGGAGTCACTGAATGTTTAGAAGCACCACCATTTTATCTTGTGACCAGGAGAAACACTACAGTCACTAGTTCACCGAGAGAAAAGGGTAACTACCAGAGAACTTAGAGAACTGGCGACTCAAGGAAAAATAAAGTGCATGTGGAAATTCAGACTTTTAAGTTTTCGAAAAAGTAACAGTCGAATAGAACATGGTCAAGGATTTTTTAGGGTAACGACTAGTTTTTCAAACTTTTTATTATAGACCAGGGAAATAAAAAATTTGTAGAGGCCAGAGAATAGGGTGTAAATTCATGAAAATTTCAGGGATGCTTGGCAAGGTGAAAGTAGAGACTTGGGGATAGGTTTTAGCCAAATTTGCATGTACATGGAGATTAGGGTAACATTTTGGCAATTTCTACTAGATGTCATCCTGCTAGACATGGATCAGTGGCCTTGACATATCCATTGGGCATGGGGCTATTAAAACTCAAAAATTCTCACAGGGAGATAGAACTGGAACTGGAGAGACAACTTGTGCACAAGCACTTCTTGAAAAGTAGGAAACTAACCTAGAAAATAGGGAAAGAAAGTAGGGAAACTTATTTACAAAAATTTATAGAGAGGGATTAACCTCAAAGAAAGGCTTCAAGTGGAATCCATTTACTGATATTGGCAAGGTATTTCCTTCAAGATTTGATAGCAGGAAAGCATTAGATCCCTTTCACTCTATGATTACAAATGGTCCACCCCAAAATGAATCAAATTTTGTATGCTTGCAAGGTCTAGATCTGAAATCATCCCATTTGATGACTACATCTCCAACCTTGAAATTTCTAACCCTGGCTCTTTCATCAAAACTCCTCTTTGTCTAAATCTGATGGGATTCCATGTCCTGCATTGATTTGTCTCTGATTTCTTCCAATTCCATCAATTGAGCATGTCTGATCTACAAAGGATCTCCTTCTTCAAATAGGGGATACTGAGTGACTAAGTAAAGAGCTAGTAATTCAACTAAGATAGACAACTTGGCCTCTCTACCATATACTAGCATATAAGGAGAATTACCAATGATTTTCTTTGGAGTAATTCTATCTAACCATAATGAAGACCTGAGCTTAATATGCCAATCCCTCTGGTTATCCTGTAGGGTTTTCTTGATTATCCTAATCAGGTTCTTATTTGTTGATTTAGCTAAGCCATTGCCTTTAGGGTAGTTATTGGAGCTGGTATTTAGATAGATGCCATTCTTGACTGCCCACTCTAAGGCTTTGAGGCCTATGAATGCCAATGCATTATCTAAAATTATGGAATCAGGAGTGCCAAACCTATGAACTATATCATCATAAAAGCTTAGGACAACACTCTCATTGGCTTCTTTTAAAGAAATTGCTTATGTCCATCTAGTGAAATAATATGTTGCAGTAATTATCCATTTATTTCCTGCACTAGATGGGAGATTGATCATGCCAATGAAGTCTATACCCCATTTCATGAAGGGTTTCTCTATTCTGACTGGCTGTAAGGGCAAGGCTGCAAGCCTTTCTTTTCTTGCAAACATGGCACACTTGATGCATTTTCTCACATACTCATGACTATCCTTGAAGATAGATGGCCAATAGTATCTAGCCCTCATGATTTTAAAAGTAGTAGTCCTAGGAGAGAAATGACCTCTAGAAGGACCGTCATGAAACTCAAATAGGACATTAGCTACCTTTCCTGAATCTATGCATCTTAAAAGGACACCATTGTGATCCTTTCTAAAAAGAACTTCATTTATCAGCACAAAAGGAACAGATTGGAATATATAATACCTTCTTTTTGCTAAATCCAAACCTACAGGACATTGTCTTGTCTTCAAATAACTGATCATATTAGGTAACCAGCTTGTTGCCTTGGCTTTCTCTTCTGTATCATGCACCACCAGAGATGCATCTATTTTCTTTGATTTTTTTGAGCCTTCATCTGATGCCAGATGCTCACAAAGACCTCTTCCTCCAACCAACTTGGTGGTTTGGATATCTATTTCATATTCCATCACCTTAGTCATCCAACCAGCTCTTTTCTCATTAAGGTCCTTGGAAAGAAAAAATTCTTTGACACTTGGATGAGTAAATTTCAAGTGTACCTTGCTATGGGTCAATAGATATCTAAAATTTTTAAGGCTCTTCACCATAGCAAGCACGTGTTTTTCTACAAAAGAGTATCTCTGTTCATACTCCTCTAAACCTTTGCTAAAGAAAGCAATAGGCTACTCCAATCCATCTAAATTTTCTTGGGTCAACATTGTAGATATAGCATCATGACCTCTGTAAGCATAAAGGATAAAATCCTTATTGAAATTTGGGTTTACGAAAGTAGGGGCCTCTGTTAAGGCCTCTTTGATAGCCTGGAAATTGACTTTCCCTTCCTTAGTCCAATTGAAAATTGAACTCTTCTTTAACATGGCTGTCAAAGGCTTGAGTAAATCTGCAATGTTAGGCAGGAACCTCCTAACAAAATTAATCTTTCCTATGAAAGATTGGAGAATTTTCTTGTGATGTAGTAGGGGTAGCTCTAGGATAGCTACAATTCTCTTAGGATCCACTATAATTCCTTCTTTGGATACTACATATCCCAACAATTTTCCTTCATGAACTACAAACACACTTTTCTTAGGATTAAGAGATATCTCAAATTCTCTACACCTTTCAAAAATCTTCCTCAAATGTTTGATGTGATCTACTACATGTTTTGAATAGATAGTTATGTCATCTAAGTAGACCAACACAAACTTGTACATAAGGCTTTTAAAGGCCATATCCATTGCCTTTTGAAATGTAGCACCTGCATTTGACAAACCAAAGGGCATCTTCTGATATGTCGTGGTTCCCCACTTGGTTGTAAATGCAATCTTATATTGATCTTGTTTATTTACTAAGATCTGATTGTATCCTAAATACCCATCCAATAATGAAAATCTCTCAGATCTAGAGACACATTGTAAGATTTGTTCCATAGAAAGTAGTGGATGGTGGTCTTTTAGAGAGGCCCTATTAAGATCCCTGAAGTCAACACACAACCTCAGCTCCCCATTCTTCTTCTTGACAGGAACAAGGTTGGAAACCCAACTAGTATTCTTAATGGGGTAGATGATACCACTTTCTATTAGTTTGAGTACTTCTTTATGCATAAGTGGCTCAAGCTTGGGATTAATAAGCCTTTGCTTCTACCTCACTGGTTTGGCATTTGGTTCTAATTCAATAGTGTGCTAGGCAAGGGCAGGATCAAAACCCTTGAGGTCCTCATACTACCATGCAAAAACATCACTGAATTCCTTGAATAATTGGGTATAAGCTTTCTTTTCTAATTTAGTGTTGACTTTTCCAAATTGTAGGCTCTTACTTGGTTCCAACTATAGTTCAACACAACGTTCTTGTTGGACTACCAGGCTAGCTTTGTTTTTCTTAACTTCATCATCCTTGTTGAAGATAGTCTCTAATGTAACAAGACCTCTAGGCATCTTATTGGACTTGAGTTGTATCACTTGATCACCATAGTTTTGTGATAGCCTATCTTGATTGTATTATGAAAAAACATCTTCTTCAAACAAGAAATACATAATTTGTTCATCACTATCAAACACCTGCCAA
Source organism: Chamaecyparis obtusa (assembly GCA_027943335.1). NCBI lineage: Eukaryota > Viridiplantae > Streptophyta > Pinopsida > Cupressales > Cupressaceae > Chamaecyparis > Chamaecyparis obtusa. The sequence goes on along the minus strand of BSBK01002769.1, from coordinate 462,482 downwards.
TTAACATCATTATCAGGAATAGATGGTCTGACAATCACTTTGATATATTGTTGATCTATTTATTTTGAAATGCTATTTGGAATGTCATACTGAGATCCAACAATAGCTAACCTATCTGCATTTTGATTTAGCTTCCTAGAGATAGCAACAATATTGAAAGCATGGAAATCTTCAATTGCATCCAAAACTCTATGCTTGTATGCTTTCATGGTATCAATCTTGCTTGCAATTATCCCTCTTACTTGGCTAACAACTAATTCATTGTCACCATAAACTTTTAAGGCTTTAAGCCCTCTTTTTCTAGCCCATTCTAGTCCATTGACTAGACTTTCATACTCTGTAGTATTGCTAGTGCAGGAGAAACTAAATCTAAAGGTAGTGTAATACCTTTCTCCTTTTGGGGAAACTAACATAGCACCACCACTAGAACCATGTCTACTTCTAGCTCCATCAAAAAATAGTTCCCAAACCTGATTGCTTTGATCCTCTAAATCAGTGTCTTCTTTGAAAAGGTTTGGCTCTATGACATCATTTTCTTGTATTAAATAACTTCCCAAACCAAAATCCCAAACAAGATTTTCTTGGACCTCTGAAGCTCTTTCATCTAGAAGGATGTCAGGGATACTCCCTATCTTTGTGCTTGCTTCACTAATGGTTTGGAAGTCACTGTCATCAAATATAGGGCAATTTGCATTGATGGTATTGGACACATATGGTTCTATATGGTGTGCTGCTAATGGTTCTGATTTAATGGTGACCTTGGTCTGATACCTTGTATGAAATAGCATGTGAGACCAGTCAGAAGATAGGTAGCCGCCTATCTTGGATGTAAACTCCCTTGAAAGACATATAGGAAATAGTGCAAGGAGATCTATGATATATATATCAAGGAGGATTGAAAAATTAGGACTAGCATGTAGGATTAAACTGGTATCCTTGGCCACACCTATAGTATTGACTGAGGACCCATCAGGTTGTGTAACCTTCTTTTGAAAGGGCTCATATTTCAGTCCTAATTGGTTAGCTACCTTCTTGGGCATTACAGTGCTAGTAGCTCCACTATCTACCATACAATTATGTACTAAAGATTTTCCAATGATTAAAGATACATAAAAGGGAGGTAGCTTTGAATTTCTAACTTGAATGGCATTGGCCTTGGAGTTGCTACTTGGAGCCTCTTTTTCTTGATCAGTGTTAACCAATACTAGCTTTACAGCTTCTTTTGCAAGTTGAGGAGTTGCTACTTCTATCATGGCCTTCTTCAAAATTTCAGGTTGTCCTGGAAGAGCCAAAGAGTCCCACATGGACATGGTGACATTCACCTTCTTCATGTTGTCTATGATATTAAAAGGTGTCATAGTGTGTACTCTCTATTGTTCTTTCTCCATGATGGTCTCCACCTCTTTTAGAATTTGGCCCTCTCTGCTTGTAATGATAGGAGATTCCTTAGGTGTGATGGGAGTGGCTTGCTGCACTCATTCTATAGATGTGGTGGCTTTGGTATTAGAATCTTCTCTCTCCATGTCTTGAGCTCTCCTTTTTGCTCTTGTATAGGCAAAAAAAGAAACCTCATCATTGACTCCATTGAAGTCTGGTTGTTCCCAATTAAAGAGAGCAGTCTCATTCTCTTGTGATTCTTTTTGAGGAATTGACCCACTAGATGAAGCCTCTGATTGAGGTTGTGAGGAATTTTGAACCATTAGAGCTTGGTTCATCCATCCATTTGAACATGTAGCCTGATTATGAGGCTAATTGCAAGGAAAACACCATTCATTATCCATAGCCATATTATTTTGACTAGGAACCATATCCCTCATTAGATTTGCAGAATTTAGAGGCACAGGGTTATATGGTTGGAATGGTCTCTGATTGAAGCTTTGTCTTTGTCCTTGATAGCCTCCTTGGTATGGTTCCCTATTTTGTTGATAGGGCTGTCCCTAATTTTGATATTGTTGATTAGGACCTTGGCCTTGTGACTGAAATGTTTGTCTAATTCCTTGACCTTGTTTCTTCAAATTTGTGACCTCTTTAGTCAAGGTCTGCAACAAATTGGTCATTTCTTGCGGACTACTTTGTTGGCTATTCTTTATCGCTTGCAGCTCTTGAGAGAAACTAGCTCTCAGCTCTTGACCACTGGTACTAGCTTAAGGTGCCAATATGGTGGGAATAGAGGTAAATGGGGGTACTTGGCTAGGTGCAATGGGTTGAAGGCTAGGAAAAATGGGCATTGGAGGCCTTCTAGCAATCATGCCTGCTTGGATTAAGCAATTTTCAGCCCTCACAACTATGTCAAAAGCTTGGGGCAAGGAAGTACCACCCATAGACAGGATCATGACAGAGATTTGACCATTTAGACTTTGAAAGTAATATAGGAAAGCATGGTCAGCTGATGGTCACATAGAAATTGGAATTCTATTCCATGTTTTGAGAAATCTACTATTGTAATCTATCATTTGCTCTTGAGGGTCTCTCTTAATAGTGGTTAACTACTCAACTAGAGACAAGTTATCTAATTTATTCTCAAAATTCTTACTTAATGAATCCCCTAACTCATCCCATGAAGTAATGGAGCCAACGGTTAAAGTTCTAAACCATTCAAGAGCTTTACCTTTTAGAGAGGCTGCTAATAACTTTGTGGCCACATCCCCTTGAGTAATGTTGTGTATGTTGCAGATGGTGCTCACATCTCTTATGTGTTCAAAAGAAGTTATCTGCCATTCACCTATGAAATTAGGTATACTCTTAAGTGCCACCAAGGGCACATCATGATGTTGAGAAAAGGCTAATGGGCTACCCTGATTGAAAGGTGCAAATGCAAATGGTCTTGCCATTGTAGGAGTTGGAATCTGAAGATTAACAACTATGTGAGTTGTATTTATTGCTGGATTTGAATCCTCTTCTAGATCTCTAGTTAGAGATCTACCTCTTCTTCTGGAATGAAAGGGAAAAGGTCTCCTTTCTGAGGTATCAGGAGGTTTTGATTGAACTCTCCTTGTAGGGGATGTTCTTTGAGTTGACTTGCCTTTGTGACTTCTTCTTGAGGGAAACTCTAAAAATTTTGTGGGCTTTGAGCTTCTAGTATCAATCTTTCTCATAAACCTTGAACAAGGTTAGCCCTGATCCTTGAAACCAGTGGAGTTGCTAGATATACTTAATAGAATGACTTCTAAAAGCCTATATTATGTAAATCTATATATCAGAGATGACATATTTTGAACAATGAACTTCTTGTGTAGTTCCATTGGGCGTGCCATAAATGTTATACACTAGCACCAAGGTGGGATATCCTTGAGCTTAAGCCTGTACTGATATTCCTTGTGTACTGAACTTCTTTAATCCTTTTGTAGATGAACCAACAAGAACACCTTTGAACTTTAATCTGATCTTTTACTAGTCCCATCGGGCATGCTAGAAAAGTTATACACTAAGTTTGCACCTTTTTCTCAAGCTCTCGTAGTCTTGATAACCTAGTATAACATAGGAATCATCTCCAGGTTGTGGGACCTATGCTATCTAAGATGAGACCTCCAGGTTCTAGGCTAGTTCCTCTTGGATAATCACCTTAATTTTCTTTTAGACAAGAAAAGTAAACTTTTGAGGGAAAGGGATAGAAGGAGTGCTTGGAAAGGGAAATGACTAAAAGCAAACTACCTACTAGGTGATGCACCAAAATTAGGGTTTGGATGTCAATATAGAGGAATGCAACCAATGAAAGGCTTAGGTCTAGTAGGTCACAACATACTAAATAGTCTTGCATAAGTGTTTCATAGAAGGGTTTAAACATAAGACAATTTATGACCTCCAAGCAGACATTCACTTCTGCAACTCGGTGTAGGAATGAGACCAGATTGTTAGGGGGCTGAAGTATGCCCACAAAAGCATCTAAATTAGATCAAACACAATAACACACAAAATCACAGAAAGTAAGAGGGATCAGGAACCCTAAGTTGTCATTAAAAACATACATATACTTTGATCCAATAAGAGATGACTCAAACAAGGAAGCATAGGGACATGAAGGATTGTAACAAAATACCTCTGCAATATCTAAATAATCAATGGGAGAAATACAACTATATAAGCTAGAGGGTAGAGATGATACCATAGATGACCCTTAAGAAAAATGAAATTATTTTTACAATTGTCCAACTCTTCTCTTGAAAGATTAAAAAAAAACAATATATACATACTCAACTGCACACACACAAGAGCCAAAACCTAACTAGGGTTTCATGGATTTTACATTAAAATAATATTAAAACCCTAACTACCATCAAATCTGATCATAAATACATCTTTGTAATACTATGGCCGATCAGATATTATGTGCCCATCTCTATACCGCATCAACCTGCGGAGAAGCAACCTGGATTCATTCACTTTCTTGCACAAAGTCTCGCCATGAATACTCAAGCTGGTACTTTTTTGAGACAAGAATTGACTCATGATAGCCACCCAGACTTCCTTATCATCTTCTTTCAACTAAAAATGTCTTGCAACATCATAAATTTCCTGAGCTACCTTGCTACTTGCGGCCTACAAATCAAATACTGTCAAAAACCCTCTTAGACACATTTGAATTTGAAAACTTAACGGCTAGCCAATCATTTTGAAATGCAACCATTGATATCCTTTATCTCCTGGTAGATGAATGGCTTAGATTAACTTTGAAATGGTCATGAAACCCTTTGAAAAGTTCAAATCCATATCAGCAATACAAGGACCAATGAAATTTTATCACGTCAGCATGTTTGGACCCACCTCAAGTTTTCCTCCTTTTAAGTCATTCAGCGACTATGCGACTGAAGAATTCTAAGTCGCAAGATCCTTTGGCTTACCCTGGTCTAGTTGAGCAATTCAATGAACAAGGCTTTTCACTGAATCACTGGGTCTTTCTTAATCGCTTATGAGAATTTGGCCTACATTTGGCAAACTGGCAACCGAAGACAATCGCTAGGTTGCTGAGAACTTTAGGGCTTCACTAATTAATTCTAAGATTCTACAAATACACACATTTGTGCATTCACCATATCAATTGGAGTATTGCTATTTTATCACGTGAATATGTGACCAAAAGGAACTTATCGGAGCCACCAAAACTTCGTTAACCTTGGGCCCATCTCCACATGTCAATCTTTTATTTGTTCTCAACCGCCCCATCAGTAGACACCCTGGAAAGCCTTTTGACGATGGAGCCACTAAAGATAAGATTCTCCTACAATGGGAACAAGACCTCATACCTCTCAAATATTCTTTCAGATCATCCACCAGCCACCCATCTCTTTAAGCTAGAAACCCTTTTGACAAACGGACCCACCTAAAAATCTTCATCAGCACTTGGAAACCAATTACATTTGAGCAAGTCAGTACACTTGATAGTCTTAGACCAAAGACCTGTAGAAAGAGAATCAGATGGTTGTCGCTAAATGACTGACTTAAATAGCGTGCATCTTATCCCAATGGCGTAGTGACAACCACAAGATCTTACTATTCTTTAACTTCCTGAAAAGATCAGGACCCACTGACATATCTCTAATCACCATAATGTGGACCAATCAGAAGCTGCCATTTGTATACACATAGCAGTGGACCTACCTGAATGAAGAGTTATGTCACTAGGAGGAATTAACAACAGTATTAAGTTTGCAAGCTTCTGACACTTTTCATGAGAAAACACGCCAGCCATTAGATCAAAAGAGGACTGACAACTGGGCCCGCTGACAAATTACAAGTCATCTCCTTTTGACCAATGAAATACCTCCACATAGGACATCATGGAAATGGACCCAAAAAGGCATGAAGTGCTAAGGAAAAGGAAAGATCAATGGTTGTTGTAAGATTGCAACCTTTGACACATGCTATGAGATCTTACAACAACCGTCGATCTCATCAATTGGGACCCCACTGCAAATTTAACTCTAGAAGCCATAGCGAATGCACAACCAAAGGAAGAATTGCTCAGTCACTAAATAGAATTCCTAACCTTTTTTTAAGTCTACAGAATATGCAAACAGGGGATTTGTAGAATCACTGAGTGTTTAGTCCAACCTAGGGTTTCAGTTAGCGAATGTCCATCTGAAAGGAAATTTGTAGAGTCACTGAATGTTTAGAAGCATCGCCATTTTATCTCATGACCGGGAGAAACAATGTAGTCGCCAGTTCACTGAGAGAAAAGGGTAACTGCCAGAGAACTTAGAGAACTGGTGACTAAAGGAAAAATAAAGTGCATGTGGAAATTGGGACTTTTAAGTTGCCAAAAAAGTAACAGCCGAATAGAACATGATCTAGGGTTTTTTAGGGTAATAGCTAGTTTTTCAAACTTTTTATTGCAGACCAGGGATATAACAAATTTGCAGAGGCCAGAGAATAGGGTGTAAATTCATGAAAATTTTGGGGATGCCTGGCAAGGTGAAAGAAAAGACTTGGGGATAGGTTTTAGCCAAATTTGCATGTACATGGAAATTAGGGTAACAGATAGATTACTTATTCAACCCCCTCTTAGTAATATAATCTAATGACTAATAATTGGTATCAAAGGTTTGGTCCTCTATTACAGTGAAGATTCTCAAATTGAGACAAATATCTGACGATGATGAGAAAGGAAGGTCCTAAATTCATAAGAGAGAACTACTTAGTATGGTTCGGTCAGATGAATCTCTTTCTTAAAGGAATGGGTGAATAGTACTGGATCATGTGGTCACTAAGTATATTGTCTCTACAAGAATCCTTACTACTAACCAATTGAAGATCAGACAAGAACATACTACTACTATCAAAGCTATTGTCAGTACTCTTTAGAATGTAGAATTTATTGATGTCAAATACATGGACACTACTTATGAGATGTAGAAGTTTAATACTATCTATGGTGGAGATCCACGTGTGTAGAAGAAAAAGTTTGATATTTTGAGAGGAAAGTATGATGAAATGGGGATGCAATAAATGTTAGGATTAGGTAATACTAAGAGGGGGGTGAATCAGTATTACTACACTTTAATTTAAAATTTAACAAATTATAAAAAAAACCATAATAATGCTGAAATGAAAAGAACATATCAGTAGAACACATAACTCATGACACCATGATTTTTTCTCAAGGAAACCCTAGCCAAGGAAAAACCCCGGTGTGGATGATACCCACAACTATGTACTAAAATATTATATCCCTATTACGAGATCTAGCCCTGTCAGGAGCTGATTGTTACATAGTATATTTCCTTGTTACAGGAATACAAAACCCTGTTAGGGGATACAAAAGACCTCATTAAAGGTGGTGAGCATACAACTCTTACAATCAAAATTGTCTCAAAGATTTCTCCAAAAGTGAATAATATAAGCACTTTCTTTTCTTAGATAGTTCAACTTGTATCTATGTCACATACTAATCTCACATCTGCTCTCTGCTCTCAGATTCACATCATCACATTCATACTTATCACTTCCACAAAACACTCTATACTTATACAAAATCTTCCATCCAGTCGGCTCTCAAAATGCCTTACAAAACATAATAATAAATTATGTAAATGATAAGCATAGAGTCAATGATCTTATATTTCCAAAGTGTCAGCAATATAATTTATCCATCTGACTTAGCATGTTACCATATCCACTATCCTTCTCTCAATCATCGCAACTATTCATGTTTCCTATTAGATTATTTCTTTGTCTTCACATACCTTAAAATTATTGTATCTCATTGATCCGATCACCAAAACACATGCCAACTTAACCAAAGCATATAAATATCCTAAAATACCATCAAATAACTTCACAATACATAATACATCATATATTGTCATCGCTAACCAAAATTATTCCATAGTACACTATAGTCCTGATTCTGTACTTAGTCATTTTCATGACTGTGAGTCTAGTAGAAAAACTTTCTGCATGCGATCACTCAAGCATACGTGTTGCCATGAATGACAATGCTCAAGTAATACCTAGTGCTCCAAAACATCACTTGCCAACAATCTCTCTTTTTGTCATTGATGGAAACACTTAGTGAAAAATGACTAAGCGTCAAAAAGCACTAACTTCCTTCTACTATATACATAACTCCTTTTTTTGTTCTCTTTCTCTTTTTCTCTTTTTTTCTATTCTCTTATTTATTTAGTCTTCTCCTATTCTTCTCTTTTTTTCCTTTCTATTGTTCCTCTCTTCATTTTTATCTTCTCTTCCTCTCCCTTTGATATCAATGGCAAAGGTACTTGCAAAATTTCAAAATTTATAAGCACATAAAAGGCTTAGTGCTTAGGGAACACCCCACAACACACCAGTAAGTTGTGAGCCTCTCATTTGGGAGGTCTTGGGTTTATGTCTTCTTGAGCCCCATGTTGATCTTGGCTTCATCCTATTACTCATCCAAAAAAAAAAGGCTTAGTGCTTACTCACTAGTTTTAAGATATCTTGGAAATATATTTACAAGGTCTTCACTTGATCAGCCCATGATTTGACCAATAGATAACAGACATGGATCAATCCATTTAGTGCATATGATGTTGTCTCTACTACCTTAAGCTCAGTAGGTATAGATATATACATTGATCCTTCAACCTTTTCCATCTCTGATAGATGTGTCTCAAGCATTGAAAGCTTAGGGGTTATCAGGCTCTTCAACAAGACAAATATGTCTACCACTCTCCCTTTCTCTATTTCCAAAGCATTAATTTTATCCAAAAATTTGGATGCTTGTTTATCCATTTCAATCACATTTAGTGAAGATGTTTCACAACTACCCATCAAAGTGTCAATTGTAGCCCTATCTATGGCTATAATTTCCTTAATATTCTTTACATGTCTAAAAGGACTTATGTAGTAATTGTAAATATTTTTACCTTGTGCTACATAGCTCTTATATTTAAGAGTAGTAGCCTTGAGAATGTCTAGGTCCCATGAGATGGACTAACAGACTTCTCTCAATTTCTTCTCCAAGACCCTCTTCTCTTCCTTTTTTTCTACAATCTTTAGCAATGACTCAAAGTGGCTATCAAAGATATCTAGTGCCATGCCTAGGTTCTCTGCTTCATCCTTCCATTGAAAGATAATCAATGTAGGAAGTAACTAGTTTATTGTCTCTACAACCCTAGTCATTATTTTTACTCTTTTATCCCCTTTATGCACTGGCCTCTCCTTAGCCTTAGCAAAGGCCATGAAAGATAGCATCATAAGCTCATCCTCATCCATGCTATCTACATCAACACTCACTGGTTTGGCCATACTTGCCAATGGTAAAGTAGAGGAGGTGTTAGGTTCTAACTTTTGTTCCATTCTAACCTCAACTAATTTCTCTATGCTAATATCTTCTTCATTCCTTTCCTATAACTTCTCTTCTTGTTTCTCCTTTGTTTTCTCTTCCTCTACCTATCCTTATACTTCAACTTCCATCACACTATCTAATTTATCCAAAACTAGATCATTCACATCATGAAAAGTGTCAAAGGTAACAAGAACACTAGAGACAAAGAAGTATGGTTGCATTGTAGCTTTCTCACTTACATATACTTCCTTGGAAATTTCTCCCAAACCCAAAGATGTAGCATTGGTAACCTTAAGAGGTGAGGTTTTCTTTGACATATCACTCATAAGGATTTTATCCAATCCCTTTTGAGCATCTTCAATCACTTCATCATACTTTATATCTATCATTTTCACTAGTCTTGCCTTTGTCCTCAGCAAGGGTTTTAATTCTTTTATTATCCTTTCCCTTTCTTGTATAGTGACAAAAAGTATCATGTCTTCTATAGCTTTGTTCCTTATATTATCATCTTTTGATTGTGTGAACTACTTTCTAATCTCCAACTTACTTTATAGTTCTTTAGGGATACTTTCTTTTATTTCTAATAGATTTTTCTTAAAGGTTAATAGATACTCAATGATAGTATCTTTAATGATTTCTTAATTCTCAGAATCATACCTCTCATAATATCTATGCACTATTTTCAAGTTTCCATCTTTTATCACTCTTTTCTATAGTGGTTTAAGGTTTGGCTTCCATAGACTTTGTGGATCCTTCTATTCTACTTTTTCCTCTCCTTTCTTAGTTACCTTTTCTTCTTTCATCTTATTTTCTACTTCTACCTCTTTTTCTTTAGGACTTCTCTTCTTGGTGGATCTTGTAGATCTTCTCGGAATGCTTGTAGGTATAGTCTCTTCTACAGTCTTCTCATGTGTAGGAGATAAGTCAATTATATTTGTTATAGGACTTACTATTTTCTCTACCCCAGCAAGGGTAGGTGCATCAATAGACATGCTTGAAGATGCTTCCATATTTGTTCTTATATTTTTAAACTTCTCCCTAGTGATTCCTACATTCGCAGTGACATCTTCTACAATTTATTGATTTTCCTTTTCCTTGTGACCTTTTCTTGTTCTTCTCTGACTTTTTCAGACTTCTCCCTATATGTTCTCCATCTCTCTTCTATAGGGTTTATCTCCGCTCCCAGTACATGCTCTACTTGTATGGTCAAAATATTATAACTAACTTCATACCCCATAGGGTAACACCACTTCTTCCTTGGCTCCACTACCTCAAAGCACACACAATAAATTTCAATCATGAAAAAGATAATATCCTTATATATTTCAACTAAATCCTTAGGTATCCTATACCTTTCCTTCATCTTTCTCTTGTTATCTCCTTTACCAAATCATCTTCATCAATCAATAGATATGGTACTATCCTAGATAGAAACTATCTTACCAATTAAGGTTTGACATTAATCATAATATAACAATTGTCTCAATTGTAGTTTCCAACAATCTCCCTCTTTGGCATTGATGTCAAGACCACATGAATAACACACGATTTACCAAACAATCAAAAATATTTGTTCATCATATTTTTATAATATCCTTAGGTTCATTCATATTTATAACTTTCTTTTTCCAGACTGCTTACTCAATTACTCCCTCTAAATCTTTTTTGTATCTCTCTCTCAGGTTTTGATGAAGGGTTCTCCCCTTAATACCACAAACACATAAAAGAAACAGAGAAACAACAACAATTTGCAAGAACATAAAATGGGCTTCTTATTATCTCCACAAATGTGGAATTACAAATTTTAGAATTACAATATGCAAAGCCACTTGGGCATTTTCCCTTATAATATTCCATAGGACAAATCCTCAAATTAATACCTAGAACTACTCTAAACTTCTTCGAACTATCCTAGACAACACTACAGGCCTTCCTTATATAGGCAATTTTCCACCACCTAGGAAGGTTCCAGAAATTTAGCCATTAAGGCCAACCAACCCTAGAATTATTTTATTTTTTAATTTATTACATTAGAGTCGACTCAAAACAACTTTTGAAACCCAAACAGAAATTTTGAAGGAAAATTATTTTTTGCAATTTCAAGTGGTCCAACTTTCGGAGACCATAAGTCATCACCTGTTGACCTGATTGACTATGATGACCCCATTTTAGAAAGGGCATGAAGTTCTCTATAACTCATAAAAAACCTAACCTTTATTCCACCAACATTTTTACCTCATCCGGGGTGTCTAAAGCCTTTAAAATTGAGTTCAAAGTTTCTGTACCTTGCCACCAATACCAAAAATTTTCAATATCTTCAAAACTAGACGTGATTTGGCAATGAAAATTTATTGGCAGGCTATTATGATCAAAATGAACCTCCAGGGAAGAAAGTAGAACATTCTAAGCTTGAACGGAAAACTTACTAAAAATACTAAATTCTCAAAAATAGCAGCTCTGCATAAGATAGCCCTTATTGAAAAGAAACCATAATTATTTTTGGGTGATGCAAGATTGCTCTTACACCCAGGATGCTCTTGCATTAGGTTTCATTGAATGTTCTCCCTCTATGTTTTCATCAGAATCTCTCACTCTTTGACAACAATACCAAAGCTTGTATCTAAGACTTACATCTTCTAAATGTAGATGTCTTCATGTCAGTTTTGTATGTTGTATTCTCCTTCTGTCATCTTGCTTATGACTGATTATCATATCTGCTTCACTTCTCACAACTCTAGGCAACTCCTAAAGTGTGACCTTTTCTACATAAATTTGTCAGATATTTTATTTAGCACATTTGATGTAGTACTCCTAGTTTACTAGGCAACCTCAGTTAGGTGAATCAACCCTAGTTTATCTCTAAGATATTCATGAGCATCCTTAGGTAAATCTTTTGTGAATATATCTGCTAATTTCTCCTTTGTATTCACATATTCCATTCTCACTTCTTTTTCTTGAACCAGCTCTCTTGAGTAATGATACTTGATAGCAATATGCTTAGTCTTAGTGTGCATTACTGAATTGTTTGATATATTGATATACCTTGTGTTATCATAGAAAATAAAAATTGCCTTAGTGATTTCCTCTTTCATACCTTTTACAATTTCTTGATCCACACTAAATTTGAACAATTCATTGCTCCTACTACATACTCATCTTCTGGTGTAGATTGGAAAATGTAGTTTTGTCTCTTTCTTGTCTAGGAGACTAATCTCTTTCCTAGAAAGAATGCTCCACCACTTGTACTTTATTTTTCATCAACCTATCCAGCCCAATCTACATCAGTGTAAACTCTCAGTTCAAATTTGTCAGTCTTCTTTTAGTATAATGCATAATCCTCAGTTCCTTTACGATATCTCACTATGTTTTTACTGCAATCATATGATTCTACTTAGGACTGAAAGAAAATATTGCCACAATCCCAATTTCTAGGGTGATATTCAATCTACTATGGAAAACATATTGTATCTTTCCAATCATAGATCTATACAAGGTTTGATTCACTTCAATAGTATCATCAATTTTGGATAGTTTCTGTCTAGTAGCCATAGGAGTATTCATTGGTCTAGAATCTTCCATACCAAAAGTTTTCAGTATCTCTTTAACATATTGAGACTGAATAATATAGATACCTTTATCCATTTGATAAACTTACTATGAAAAAAAATAATTTGATCTCACTAAACATAGACATTTCAAATTTAGTTTGCATCTCATTTGAAAAATTATGACATAGGGCATCTTGTCCTCCAAATATAATATCATTAACAAATATTTCAGCTAACAAAATCTCTTTACCTTTCTCTGTCTTCATATATAGATTATTGTTGTCATGTGTCCTTACAAATCCAATATTTATCAAATAATTATGCATTCTATCATACCATGCTCTGGGGGCTTGTTTCAATCCATACAATGCCTTGTTCAACTTTCAAACCATATTTTTTCTTGCTCGGGTCAACAAATCATTCAGGTTGTTCAATTTATACCTCTTCTTCCAATATACCTTTCAAAAATGAAGATTTGACATCCATCTAATATACTTTGAAACCTTTATAAGAAGCATATACAAGTAGAGTTCTCACTCCTAATCTTGCAACAAGGGAAAATGTCTCTCCATAGTCAATATCTTCTTTTTGTGCATACCCCTTGCATACCAGTCTTGCCTTGTTTCTTGTGACCTCTCCATGTTCATTTAATTTATTTCTAAATACCAATTTTGTTCCAATAACAATCTTGTCTTTTTCTCTCAGCACTAGAGCCTAGGTATCATTATTTTCTATCTAATCAATCTCTTCACTCATGATTTGTATCCAATCATCATTCTCTAAAGCATATTTTATAGTTTTATGCTCACAATCACATAATAAGCATGTATGATCTTTCAACTTACTTCTTGTCATGATTCCAAACTCTTTATCTCCAATGATTTGTTCAGGCTTTTGATGTCTTCTTATAGATTGTGCTAATGTAGGCTTAGATTTATTTTCTCCTTGATTTGGATCTTCATATTCATCTTGCAAGTTATCTTCTTCTTATTATTATTACTCGGCAACACTCTCTTGATGCTTGAAAACATCCTCCTGATGCTCGGCATTACTTATCCGCAACTCTACATCAATTTTAGGTGTATTACTTTCCTCTCCTTCTTCCACGTATACAAAAGATCTATAATCTTCAGGTTCTTTCATGCACTCCAATTAATTATTTTCTGTATATTCCTTAACTCTAACAAATTTTCACTTTCCACAACTTTGTCAGTGTTAGAATTAAAACACTTATAAGATTTTCTCTTAGTAGAATAACCTAGGAATACACCTTCATCACTTTTTGTATCAAATTTTCCATTCCTATTATATTTCAGTATATAGCATTTACTCCTAAAGACTCTAATTTACTTCACATTAGGTGCATAACCATGCCATATCTAAAAAAGTGTAGCATTTGTACCTTTCTCAATTTGTACTTGGTTTAAGGTATAAATAGTTGTACTTATAGCTTCTCTCCATTACTTTTGTGCAACATTATTTTCAATCATCGGTGTTCTAGCACAATCTACAATTGTCCTATTTCTTCTCTCTGGTATGCTATTCTATGGAGGTGTTCTCAGTGCAGACATCTGTCTCTTGATTCTTCTATCATTATAGAACATATTGAACACATTTTATATAAACTCTCCACCTCAGTTAGATCTCAAAAATTTCAAGCTTCTACTTGTTTATTTTTCAACTTTTGCAAAATAATCCTTAAACAACTAAAATGCATCAAATTTCTCTTTCAAAAACATTACAAATATCATCCTAGTATAGTCATCAAAAAACATAATAAAATACCTATCACCACAATACCTTTGAACATCCATAGGTCCACGAAGGTTAGTATGAACCAATTCCAAAATATTTTCAGAAGTATATGTCTTTCTCTTAAAACTAGACTTTGTCATTTTTCCCAATTTGCACTGTTTACACATCACATTATCAGGTTTCTTCAATCTCGACAAACCTCTAATTTTTTTTCATTTTACTAATAGTTACTAGATTAACAAAATTCACAAGACACTGCTTATTATGCCATAACCATACATCATCAAATTGTCCAAACAAACATGTTTCTTCAGATAGTTCTAGATAGAACAAGTCACCTCTTGTCTGTTCTCCACTTCCAATTAGTTCACTAGTCATTTTTATCAGTATTTTACTCATTTGAGGAGGCCTAGTTACTAAGTTAGACTACTACACCCTAGTTTGAAATTATTAGTGTTCTTGCTTAATATTTGTGTTCATTTCAAGGTACATGAAAGAGAAAAGGAAATGAACTACACTTAAGAATTACATGTCCATGTGTCAATGTTAAGAATGTTGTACAAAAGAAAAAGAAACTGAGCATAACATTTATTCAAGTGCACATAGTCTGTGAGCATAGCCATTGCCAGAATTGAATGAATAAGTGCAGATATACATGAAGTAATCAAATGAAAATACAGGGGTACCAAACATTGTTTGGTAATGGTGTCTGGATCCAGTCATGTCTAGAGAGCTCATGTGGTCCAAAACCTACAAGAAGAAGAGGAGGAGATATGGGATAGATCCAATGGATCTAAACAATGTCTGGTATCACAGTATTCACAAGATACATATATACACTCATCCATACACCTCTAGGAAGGGTTGTGCTCAGGGCATGTGCATAAAAGGCTCCAGAAATAAAAGAAACACCATATTTTTCACTGATGTAATTGTTCCATGTCTAGATACAAGAGAAGTTGATACAATAATAATCCAAGGGTGTTGGGACTTAGATGAATCACCTTAAATGTGATGTAGATCATCACAGGAAAACCACAAATTTCCTTGTTAGTGACTACATCAAGGGCCAAGAACACCCACGGTCAATAGAGAAACAACTAAATCATGCAGTTTCAATGGGGACACTCAAGAATCTGAATGATGAATCAAATGGAACATGGTCAAAGGCCACTAAAAAACCAAGGAGGCATACATCATCAACATGTCAAAAGAAAGTAAATGTTGCATATTTATGGAACATGATCAATATTATCAAATCAATATCAAAATAGAGAAAGGTATAAAAATCTACATGGTTCTAGGTACATTATGGCATGAAGATTGTTTTAAAACTACATTTTAAGGCTAAGGAATGTAGCCAATACAATGGGGATTTGAGGCATGTGACATAAGAAAAAATTGATGCATCACATTAATAGAGCACATGAATCAAGCCAATAAAAGGTGACATCAACATAGATTTTGCATTTCATGAACATATACAACAACCATGCTAAATAGGTAAACATACAATACCAATTAAAGTTGCAATAGTGAATGGCCTCGAAGTGATACAACATGATGATGGTGACACCAAACTCATGGTTCCTAGTGAATCAAAATAGTGAACAACATCTATGAAAACACAAATCTAATATCATGATTCATAGTTGGATCAATGTAGTGTTGTTGTGATTCAAAAAGGTACATCATGCCATAAAATACAAAGGAGCATGTAAATTCAACCATTCACACCTTAAGACACATAGTTCATGGGCTCAACATAATAGTCAAGTAATGCCACTAATCATAAAAACATGCAAGTATCAATGATACGTAATGGTCTAAAAAAATTTAACCACACTACACACCAAGGATCATAGTATGGGTTGTACATGGAATGCAGTAGTAAGGAGCCAATATAGTCAGTATCCTAGCTTCTAGCTCATGGGACACCAACAAATAGTGGACTGGCATCAACAATGGATCTCAAGTGAAGAGGAAATGGTGTAAAAAAGTAGGTCACAATAGCATACATGCACATACTATGAATTCAAGTATAACGGTGATGCCCTTGTATTCCATAACCATGGGTATCTGTTTAAATGAAAGTGATGTTGTTGATCTCAAAAATACAATCAAATGTTCCCTAGCTCAAAGTATGAATGATAGCATGAGCTCAATCAAAAGACAATGCCACAGAGAACCATGCCATCAATGTGTAGATTAAAACATGGTGATGCCCTAGAAAGACTCACGGGCTATGCATAGCCTTCATAAAAACCAACAATAACAATAAAACCAGGCTCTCAAAGAAGTGAACGAGTAAGAATAGGTCTTCAAGTTTGAATTCCATGCAATAAATAATGGAGCAAAAGATCCATGACTCGATAACTATTCAAACATCAGTAGCATAAATATACATGGGTTGCATAGCAGAGCATAGGGATGAAGCATGGTGTTCACGGCTAGTGTCAAGAGAAAAAATAGTAAGCCATGAACTCATGGGCCCCATAAAACAAAAGGGAAGGTGAAATTAATATAATAGTGAGCCATGAACTCATGGGCCCATGTGCATAAAATGTTAGGAATAGTCCCATGAGATAACTGAGAGGGGGGGGGGAGGTGAATCAGTTATCTACAAGTTTCAATTCTTTGTCCAATTAAGTATACTTAACCATAAAGGATAAACACAAGGAAAGAACACTTGAACACGACACCAATATTTTGGTTATGGAGAAACCCAAATAGGTAAAAACCCAAGTGGGAATTGACACCCACTAATATTATGCACTAGTGTATTATGATCCTTGTTAGAAGATCCTTAAACCTAGTAGGAGTTGCTTTACAATATATTTAGTATAGTAGACCTAGCCAAGGGTCAGAACCTGTTAGGAGTATTTTACAATATTCCCTATTAGGGGAGAGGATGCACTATTCAAGAGCACACTGCTCAAAGAGGTTAAGGCTACAACCTTTTGATTAATAGATACACACTGTATCTAGTTCTTGGAGAACTATGCTTTGACCTCCTATCTAGATCAATCCTAGTGTATAGCACAAATACTTCACTTGGCCACATAGACCTTCTTCTGATGGCTCAACACTTTGCACACTCTACTCTGCTCTTCCTATCAACCATGAACCACACTCTAGCAATCACAAAAGACTGCCTATAAATATATTTCCTCTAAATGATATAATCAAGTCATCCTATTAGAAGCACCTTGAAATCATATTAGAGAAACCATAACAAACTCCAATAACTATTCAGTTGGCTCTACTAAGAACGCAACACATTCTGGGACCTGTCCAATAAGATAATTATAGATGCACACTACACACTGTCAGCTCTACCAAAACAACTGGATCTTTCTCTTCAAGCTAAATTACTTGATGAGCTCTTAAGAGAACATCATTAACTCTTATATAACTTTAAATCCAAGGGTGCATACCCAAATTATAGGTGAAACTCTAGAACCAATAAATCCTCTGTCGGCTTGTCCGAATAAACATAGGAAACTACTTCTAGCAAATAGTGACTACATAACTTCACTTCTTCTAATCATCAAACTTTTCTTCCATGAATGTGACATTACTAAAATGTTTCCATCACATGTCTAAAGGTACAAGACTCCATGATAACTATACAGACAACCATACATAGAACACTTCCTGTTACTTTGTCAGGAACACTGCTGACACAAGTTGTTGTATAACTATCTGTAATAATAGTTAACCTCTATGCCCATGATATCATCTTGATAATATGTCTATGATACATATACTGAAAGCTTACTACATAAGACTTCCAAACATGCTACTTTCCATATGTTGTCATCAGTGACAAACATATAGTCAGTACTGGCATGCTGGCAAATCTCTAACAATCTCCCTCTTTGGCATTGATGGAAACATATGGAATGAAAAACTCGACCAATTGAAATGAATAATTATTTTATAACATTTTCCATTTCTTCTTCAAGAATCCCCCAAAGATGAGTCCTCCATCTGCTATAATATTCTTCAACATTCTCTATTTCCTCAACTGAACTAGTGTCATAACTAAATACTACTCCCCCTTAGTATATTACTCCTCATTTTTACTTCTATTTTTCATGACTATATATTACTCCCCCTTTGACATCAATGGAAAAGGGCACCAAAATGTTTAAGCATTAGTACTACTCTAGAAGTAGAGTAGTCAACCATCCATCAGTCCCTAAGTACTGATGCTTTTCCTTCTTTCTTCTAAGCAGAATCAAGGAAGGGAATTACTCCCAACTTCTCCTTGAGATACTCACAAGTATCCTTTGGCAAGGGCTTTGTGAATATATTTTCCAACTGCTCTTTAGTATTCACATAGTCCAACTTGACTTCTTTCTCTACCACTTTCTCTGCTAGGAAGTGATACTTGATCTCAATATGTTTTTTCTTTGCATGCATCATAGGGCTCTTTGACATATTGATAGTGTGAGTGTTATCACAGTGAATAACAATAGGATAATCAATCTGAATTCCAAAATCCTTTATCATCTTCTTGATCCAAACAATTGTAGAGCAATTCAAGACTATTGCAACATACTCTGGTTCTTCTATTGACTGAGAAATATAATTCTATTTCTTGCTTCTCCAAGTGACAAGTCTATCACCAAGAAACACTGCTCCACCTGATTTACTCTTTCTATCATCAACACATCCTGCCCAATCTTTATTAGTGTACACATGAAGCTCAACATTTTATAAATTAGGATACCATTGATCATAGTCTATAGTGCCTTGTAAATATCTAAATATCCTTTTTACTACCATAAGGTGACTTTGTTTAGGCTCTGCTGCAAATCTTCCAACTATGCCAACTGCATTGGAAATATCAGGTGTAGTTTGAGTAAGATAAATAAGTTTTCCAATCATAGACTTGTATAATGTTATATCTAGTACTGGTGAGTCATCTTCTTTTGTAAGCTTGCATCTAGTTATCATAGGTGTCCCTACTATTTTGCAATCATCCATCTTGAATTTATTTAATATTTCTTTCAGATACTTGTACCGATTAATGAAAATACATTTCTCTATCTGTTGTACATTAAATCCTAGAAAGTATTTGATTGGTCCAATCATACTCATCTCAAATTCATTTTGCATCTGCTTAGCAAATTCAGCCCTAAGTTTGTCATTACCTCCAAAGGTAATTTCATCAAGAAATATAGCTATAAGTAATAAAACTTCAGATGTCCCTCTTATGAATAGATTATAGTCTATTGCTCCTTTCTTGAATCCAATCTTTGTTAGATATCCATCCAGTCTCTCACACCATGCTCTAGGGGCTTGCTAAAGTCCATAGAGGGCATTCTTCAATCTGTATACCATATCAGGTTTGTCTGATAGGGTGAATCCTTCCAGCTGCTCAATGTATACTTCCTTCAAATCTCCATTCAACAATGCATCCATTTGATAAAATTTGAAGTTTTTGACTATAGCATAAGCTATAAATAACTTAATAGCTTCTAATATTCTCACAGGTGCAAATGTGTCTGAATAATCAATGCCTTCTCTTTGCACATATCCCTTACATACTAACCTTTCTTTATTTCTTACTACTGTACCATCTTCATTCATCTTGTTTCTAAATATCCACTTTGTCCCAATCACATTTTTATCACTAGGTCTTGGGACTAGTTCCCAAGTGTCATTCTTAATAATGTGATCAATTTATTCTTTCATAGCAACATGCCAATATGAATCATTACATGTATCTTCAACACTTAAAGGTTCAATCTAAGGTAGTAAACATACCGCTTCACTACTAGCTGAGTTCTTTTCTTGTGATCTTGTTAAGACTTTTCCGCTCTGATCTCCAATGATGTCTTTTTTGGAATGGTTTCTAGATGTAAACTTTGGAACCTTAGGTGATGCTGACTTATCATCCTTAGGATTTTCTTCTTCACTTGTCTTAGGGTTATTGAATAACACATCAATACTATCAATCATTTCTTCAATAACTATTTCAGTGGTGGAGGGTCTGAGTTCTTCTTCAATCATGGGTGAGTAATCATGATATCATTCTTGAACGATAAAATTTTCATCAATCTTAACATGAGCACTTTGAATGATCTTTTTCAATCTTAAATTGAAACATCTATAGCTTTACTTTTAGTAGAGTAACCAAAGAAAATAGCTTCATCACTTCTTACATCAAACTTGCCTACTACATCATTCCTCTTGATGTAGCACTTGCTTCCAAAGATTCTGAAGTATTTTACTATGGGAACATTACCAAACCATAGCTCATATGGTGTCTTGTTAGTGCCAGGCCTCAATTGAATTCTATTGATGGTGTAGATTGTTGCATTAAACACATCTCTCCAATAGGTGTGTGCAATTGTTCCTTCAATCATGATGGTGTGTGCTGTATCAAGGATGATTCTATTCCTTCTCTCTGTAATTCCAT
This sequence comes from Chamaecyparis obtusa, assembly GCA_027943335.1. Lineage (NCBI taxonomy): Eukaryota > Viridiplantae > Streptophyta > Pinopsida > Cupressales > Cupressaceae > Chamaecyparis > Chamaecyparis obtusa. The sequence continues at coordinate 441,484 of BSBK01002769.1, read as the reverse complement.
TCTACTAAGGGGTTCTAGGTGCACTCAATTATCTCTTAATGTCATGTTCTTCATAGTACTCATAGAATCTATCAGAGGTGAATTATCCTCCTCTATCTAATCTCAAACATTTTATCTTTAGTCTAGATTCATTCTCAACCTTATCTTTGAATATTTTGAACTTCTCAAATGATTCTAACTTATCTTTCAAGAATGAAACCCACATCATCCTATTATAATCATCAACAAAAAAAATGAAATACCTTTCACCATAGTATGATCTTGTTTGAGTTGGACCACATAGGTCTGTATGAATCAGATCAAACTTGTTCTTTGTTGAATTATGCTTGCTCCTGAATGAGTTTCTCACATGCTTTCCCATCACACATTCCCTGCATATAGTATAAACTAGCTTTGCTATGCTAGGTAGATCCCTTACTACTTTTACATTACGTATCTTTACTATGTTATCAAAATTGATATGATATAGTCTTTTATGCCATAGCTAACTCTCATCAACTTTAGCAATAAAACAACTTGCTTTTAAATTGAGCTGGAAAATATTACTCTAGTATTTGAGCTTGATGCAATCATAACACCATCCTTGTTGTTAATGATGCATTTGTCATCTTTGAACTCCAACTGACAACCTTTTCCAAGTAACTATTCAACACTAAGAAGGTTATGTTTCAAACCATCTACATAGAGAACATCATCAGTACTATTCTTTCCATCCAAGGTGATGGCTTCTCTACCAACTATCGGTTTAGAAGTGTTATCTCCAAATCTAACCATGCAACCATTGTATTTTTCTAGATGAACAAACCTATTTTTATCACCTATCATGTGATGTGAAAAATCATTATCTATAATCCAATTTGTTTGTATATCAACTTGTCAAATCAATGCTAGCTCTTGTTTTCCTTTCTCATCTTCATGATCTATCTTATTGTTCATTTTTTCTATGATAGCAATAAATCCAATTTCATCTTCAACCGAATCATCATCTTAAACTCCATCTCTAGCATAGTAACATTCCTTAGAGAATTTAGGCTTGTAGTCATTTTTGAACTTTCTAGCTCTCAAGGGACATTTAGATGCAGAGTGACCAATCTTATTACATGAAAAGTATTTAAATGGCAATTGACCTTCATATTTTCATTTTCCTTTATTTTCTCTTTTGGCAATCATAGCAATGAAATCATCTAGTGTTTTCTCTCCACCATCATCATCAAAATTACCAAAAGTGTTTGCAGATTTCTTACCATGAACTGTTGCTTTGAAGGTTGTTTCACTTTTAGGTTCTGTCTTCATTCTTGAAATCTCAAAAGCTGAGATTTTGCTGATCAAGGTTTCTCTCTTGAAATTTAATGTAAGCTGCATAGTCTCATCAATGATGTTGATCTTGTTTTCATATTTAGGAGTGAGAGTAGTCATAAATTTGTCCATAATGTCTTCCTTTGAGATCTCTCCACCATTGTTCCTAATTCTAGCAACTACTTCATTGATCCTTTGATTGTAAGCTCTGATGTTTTCTTCGGGAAATATCTCTAATGCATTGTATCTTTCCTTCCACATTTTTTTGCATGCATCCTTTTCTTGTTTGTCTCCTTCAAATATGTCTTCTAGATACTTCCATATTTTGTGGGTTGTATCTACCTTCTTTATTTCTAAAAACTCACTATCAGATAGGGTGATGATGAGGGCTTCTTTGGCTATTGTATTCTGATGAAATAATTCCTTTTTTTATTAGTAGCATCATCCTTTGCAAATTCTTCTAAAGTAGGAATCTTGACTGCTTTGATAGTTACATCAAAAACTTCAAAATTAATGCACTGCAAATGAGTCACCATCTCATTTTGTGAATCAAGATAATTCTATCCTTCTAACTTAGGACTTTCTTTTTGAAGTATTCCATTTGATCAACCTCAAGCTATTAAAATTTCTCTTCGAGGTACTTGGCTCTGATACTAATTATTAGGAATAGTCCCAATAGATAACTATGAGAGGGGGGGGGGGGAGGGGGGGATGAATTAGTTATCTACAAGTTTCAATTATTTATCCAATTAAGTATACTTAAACATAAAGCATAAACACAATGAAAGAACAATTGAACACAACACCAATATTTTGGTTACGGTGAAACCCAAATAGGTAAAAACCCTAGTGGGAATTGACACTCACTAATATTTGGTACTAGTGTATTATGATGCTTATTATAAGATCATTAACCCTGTTAGGAGTTTCTTTACAATATATTTAGTATAGTAGACTTGGTCAAGGGTTAGACCCTATTAGGAGTCTTTTACAATAGTCCCTATTAGGGGAGAGGATGCACTATCTGAGAGCACACTGCTCAAAGAGGTGAAGGCTACAACCTTCTGATAAATAGATACACACTATATCTGGATCTTGGTGAACTACACTTTGACCTACTATCTGGATCAGTTCTAATGTATAGCACAAATACTTCACTTGGTCACATAGACCTTCTTCTGATGGCTCAAAACTTTTCACACTTTTCTCTTCTCTTCCTATCAACCATGAACCACACTCTAGCAATCACAAATGACCGCCTATAAATATCTTTCCTCTAAATAATATAATCAAGTTGACCTATTAGAACCACCTTCAAATCATATTAGAGAATCTATAAGAAACTCCAATAACCATTTAGTTGGCTTTACTAAGTATGCAACACATTCTAGGACTTGTCCAATAAGATAATTCTAGACACACACTACACACTGTCAGCTCTACCAAAACAACTAGATCTTTCTCTTCAAGATGAATTAATTCATGCTCTCTTAATCAAACATCATTAAATCTTCTCTAAGATTAAATCCAATGGCACATACCAAAATGATAGGTGTAACTCTAGAACCAATAAAATCTCTATCGGCTCTTCCGAATAAACATAGGAAACTGCTACTAGCGAATAGCGACTGCATGACTTCACTTCTACTGATCATCAGAATCTATGTCCATGAATGTGACATTAATAACATATTTCCATCACATATCCAAAGGCACAAGGCTCCATGCTAACTGTACGGACAACCATACACATAAAACTACCTATTACTCTATCAGGAACACTGCTGACACAAGTTGTAGTATAACTATCTATACTAATAGTTAATCTTTGCACCCATGATATCATGCTCATAATATGTCTATGAAACAAATACAAAAATCTTACTACATAAGACTTCCACACATGCTACTTTCCATATGTTGTCATCAGTGACAAACATATAGTTAGTATTGGCTTGCTGGAAAATCTCCAACATAAAAGAGAACATGTGGAAATTAAATGATAAGGAAATGAGAATCAAACAATCCATATGAACACATGGCCCCAGCCAGTGCACAATAATGGTTCATGTATGTCAGTGATACTTTCAAATCGTGGTCTCCGGCAAGTGGCTTATCAAGACAGTAGCAGGGTTGTGGTGCCATGAATAAATAAAAGAATAGGTCATTCATGGGTCCCCAATTGGGTTATAAAAAATGAGCATGCTCTAAAATCAAAATGTTATCACATTTAGATCATGTCATTGATGCAATAGTAAATACAGAGAGGTAATGATTTAATTAATGCATGCATTGATGCCTTCATTAAAACACACATCTCATGGGTCACTAGCTTCTAGACATAATTGTGCCCTAGCAAAAGCCAAATTCATAATTCCCTAGCTAAGACATCAAAACAAGCAGCAATAAGAAAAAAGTAGTGCCCTAGCAAGTAGATCATCGAGCTTTTCCACAATAGTGAACATGAAAACAAATAGTTAATTTGTGAATATAGAGAAGTGAACTTAATCAAAATATAACATGCCCTAGTATGATAGCACAGTGCTAGAAATAAGACACCACAAAATATGAGGCCATGAACCTGATAAAGTGATACCAAATATCCAATAAAATAGAGAGAATCCATATATACATTCCAATTAGCATATGAACATAGTGCTATCATAGTGCCCTCATTTCTTAGAGTTAGGGTTAACAGAGAGAAGCAATAAAACTCAAATTCACAGTCAATACAATGTGAAATGTAGAATAAGGAAGAAAATCATGCCTACCTCCTTGATAATGTGATACTGTGAGGAAATTGACACATGTTTCTAAAACTAAGTGCTAGTGGAGATAGCAACATGCCAGGTGCCAAGTAGAAGGGTTTGATGCCAGGACTTCCCATTTTTGAAAGAGGGTTTTTATCAAATGATGACTATGATTTCATTTCTCCCCTTCTTTTTATGGTTGAGAATTTATTTTTGATGCCATCAATTCTTGCAAACATGGATTTTATTTAGTTAATTATTAAATGTGCTTTCCCCTTATGGGTTGAGAGTCATTTATTAATTTTGGGCTTTAAAATTTAAATCCATGTTTTATTTTTAGGCATAGGTGGATTTTGTTTAAAATGTAATTATTTTAAAATGTGTTTCCCCATTTTGGGTAGAAATCATTTTAAAATGTAATTAAATCCACATTTGTTTTATGTCATAGTGGGGAGGTTTAAAATGTAATAGTCATTGCATGATTTTAATTATAATTTTGGCGATGGTATTTTATAAACTATCGTCAGAATATTGTTAAGGCATGACTTAGGGGGCCAGAATGGTCTTCTTTTGACCATCAATTCTAGGATGTCAATTTTTTTCACTATCCCCTATAAACTTGGGAATCTAGCATCCAATTTTATGAGGCATTCATGGGCGTATTTGTGGGATTTTCCATTTTTAGGAGGTTGTGGGTCATGAATGTAGATTCCTAGGTTTTAGTTATATACCTCTCACTTTTCATGATGGAGGTGGGCTCTTCATTTTCTTTCTCTCTGATATGAGAATGTTGTAGCTCTGGGATACAGAATTGTACTTAGCTTCTTTTATTGAATACATAAAAGTGATCCTTCTTATCTCCCTTTCAATTCAGGTTTTTCGTATTGAGTTTTTATGCTAAGATTACTGTGATACTATTTGGTCCTTAATCTACATATTGATTCAACTAAGTATTAAAAATTTCATTTTGGCCTTGAAGTATTAATTTTTTTACAAAATTGGAATCAGGATTGTTGAAATATCTTCCCTTTTACATTCCAAGTACCTTATTATCTCCAAGAGGTTCAAAGTTGTGGGGTTAAGTTGTGAAGTGCAGATTTGTTTCAATTGTTTTGTAAGCTTTCTTGAGCTATGGATCTATTAATCAAATTTGGTGGATCGCCTTGTTTTCAAATCATTTTTAGTTATTTTCTTTATGCACTCTCTCCCTTTCCTCCTAAAAGTTAGTCAGTTTTAAAGTGATCCAAAGGGAAGTCGACCCCTAATTTAGAGGTCTATTCTCGAATAGGTTACCCACAACCTAAGAATAGTCCCATGTTTCACAAGATTTCTTAGTTTTAACACTTAGCAAATTGGGTGAAATCCTTAGTGACAACAATTTTTGGCATGCTCAGTGGGATAGAAGACTCAGTGAGTCAGATTTCTAAGAGTTTTATATGCAAGTTATTGTTTGGTATGAGCAATGACTATGTTTTGATATCATACCTAGTGACTCTAATCTCATTTTATGTAGATCAAAACTTAAGATTATGAGTGGGATCCCAACTAGGAAGACTAAGAATCCTTTTGTTTATGTAGAGCTTCCATATATCAAGAAAAGGCCTAAAGAAGCCCAAACTAGTGCATCCCAATTAGAAAATCCCACTCCCAATCCCACACACATTCCTACAATTTCTCCCCCAATTAAGCTAGTGCAAGAAGCACCAACAGTTCAAGCTCCCCTTAATCCTCTAATGGCTAGAAATCATCCCTTCATAGCCTTCAATCAAGGCAACCCCTTGAATTTGCAGTAGCATAATGACATACCTATATCATCCCTTAAGAGCTTGCCTATTTTCAGAGGAGAGGATCAAACCTCCACTATTGAGCATATAAGAGATGTAGCATCCCTTTGTTCCCTCCATAATATAACCCAAGATAATGTGGTTGTGAGGTTTTTGGCAGCATCCCTCAAAGGTAAAGCTTTACAATGGTTTAGAGCTTTAGCAGTCAGTTCTATAACTGACTGAGATGGGTTAGGTCGAACCTTGACCAATCAATTTGAAGATAAGTGGTGCAAGAGCACCTACTCTACATTCAACAAGCACTCCTATGGAACCTATTATTTCACACTAAGGTCCTTAGAGGCCTCTACTCATGCTTAGAACAAGGGTTAAGTATTGGATCTCTTTGTAAGGCCATAGTTCCAAGATTGGCATTTTATGAGCCCTTGGTCTAACTAGTGGTCATTAATGATCCAAAACCCTAGTCATAGGTAATCTTGTGTTTTCTATGTTTGGATCCATTAGGGATCATCAAAATAAGGTTAGGACCAATTTTGGTCTTGAGATTTGTTAAGGAATGTAGCTTCGTTCAGATAAAATCATTGTTATTGAATTATCAAGTACACATTGATATATATGTAATAATAATAATATGTATTATAATTATTATATATATCCATATAATCTATATAAGTAGATTATTGTCATATTGTGATATATACATATAATTAATAATATGAGAATATAAATAAATTAATATTCATTATTATTAATATAAGGTGATATTAATTATTATTATGAGACATATAATAATAATTATGTATATTAATAATAATTACTATTCAAATGAATATATAAGTTATATTAATCTTATAGTAACTAATAGACATGTCCCTTGAAATGAATAGACATGTCTTCTTGTCTTTGCCTTGTATAAAACCAAGAGATCGATGCATTTGGAAAACATAGAAGACAATATGATAATGCCATTACATTTGCAATCGATCCTGAAAACATAACATGGTATCAGAGCCAACTGCAAATGTAAGAAATCCCCACCTTGTACATGAGAATGTATTATCAAATAATCAAGAGCCCATTCTATAGTTGAGATTCAGAAATTTATTTTCTCTCTCATTATTTACAATGAATATTCTTTGTGGGGATATACTATGTGGTTATAAATAAATAGATTCAGAAAGGCGAGTGACTCAGTGGCCGGGAAAACTCCCGTGGGAAGAAGCCAGTGATGTCGACTACATTTAAATGCCATGTGGAAGTAGCTGTCATGGATATGTGTTGCTAATGTTGCTATCTCTGATGTCACAAGTGTATATATATGTCACTGCTCATGCTATGTTAGATGTCACAGATATGTATATCGTTGTTGTTGTTATTTCTAATGTGGTAGATGTATGTCACTGTTATTCCAACAGTAATGTAATCAGCTACCATGGAAATATAATATGAAACTGTTGATCATAGATGCATCCAATGCAAGCATGGAAATACATTAAGTTGCCCAAACAATGGATGGTCTGATTATTGACCTTAAATGACAAGAATAATGTGAGAAATTTAACAAGTGGTGTGCATAATATAAAAGAAAGTGAGACAATCATGGGACCTGACATGAAAAATCAAAGGAGAAAATCATCAACCCTCACTCATTCAGACACCAACATTGGAGATTAATATGTATCCACTATTCTTGCATGCAGAGAAGAAGAGAAGAAAAGTAGGTCTTGGGGAAAGACAAAATACAAAGAATCATCACAAGAGATTGTTTAATGGATGAAGAGGCATCGTTTCTATTTTGTTTGGAGGCAAAGAGTAGTAACGGGGTGGAAACACCATGGAGGCATTTTGCAAAGTACTTAGATTATGAAATAGACCATTATCAGCTTCCAAACTGAGTCATATAAGAGAAATACTTACTCCAGTAAGAAAGACATCAAAGAGAATATGAAGAGGTAATTAGGCATTAATAAAGACTAGTAAAGATATAAATAGTAAGAATATTGGTTCATATATTATTGAAGACTATCATCACAAGTATTTTGATATTGAAGGAGTGATAGTTTAAAAAGGAGTCATTATTATAGCTACTATTATCACAGATTAGAATGATGTCTGCGTGATGGGCTCACCTTATGAAAGGAAATGAAACTCAGATTCAGAGGGAGTTTGATAGTTGCAAAGAGATCAAAAAGTGATGAATTTGAGCTTCAGAGGGAGAAGATAAATGATATGGTTCAGTCAACTTTTGATAATATCGGTCATTTTGTGATTGAGAGGGAGTTCACTAATGAAGGTGAAAAACCTTTGAGGTAAACTTTATATAATTGTTTATTATACTAATGATGCCATATGGGCCCTATGTAAATCATAAGGAAGTGATGACTTCCAAGTGATTATCACTTGTATTTTTTGATGTTATTGTGAGGTGACGATCTTACAATAACTTTCTTTTATCATGATAGACCTTATGAGAAGGCTGAAATAGATCATGATAAATGAATTATTACATGGTGGATTGAGTTCCTTAAAATGACCATGATCTTGTACTATGATATTCATCATGTGATGCTGAAACAGATCATAGTACTAAAGGTGATAGTCATCATGTGACACTGAAACAGATCACCGGTACCTAGCTATTGTGATAGTCATCATGTGATGCTAAAATAGATCACAAATATTGAAGGTGATAGTCATCATGTGACACTGAAATAGATCACTAGTACTTATATTGTGATAGTTGTCTTGTGACGCTGAAACAGATCACAATTATTAATCATGATAGACCATGCGATGGCTGAAACAGATCATGATAAAGAATTCTTGCATGGTGGATTAATTTCATACTGTGATAGTCATCATGACGATGCTGAAACAGATCACAGTTATTAAAAGTGACAGGCAACTGAAGGTGATATACATCCTATGATGTTGAAACAAATCACCATTTTCTCATATTGTGATAGACATTATGTGATGTTGAATCAAATCACAATTATTGATATTATTGAGTTAATATAAAACATATACTGATTTTATCTTCTCTAACTAAGAGGGAGTGTTAAGGAATGTAGCTTCGTTCAGATAAAATCATTGTTATTGAATTATCAAGTACACATTGATATATATGTAATAATAATAATATGTATTATAATTATTATATATATCCATATAATTTATATAAGTAGATTATTATCATATTGTGATATATATGTATAATTAATAATATGAGAATATAAATAAATTAATATTCATTATTATTAATATAAGTTGATATTAATTATTATTATGAGACATATAATAATAATTATGTATATTAATAATAATTACTATTCAAATGAATATATAAGTTATATTAATCTTATAGTAACTAATAGACATGTCCCTTGAAATGAATAGACATGTCTTCTTGTCTTTGCCTTATACAAAACCAAGATATTGATGCATTTGGAAAACATAGAAGACAATATGATAATGCCATTACATTTGCAATCGATCTTGAAAACATAACAAGATTTGCAAGATAACAAAATAGGCAAAAGTTGCTCTAAAAGTTGTCAAGCAACTTTCGAGCAACTTTCTAAAAGTTGTCAAAACTTGTAATTACCTCTCCCAAATGGCTAGTTGGTTCACACCACTTGTTTAACCATTGGGAGTGCCTACGTAAGCCCTTATAGGTGGGTGGTAGGCTAAGCATATGTAATTTGGCAATTAATAAATAAAATCTCAACCATTTCCTTGCAATCCTCGAGAACAGTGCCCTGGTACTGATGGGTACATACCTATGTGCATGAGTTTTTAAGTTTAATAGTTGGTGTATCCAATCCACTTTCAAATTCAATTGGTTTCAATATTTAAGTTGTCCCAGATTAGAATTTGTCAAAGTTTTTGTGTGCTTACCCGGATTGATGGTTTTTACAGCAGGTTTTCGATAGGGCTTGCTCTTTCGACCCAATTCCACCATGGGAATCTGATGCCCCTTGGTGGAATTCAACATTTTTTTATGTTCTTTTAGAAATTGTAGGTTAGAGGTGGAGTGTTGTAGGGATGTATGTTTTCCACAAAGCCCTAGGTGTACAGGCCCATATGTGCACCTACCAGTGGCTTAGGACAATCATGATAAAATCCGGTTGGGGATTCATCAAGATCCAAAATTTAGGATTTGGAGCCCTTATACATACCGTGAAAGGATCCTATCATTTATCTTAGCATTGGCTTGGAGAAAGAGGCAATTGTAGTGAAAACCAGACCTAATTAGGCCTATTAGGCCTGTACCAAATTTGGCTTAATCAGTAACCTCCTTTTGGTTTCAAGTCCTAGTGCTTGGATATGTTCCATAAGCCCCAAAAGGATATCAGGATCCTCAACCTAATCTACACTGTGTTTGGAAGGATTTTGAAATAGGTTCAAAATACTAGTTTCAAAAGGCTACAAGCTTAGAATTGGTGTTGTGAAGCAACTTGGTATTATGAGTTTCCCATTGGTGAAAGAACCATTCAAACAATCAAAATAGGACCTAAATAGGCTAGAGAAGTGTTTTTAGGCCACCCTTGGTCTTAATATCCATTTCATGGGGTTTGACTACTTATTTTCCTAAGGAGACCTCTTGGTGAACTCTTGGTTTTGGGTGCTTAGTAGTTTGGCAAGCCTAGTGATTAGGTTATATTGCATCGTAGGGTTGTGATAACCTTCTCCAAGTCCTTTTTTCATACCTTTGATAGGTACTTAGCACTTGACCCCTTCACCTTGGGTGTTGAGGGATTGAAACCTTGCCATTTACCACTGTTTGAGGGCTTTCGCTGACCACTGCTACATCAAGTGGTATCAAAGCTATGTCTGATCTTGAGAATGAGGAGATCCCTACAAGGGTCACAAATATTGAACTGGCTAAGATGGTAAGAGAGAAAAAGGCTGCAAATAGAGCCCTAACTATGAGGCTTCAAGAGCTTGAGAAGAAGCTTAATGAAAAGCACAAAGATGAGTCTAAAAATGAAGAAGGGAGCGAAGAAGAGGAGGATAATGCTGCTCAACATATCCCTATAGACCAAAGACCTTTCATAGATGCCTTGAAATCCATGGGAAGGAGAACCATGGAGGAGAATATATATTTTATGGTCTTCAATGGCAAGATGAACGTTGGTCTAGCCTTGGATTGGATAGAGGCTTTGACAACATTCTTTGAATTTGAAGACATCCCTAAAAAGTAGAGGGTAAAGGTGGCAAGATCCAAGTTGAAGGGAGAATCCCTAACTTGGTGGAACTTCATCCAAACTGAGAGGGTGAAGAATGGGACTATGGACTAAAGAGACACATGTACCTAAGGACTATGGGGTACAACTCCATAGGAGGAAGCAAAGTTTGAAAAAAAAGGACATGGATGTTGGTTCATACACCGAGGAGTTCTTAAAATTGTCCATGAAAACCAATATGGCTGAAGATGAGGAAGAAAAATTAGCAAGGTACGTGAATGGCTTGAAGGTATCCATTCTAGAAGAGTTAAGTCTACACTGCCCTACCATAGTCAATAGGTGCTATCAAATGACAATTAACGTAGAGGAAAAATGGAAGAGGAAGTAGTATTTTTGCAAAGGAAAGAGTAATGATAGTTGGAAGAATTTTAGAGGCAAAAACAACTCTTGGAACAAGGGACAAAGTAGTGGCAGTAGAAGCAAGACCCCTAACTAAGGAGATAAGGAAAATAGTGACTCTAGTTCAAGAGGAAACTATAGGGAAGAAGACCTTTCAATAGGGGAAGGACAAATTTAGGAAGAGGTAATGAACCATTGAAGTGTTTCTATTGCAACCAAATGGGACATCATGTAGGAAGATTCCCTGAGAAGAAAAATAAAAATAACCAAGGTGAGAGGAGAGCACAACTTGTCCAAGAAGATAAACAAGAAGACAATGTTGATGCTAGAGACTTGGAAATAGAGGAAGGAGTGTGTCTAATGATGAGGCAGGTCTTCCTTCAAGTACCACAAACCCAAGAACCCCAAAAAAGAAAGAATCTCTTCAGGACAAAGATTAAATGTCATGGAAAGGTATGTAATCTTCTTATTGATTCTGGTTCAAATGAAAATCTTGTATCTTGTGAAATGGTTCAAAAGTTAAACCTCTCTAAGAAGCCACACCCTTGCCCCTATCATGTTTCATGGTTAACCAAAGGCCAACAAAATCTAGTAATAGAACAAGCTTCGATAGAGTTCTCTATTGTTGACTTCAAGGACAAGGTCCTTTGTGATGTAGTTGAGATGGATTCCTCACACATTCTTCTAGGTAGGCCTTGGAAATTTGATGTTGATGCCATACACCACTATAGGAAAAACACCTACTCCATCACCAAAGATGAGAAGACCTTCACTATGAAGCCACTAGCAGATAGGAAAATTGAAAAATAACCCACTGTGATTATCATGGGAGAAAAGGAGATGTTAAAAACCTTGAAGGAATCTGATATTGAACCATTTGTCTTGATCTCAAAACCTAAAGATAACATCACATCTAACAAAAGGGAGCCCATACCCAATGAAGTCATAAAACTTCTGCAAAAGTATGAAGATGTCACTATTAGTGACCTGCCCACTAACCTACCTCCCATTAGGGACATTAGTCATCAAATAGACCTCATACTAGGCTCATCCCTACCTAATAAGGCACCATACAAAATGACACCATTGCAGCATGCAGAGATTACAAAACAGGTCACTGAATTATTGGAAAGAGGGCTCATTCAAAAGAGTCTCAGTCCTTGTGTTGCACCCTCAATCTTTGCCCCTAAAAAGGATGGAAAATGGAAGTTATGCACTGATAGTAGGGCCCTAAAAAAAATCACAATAAGGTATAGATTTCCCATGCCAAGAATTGAGGACTTATTGGATCAACTAGGAGGTGCCTGCTACTTCACCAAGATAGACTTAAAGTCTAGTTACCATCAAATCAGAATCAAGCCTAGAGATAAATGGAAAACAACATTCAAGACTACTGAAGGTTTGTTTGAATGGTTAGTAATTCCCTTTGGTTTAAGCAATGCCCCTAGCACTTTTATGAGGCTTATGAATGAGATATTCATAGAATTTATTGGAAAATTTGTTGTTGTTTTCCTTGATGACATACTAATATTCAGTCATAGCAAGGAACACCATCTTGATCATGTGGAATAGGTACTAAGAAGACTCCATTAGCACAAGTTGGTACACCTGATCCAATTTGTTTTAACTCTACGCCTTACTGATTATTGGATCTTACAACACAAGTTCCTAGGATCACAAAACCTAGGAACACAAGTTCCTTCCTCATAAATATCCATTTGCCATCCTTTTTAGGGGCAAAGACTGAGGGTACAACACAATGACTAAGACTCTTTTGAATGAGCCCTCTTTCCAACAATTTAGTGACCTGTTTTGTAATCTCTGCATGCTACAGTGGTGTCATTTTGTATGGTGCCTTATTAGGTAGGGATGAGCCTAGTATGAGGTCTATTTGATGACTAATGTCCCTACTAGGAGGTAGGTTAGTGGGCAGGTCACTAACAATGACATCTTCATACTTTTGCAGAAGTTTTATGACTTCATTGGGTATGGGCTCCCTTTGATTAGATGTGATGTTATCTTTGGGTTTTGAGATCAAGACAAATGGTTCAATATCAGATTCCTTCAAGGTTTTCAACATCTCCTTTTCTCCCATGATAATCACAGTGGGTTCTTTTTCAATTTTCCTATCCGGTAGGGGCTTCATAGTGAAGGTCTTCCCATCTTTGGTGATGGAGTAGGTGTTTCTCCTATAGTGGTGTATGGAATCAACATCAAATTGCCAAGGCCTACCTAGAAGAATGTGTGAGGCATCCATCTCAACTACATCACAAAGAACCTTGTCCTTGAAGTCAGGAATAGAGAACTCTATCCAAGCTTATTCTGTTACTAGATTTTTTTGGCCTTTGGTTAACCATGAAACATGATAGGGGCAAGGGTGTGGCTTCTTAGAGAGGTTTAACTTCTGAACCATTTCACAAGATACAAGATTTTCAGTTGAACTAGAATCAATAAGAAGATTACATACCTTTCCATGACATTTAATCTTTGTCCTGAAGAGATTCTTTCTTTGTGGAGGTTCTTGGGTTTGTGGTACTTGAAGGAAGACCTGCCTCATCATTAGGCACACTCCTTCCTCCAGTTCCAAGTCTCTAGCATCAGCATTGTCTTCTTGTTTATCTTCTTGGACAAGTTGTGCTCTCCTCTCACCTTGGTTATTTTTATTTTCCTTCTTAGGGAATCTTCCTACATGATGTCCCATTTGGTTTCAATAGAAACACTTCAATGTTTCATTACCTCTTCCTAAATTTTTCCTTCCCCTATTGAAAGGTCTTCTTCCCCTATAGTTTCCTCTTGAACTAGAGTCACTATTTTCCTTATCTCCTTAGTCAGGGGTCTTGCTACTACTGCCACTACTTTGTCCCTTGTTCCAAGAGTTGTTTTTGCCTCTAAAATTCTTCACACTATCATTACTCTTTCCTTTTCCAAAATACTACTTCCTCTTCCATTTTTCCTCTACCTTAAGTGCCATTTGATAGCACCTATTGACTATGGTAGGGCAGTGTAGACTTAACTCTTCTTGAATGGATACCTTCAAGCCATTGATGTACCTTGCTAATTTTTCTTCCTCATCTTCAGCTAAAAGTTGGTACCCACCTTGGTTTCTACAAAACCAAGGTGGGTACACCTGATCCAATTTGTTTTAACTCTACCCCTTACTGATTATTGGATCTTACAACAAATAATAGTGAGAAAGTACTAAATAACAACCTATTATTCATTGACTCTCCATCACTGGGCACGATAATACATAAAAGTAAATAAAACTGAAATAACTAGTAATGACTAAATGATTTCTTGAAGAATGTAAACAACCATGCCAAAGATGAACCACTACAGGATATACTAATTTCTAATCAGTTCCTTATCCATTGGGAAATATATCTAAAATAGAGACAGAATACAAGAACACAGATTCTAAGCCATAAACACAACAAACTAGATTCATAATCTACTTACAAACATCCTTCCTGATTGAACCAGATGAATCTATGCTTCACTTAGAGACTTTTAACCTGATCCTAGATCAAGATTGAGAGATAAAACATATACACAAGTAAACCCTGTGCAAAGAGTCAGAAAACTCAAAACTCAAGAAACACAACTGAAGGAGAGATCTAAAAACTAAAAACTACATTAAGTATGAGGACTCAAGTTCCTACATTACAAACCATTTCAAAATATAACACCTAGAAAATATGCAAAAGATACATAAGGTTTTTCTCCTTTACTGATACAACCAGCAAAACACATTACAATTTGGACTGAGGATACACACTTAGCTTTGTAGCTTCCTGTGTCAAGAATTTCTAGCTAGCCCTTCTAAATGATCAAAAAATTCCTTTTATAGAGATAAGGATACAACAAAAATATCAGTTAGGGAACTTCTAGAGCAACACAATCAACCCTAAGACTCACCAAAAATATCTCAGACAGAACTGATATTATTGACAGTCTAGAAACTTCTTTTACAAAAATCTGCATCTTTAGCCAAAAATGACCTCGAAATTACATAGTCTATTATTGCTCCCACCACCATTGCATTCCTTGTTCCAAGCCGATTCCGAAAACATATAATATGTCCACATTTGGTCAAAAAATAAGGCTTGGGCACCATTTTTCGTGAACAAACTATTATAATTTAAATTTTCTATTTTTCAATATAGCTAACTTTATTAAATTTGAATTTTAACTTTATGGAGACCTCAAATTTTGAGGTGGACCCCATGCCACTTGGCATCACCTAATTTTTCCACTTGTCCACCTCATCTGCCATGTCCCACCTCTACCACATGTCACTCTCTGGTTGGCTAATTTCATTGACTGTGCATCCACCCTACAGCTCACCTCGGGACACATGTCAGCCTCTTGCCATTTCACCATGGTTAAACCTCAAGCATCTTCAACCTTGCACTTTGGTGACAACCGCCGAATCGACATACTGTTGGGAGTTCCCTTTGATCTTCAAACTTGTAGATTTATACTTTGATGGATAACCTAAATATAACTTTGACTCTATCATCAGTCCAAAGTCTACAAGGAAGAGGGCCAATTAACAAGGATCAACAATGAAATCATCCTACACTTTGAGCCTTAATGCTTAGGCAAGTGTACCCTTGACTCACTTCTCCAAAGAAGTCTCAAAACAATATACAACGATACCCCTTACTAATTGATTGAAAGATTTTATCATTTAAATTTGGGTGTGTGTGGTTTATGATAATGAAATGCCTCTAGAGAATGGACCAGTGCCTTAACCTAGGGAAAAGAGTCACCCAATTACATACATTAGCTGAAGATCTTAAATCAAACACTCTTGGGCTCAAGATAAGTTCTTTTCCTATTACCCCTCTCCCTCAAACACAAGGACATCAGATTCTTATTTGGTTGTAAACTCACTGAACTCACCTAAAAGACTTTAATCCTAACTTTGTTAGGAACTCAAAGATGACTTCACAATACTCTTTGTTTACCATATGCTAATACACTTTGTGACACTAACATATATGAGCTCAAAACCAAAACAAGGAGACATACACAAATGCAAGATTGGAACTCAATAGCATTCTCATTAACATATTCAGGAACAATACATAATCAAAGCAACACAAAGATAGGAAAAAGACCCAAAATCTAGGTACTCCTTCCTCAAATGTTCATACAATCATAACCACGGGAACTAACCAAAATTCAGAACAAAACCTCAGGACCAAACCCTTACTTTATCAAAAAACTAACTACTTATACCCCTAGTCACCTTGGAATCCTCAAAGAGGATGCATCAAGCTTCCGGTGATTAGGGTTAGGTTTTCAACTACCCAACCAATCAAAAATTACATCAGAAGTTATTGTAGGGGAAGAAACATAGGCAACCTAGAGAAAATGAATCTCAAACAAATTTGCAATCATCAAAATCTGTGAGAATAGTACAAAACAACAAGGAATTGCCATGAAAACCAGTCAAATCAGCCACCTGCAAACACACTCGAGCATAAAACCATAGAGTACAGACCCTTGTAAATGATCATGGAGCACCCTGTACCACACTGCAACTATTGATGCCACCAAACAAATCAAATCTGGCCTCAAAAGCAATTAAAATCAGTCCTTTCTGTCACTAGAAACCCTCTCTAAATTTGAATTTGAAAAACAACAGTCATTTCGAAGTGCCAGCAGCAAATCGACAGTTGACATTTGAAATTAGGTCAACTTTATATCGTGACCATCAGATCTTCACATTTCATGGGCTTCACATATTAATCCTTTAATATGACCTCAGTCACATTTAGCGAATTGGCGACTGAAGGGAATTGGCCATTCGCGGGATACTGCATGTTACCGCTAAAAAAATTAGCAACTACTCGACCTTCCTTTGCTAAATTGCCAATCATTTTGGAGCACCACCATTTTATTATGTGAATGAGAAAAACCATTGAAATTTTGTTGGACCGCTAAACACCTTGTCCAAACCGCCAAAAAGATCGAGAAACTTTACTGGGCCCGCATCATGTAAATCAACGGTTGTCTCATCTTCGCACAGACCTCTAAGATTCCTTCAAATCATAAGACAACCATTGAATGAAGAATCTTACCCTACCCTGACAACCCTCGGACACCAAAAGAGATCAATGGTTGTCTTAAGTTCACATGTGTCAAAAAAACCCATCAGATTACACACCCGTCGTTGATGCTCTGCAAGTGTCAGAACCCACTGAACCTTGAAAAACCTAGCCCCACTGACATAATCCAATTCATCACCATTTAGATGAATCACAACTTACCATTTGTGCACATGTAGCATTGGACTCGTCTGCATTGAAAGGTTACATCATGAAAAGGAATCAACGACCGTCGCAAAAGCACATACCTCTGGCACATCCCTTGCACTTTCGCAACAACCATTGGATCAAGATGGTGTCAAAAGGCTGGGCCCAGGAAATATTAAGCCAAAACATAGGAAAAATTAAAATGCTAGACTTAGGGAAAATTAAACCCTCTAGACTTTAGGCTTAAGGAAATATTAAGCGTCGAGGACTTAGGAAGAAATAAAGGCCACCGGGGGTAGAGACTTAGGAAAAATTAAAGAACACAACCCCGTGAGGTGATAAAATAATAAGGCACATGTGTTAAAAGGTTTTTAAGTGGCCTAAAAAAGTAAAATAAAATTAGAACAAGGCCAGGGTAGTACAAAGGGTTTTTCACACCAATGGCTAGTTTTTCAAAAATTTGAACTACGGGTTAATGCTAGAGACCTAAAAACAACTGCAGAGACCAAAAGAAAAGGGCTAAAGCCATGAAATTTTTCAAGGTGTTAATAGTGGCTCTATCTAGGGATGTAAGCCTCCTACAAGCATAGCAAGGACTTAGAATCATTGGTTAATGCAGACCATCCCACTAGAAAAAATTGACAACAGAGAGCAACAGGACCAAAACCCTACAAACCAGGACAAAACAGGATAGGGGCAATCAACTTTACAAAATTTATAGAATGTACAACATATACACACCTAACTATTGTTCATGGAAAACAAAATATCTTCAATTGAAGTATCTCTTCAAGAATTGTCCATGAACTGGCAATTCCTAAATTTCACCATTCAACTCTTTCACAATGTATGAATCTTGGCCCCATTTGTCATGAATTTGATATGGCCCTAGCCAGAGTGGATCAAATTTACCATGTTTTCCTTTATCCTCCAATCTAGAATTCCAAATTAACACCAAATCACCAAGCTCAAACATCCTCTCAATAGTCTTCTTTTCATACAAATTCTTAACTTGTAACTGCGATTTGTCATTTCTTGCAACTGACTCTCTCCTAGTCTCATCCAACCTGATGAGGTCCTCAATTCTCAACTACATCTCATCATCTATATCATCTTCATATAATTGAACAAACTTGTACATTTTCAATAAATTATTCTGAGGCATTCTTGCATGTATTCCATATACTAGGTCAAATGGTGCACAACCAATTGCCCTCTTCACACTTACCCTATCAGCCCATATAGCTAATGGCAATTTTGAATTCCATGCCCTCTTATTCTTTTCAAGAATCCTATTTAGGATTTTAATCAAACTCTTATTAGTAGATTTTTCCTGACAATTTCCTTGTGGATGATAAGGTGAGGAATAAGAAATTTGAATTCCTAAACCTTTTCAAAAGTCCTTATAATCAGCAGACGTGAAACACATTGCATTATCACTAACTATCCTCTCAAGGCAACCAAACCTTGTAGCAATGTTATTCAAAAAGAAATCAGTTACCACCTTACTAGTTGAATTTCTTGTAGGTATATCTTCTACCCACTTTGTAAATTAATCAGTGGCAACTAAGATCCATGAATGTCCTCCACTTGACTTGTTTGGTATCTCCCCTATGAAATCAATTCCCCATTGTTGGAAAGAAGCCTCTACTTCTACTGGTATTAAGGGCACATTACCTAAAAATTTAAGCTTACCAGAGAACCTTTGACAAGCATCACACCTCCTTACCAACTGCTCTGCATCCTTGAAGATTGTGGGCCACTAGAATCCTGCTCTCAAGATTTTATGAACAGTTGTTTTACCCATATAATGCCCACCAAAAACTCCCTCATGCATTTCCTTTAACAATTTGTTAGCTTGATCCTCATCAACACATTTCAAAAGTATGCAATCTAAATTCTTTCTATACAATTTACATTTCACAATTACATACTTGGTGGCCTATAATTTTAATGTCCTCTTCTGATTATCATTCATGTCTGCTGGACATTTCATATTTCTCAAGTAATAGATGATATCTTGATACCAAACACAATCATCCATTTCACATGTATTATCAATTTCAGAATGATTTATCTAATTTGCATCAAGATTGGATTGAGCCATCAGTTTTTCCAATCCTTGTCCTCTAACCAACTTGGTAATTTGGATATCAATGTTGAATTCTTGGATCCTATTAATCCATCTGCATCTTCTCGCAGACACCTCCTACTGTGAGAAAATATCATTGACTGCTGCACTTGGAACAAAAGAAATAAAAAATGCCCCCATCAAGTAACACCTAAAAGCCTTGACTACCTTCACAAGTGCATATGCCTATTTCTCATTTATGTCATACTTCAATTCAGTAGCCTACAAAGATTTACTGAAGAATGCAATAGGCTGCTCATAACCATCTTTATTTTTCTGCAACAACACTGTAGCAATAGTGTGAAAAGATGCAAAGGAAAAGATGTGCATTGGGACATTATAATCAGGTGCCTTCAGTACTGGTGCATCTTTGATAGCCTGCTTGATCTTTTTGAAAGCTTCATTAGGCTCACCTTCCCATGTAATAGCAAATCCTTTCTTCAACATCTTGGATATAGGTCTAGTGACCTCAGCAAAGTTTGTTACAAACATCTTTAAGAAATTGACTTGACCAAAGAAGGACTGAATCCCTTTAACATTCTTTGGTCTTTGAATTTTATCAATAGTTGCTACCCTCTCGGGGTCAATTCTCACTCCTTGCTTCCCAACTAGGTGGCCAAGAAAATTACCCTCAGTGACACCAAATGCACATTTCCTTGGGTTTAATGAAATGCCAAATTCCAAGGCCCTCACAAATATTTTCTCTAAATGAGTATAGTGGTCTTCTTCCTTCTTGGAATAGGTAGTTAAATCATCTTGATAAATAGCAAGGAAATCATCAATAAAATCTGAAAAGGCAACATCCATTGCCCTTTGAAAAGTAGCACTAGCATTTGTGAGACCAAAAGGCATTCTCACATAAACATATGTCCCCAAGGTGTTGTAAAAGTTGTCTTGAATTGTTTTGATTTTTTTACAATTACCTAATTGTAACCAAAGAAACCATCCATCATAGACATCAATTCTGATCTAGTTACTCTTTGCAACATAGCTTCCATATTGGGCAGACAATAGTTATCCTTCAACAAGCTAATGTTCAAATTTCTGAAGTCCACACAAAGCTTGATGTCACCAGTTTTCTTTCTGACAAGGACAAGGTTTGACACCCAAGAAGAATGCCTAATAGGCTTGATAATGCCAACATCTCTTAACTTCATTAATTCTTCTTGCATCTTAGGTGCCAAAGTAGGATTAATAGGCCTTTGTTTTTTCCGGAAAGGTTTTTCATATTCTTTCAATGGAATAATATGCTGAAACAAATCTTCTCTATAAACCTTTAGGTCATCATATGACCATGCAAAAACATGCATGAATTTTCTCAGTAATTCAATCAAAGATTTTCTCACATTGTGAGACATGTCCCTACCAATGTATACCTTCTTAGGTGCCTCATGTGTTCCAAGATTTATCTCCTCTAGATCAACATGATCTTCTCTTTTGATATTCTTTTGAACTCTATCTTGGTTATCAAAGATAGTTTCCAAAACAACAAGCCCCTTGGGCACCTTGATAGTTCTAAGTTGAATAACTTCATTGCCAAAGACAACCTCTTTTCCTTCCATTGACTCAACCAAAGTTGAGCAATCAAATTCCTTACCATGGTACTGATCTTCACAACTCATAAAATTCAAGATATCATTATCATCATAAAAAACTTGCCAATTTTCAATATTGTCTGGTACACTAGGCCTAGCCTATATTTCAACTTTAGAGATACTATAAAAAGTAATATCACAGGGATTGATTTCTATATTGGCTAACAAGTAAACCATCTTATTGTTACTCCTATCCTTCCACTCAATATTGAAGGCATCAAAATGTTCAATCAAATCCCACACAACATTCCTATATTGTTTTAACCTTTTGTTCTTGGAAGCATATACTGACCTGACTTGGGACACCACCAACTCAGAATCACCAACAACACTTAAGCACTTAATACCATTTTTTTGTGCCAACCTCAGTCCTAACAATAATGCCTCATATTATGCTATATTGTTGGTACAAAAGAAATTCAATGTGAAAGAAAATTTGTAGGTGTTTCCATTAGGAGAAATAAGTAAAATGCCTAATCCTACTCCATCCTTGCAATTTGCACCATCAAAGTACATTACCCACAAATCACCCTTCATAGAAATAGCACTTACCTCAATAGAGATAGGTGACAAAATAGGTCCCTTCTCAAGTACAGGGATCTCTTCCCTAAAAGCATTTATATCAGTATCCACAAAACATGTAGTTTCATTATCAATACTTCTCTCAATCATGTGGCATACTCTTGGTTCTCGCTCAATCTTGACAAACTGATCATCAATCTTGAAAGTGACATAGGACAGATCACACTATAAACTTCCACCCATGGTAGAACTCCACCTTCTAGATAGTAGCATCCCATAATGAGGAGGGATGTCCACCACCAAAATACTCATTGTTAACTCTTTCTCTAGATATGTTGCTAGCTTATATGGCATTGCATTGATAGTGCCAATGATTGGCACCTCCCTCTAATCCATTACATAACATCTGCCTTGAACTGTATCAAATTTAAGGCCCAACTTTTTCATAATCTTAAATGGCATAATAGTATTAGAGGCACCACTATCAATCATACAATTTCTTAAATTCATTCCATTCACAAGGACACTTAAAAAGAATGGATCAATGTTTTCAAGGCTAGCATTGACATAACTATCCAAGTATATAGGAGGAATTTGAGATACAATTCCCTCAGCAACAACACCTTTCAAAGCTTTATCTTGAGATCCATTGCATGCAACATCATTATTATTAACATTATCTACCCATGCAATAGCTCCGTCTTTGAGTTTAGGGATCCTCAACAATTCTAACAATGGAACCTTAACTATAATTTGCGATAATACAGATAACATATAAACAGGAGTAGAGGAAGGAATCTCAATCTGCACTACCTTAGTATCCTTTTGCTTACCTGATACATTAGGTGTATTGACCACCCTCATTTTTTCAATCTTAGCTATTGTGTTAACTGGCTTCTCAATCTCACTAGAAAACCTTTCAACTCCAACTCCCTTAGGCTCACAATTCTTACCTTCTACATTCTTGAATTTCACCATGTGATCACCTTTTGATTTGTTCTCATTGGGCTCTCTGATGTTGGTACTATTTATAAACATTCCTGTAGCTTTTCCATTTGTATTCCTTGCCACCATGCCTCTAGTTTGCACTTGGGAAATCATTTCTATAGTAATCCTATCCATCTCTTCTCTAGAAGGTCTTCTTAAATTTACTGGTTTAGAAGAAGAGTTCATGTTACATGTCTTCTTATCAATGTCTTCACTATCAAAAAAATCCTCTTGATGAAAAAGGGCTTGATTGTGTCTCTTCACATTTACATCTACTTCTTCATAAAAATTAGAATCATCTTCATATCCTAGATACGAAGTAGCCATGTTGCATCCAATATCATCTTGATCTTCTTCTTGATCTATCTCCTCATTGCCACAATCTTGATTTGCAGCCATAGAATGTGCAACCACACAATGCTTTGCAGAATGAGGGGACTGGCATGCAACACACCAAGGTATGTCCTCCATGACATTTATTGAAGCCTTTTGTAGAGGGTTAGGGACACCTCTATCATTATTTCCTTTTGCACCAGGGACAACAGGCTTTCCATCCTTCCATTGGGTGTTGTAGGGGTAGTTCTACAATCTATTTTGCTTATTGAAATTGTTGTTGAATTGAGACCTTTCATTGATAGGAGCACTGATGTTCCTATTTGCAGGAGCCTTCAAATCCTTCAATGCATTGAGCACCTTATCCAATTTATCTTTTTCTTGCCTCCTAGTTCCAACATTCCTATCATTTTCTTTTTTGTATTTCTTGTCCCCAAACAACTTAGGGTCATCTCTCTTCCCACCCAATTTCCCTGATATTTTCATATTGTTCTCAATATTGACAGAAATCCTAAAAGCATATCTAAGAGTTCTTGGTTCTTTGTCCCTCAATAAGTATCCCATCTTTCCATCAAATGCATTGAAGTATGTGGTCAAAAAGACATTGTCATCTAACCGCATAACTTGGAACAACTTATGCATACCCTTCTGAAATCTCATGTTGAACTCAGTTGTAGACTCATTCTGATTTTTCCTTATGGTATTGAATTCATTCAACATAAATTTAGCATTAGGCCTATCACCATACTACTCTTTAAAACATCTCTCAAAGGAATCCCAAGTATCAATACATTTATCAGGAAGTCTCTTAAACCAATCTCTAGCATCCTCCATTAGAGATTGAACAAACAATTTCATGACTACATCCTCATGCTCTACCTCATAATCATTAAGCATATCAATAAATAGCCTAAGATTCTCCTCACAACTAATAGCATTATTACCAACAAACTTAGGTACCTTATCTCTTATATCATTTGGGAAAGCATTCGGGTAGCCTGGTATCCCATCAAAACTAATTTTCCTATAGCCTTCTAGTTGCATAGGTCTTCTTTGAAATCCTAAACTAGTGTTCCCACTAGAATTATTATTTTTATCTACAATCCCACCCACTTGCACATTTGACTATCTATTAGGATCAACAAATGATTTGGTAGATACATTAGGAATTAGATTACTAGTAGTAGCATTGCTAAGTGGAATAGTAGTGCTCATAGATGGCATACCTAGTTCAGTAGCAGAAGGCCCATGAACATTAGCTGATGAAGCCTTTAAGAACTAGATCTTTATTCTTTTCTCTGCAATAGCAGCATCAACTTTAGCTCTCTCCAACTCTTGAGCTAGACCTCCATCTTCTATTCTTTTTCTTTCTATCTCTATCTCCCTATTTGATTTTGGTGGTGGGATCTCTAGTATTGTTATTGGTTTTCTTATTTGGACACCCACCATCTTCTACTTTCCTTTTTCATTAAAAACTATAGTAGGTCTAGTGATCTCATGTACATTCTTACCCTTAGGCAAAGGAGCATAAATTTGCACTTGTTTGATCACAGGGCCCTCTTCATCAAACTCATGGTCTTGTAACAAGTGTTCCTGCTCACTTCTTAGAGCTTCAAGATCACCAAAAACATCATGCTGCAACACCCTAGGAGCAGAAGCAAGCATCTTGTTTCTCTCCTTCATTTCATTAATCTTTCTAAGGAGAGATTGTCTTTCTATTAGAGCATTCACATTTTCAGCTTCTCTCTCCTCTTGTAACCTTTTATGTATGGCATCCTGCTCTACCAATTGCAACCTAAGTGCATTTAGGTCATGTGGATCTATCATGTTATCTTCAGAGCTTGATGACACTTCCACATCAATAGGATGCTGATATGGGAAATGCACTCACCTTGGTTCAATGGGTTGCCTTCTAAAATTATCTTCCTCAAGATCTAAATCAATCTCAAAACCCATTTATCTAGCTTGTTCATCCTGGCCTACAGGTAATGAACCCTTGTCTTGAAATACAACCTCTGGGGTATCATAAAATCTATCTTTAGAGCGACCACCATCTAATATAGAAAATTTGTCTTGTGAACCTTTCTCACTTAAGGAAACATGTGGTGCTCTACCTCTGGTATTTCTTTGTTCTATTATGGGAGCACTAGTAGACTCACCATTCCTCCTGATCCAATTCTTCTTCTCCTGTCTAGCCAATTGTTCCAGAGTGACCTCCAAATTTTTTCTAACAAAGGACCTAGTATTCCTCCTCTTGTCCATGATTTGCAATCTATAGTACTAGTTCTAACCTTTTGATTTTCCACCCACCACAGTGGGAAATCTTCAACTGAATATAGCAAGAACACAAGAGTGTACTTTGAAAAATTTTATCTCTAGACTCTCTCCAGCAGAGTCACCATTTTGTTGGGAGTTCCCTTTCATCTTCAAACTTGTAGATTTATACTTTGATTGATAACCTAAATATAACTTTGACTCTATCACCAGTCCAAAGTCTACACAAAAGAGGGCCAATTAACAAGGATCAACAATGAAATCCTCCTACACTTTCAGCCTTAATGCTCAGGCAGGTGTACCCTTGACTCACTTCTCCAAAGGAGTCTCAAAACAATATACAACTATACCCTTTACTAATTGATTGAAAGATTTTATCATTTAAATTTGGGTGTGTGTGGTTGATGACAATGAAATGCCTCCAGAGAATGGACCAATGCCTTAACCTAGTGCAAAGAGTCACCCAATTACATACATCAGCTGAAGATCTTAAATCAAACACTCTTGAGCTCAGGATAAGTGCTTTTCCTATTACCCCTCTCCCTCAAACACAAGGACATCAGATTCTTATTCGGTTGTAAACTCACTGAACTCACATAAAAGACTTTAATCCTAACTTTGTTAGGAACTCAAAGATGACTTCACAATACTCTTTGTTTACCATATGCTAATACACTTTGTGACACTATCATATATGAGCTCAAAACCAAAACAAAGAGACATACACAAATGCAAGATTGGAACTCAATAGCATTCTCATTAACATATTCAGGATCAATATACAATCAAAGCAACACAAAGATAGGAAAAAGACCCAAAATCTAGCTCCTCCTTCCTCAAATGTTCATACAATCATAACCACTAGAACTGACCAAAATTCAGAATAGAACCTCAGGACCGAACCCTTACTTTATCAAAAAACTAACTACTTATACCCCTAGTCACCTTGGAATCCTCAAAGAGGATGCATCAAGCTTCGGGTGACTAGGGTTAGGCTTTCAACTAGCCAACCAATCAAAAATTACATCAAAAGTTATTGCAGGGGAAGAATCATAGGCAACCTAGAGAAAATGAATCTCAAACAGATTTGTATTCATCAAAATCTATGAGAACAATACAAAACAACAAGGAATTGCAATGAAAACCAATCAAATCAGCCACCTGCAAACACACCTCAAGAACAAAACCATAGAGTATAGACCCCTACAAATGATGATGGAGCACCCTAGACCACACTACAACCATTGGTGCCACCAAACAAATCAAATCCGGCATCAAAAGCAATTAAAATCGGTCCTTTTTGTCACTGGAAACCCTCTGCAAATTTGAACTTGAAAAGAAACTATCATTTCCAAGCGCTAGTAGCAAATCGGTGGTCGACATTTTAAATTAGGTCAACTTTGTATCACGACCGTCAGATCTTCACATTTCGCTGGCTTCACATATTAACCCTTTAATACGACCTCAGTCACATTTAGCGAACTGGGGACTGAATGGAATTGGCCATTCCTGGGATACTTCATGTTACCACTAAAAAAATTAGCGATTGCGTGACCTTCCTTCACTAAATTTCCAATCATTTTGGAGCACCACCATTTTATTACGCAAACGAGCGAAACCATTGAAATTTTGTCACACCGCTAAACACCTTGTCCAAACCGCCAAAAACACCGAGAAAGTTTACTGGGCCCACATCAAGTAAATTGACAGTTGTATCATCTTCGCATAGACCTCTAAGATTCCTTCATATCATAAGACAACCGTCAGATGAAGAATCTTACCCTTCCCTGACAACCCTCTGACACCAAAAGAGATCAACAGTTGTCTTAAGTTTGCATGTGTCAGAAAAAACCCATCAAATTACACGCCCGTCGTTGATGCTCTGCAAGTGTCAGAACCCACTGAACCTCAAAAAACCTGGCCCCACTGACATAATCCAATTCATCACCATGTGAATGAATCACAGCTTACCATTTGTACACACGTAGCAGTGGACCCACCTGCATTGAAAGGTTACATCATGAAAAGGAATCAACAATTGTCGCAAAAGCACATACCTCTGACACATCCCTTGCGCTTTCACCATAACTATTGGATCAAGAGGGTATTAGAAGGCCAGGCCCAGGAAATATTAAGCCAGAACATAGGAAAAATTAAAATGTTGGACTTAGGGAAAATTAAGCCCACCAGACTTTAGGCTTAAGGAAATATTAAGTGCTGGGGACTTAAGAAGAAATAAAGGTCGCCGGGGGTAGAGACTTAGGAAAAAATAAAGGACACAAACTCGTGAGGTGATAAAACAATAAGGTACATGTGTTAAAAGGTTTTTAAGTGGCCTGAAAAAGTAACATAAAATTAGAACAAGGCCAGGGCAGTACAAAGGGTTTTTCACACCAACGACTAGTTTTTCAAAAATTTGAACTAAGGGTTAATACCAGAGACCTAAAAAAAATTGTAGAGACCAGAAGAAAAGGGGTAAAGCCATGAAATTTTTCAAGGTGTTAACACATGCATCCCAAGGCAACCAACCATCTATGCAAGCTCTACTTCGTCAGCACCCATCACCATCCTCCACCAAGTGTCACATTCTGATTTGTCATTGAATCCATCTAGGTGCCAAACTACATCATCACGGCACATCATCATGCCGCCAGGTGTCAACATCTCGCTATACCGCTATACTAATTTTTGAGCATCTTTATCCTAGCAGATTAGCAATGATCATCGATCTCTTGACACATATCCCAATGCACATGACCTGCTCATCAATACATATTTCATCAAAATATATTTTACCTCATGTATGGGGGCCCACCATCCTTGTCATCCATCCATAATCACATTGATTTCCACACATGTGAGAGGCCTCCAGCAGGGTGTCTACTTGAGACACTATGATAGCCTATGTTTTTCTTTATAAATACCTCATATCCTCCTTGCAACATGAATGTGGGACTAAATTCTCTTTCTATAATATGATTTTTTAATCAAAACTTATTTCTAGTGCGCGCCAAGCAGTCAAGCACTAGGTGGGCCCATCAAATCTGGATGGCCCACTCATTCCTTCCTTCCTTCTTTATTTACTAACAATCTAAGCCTTATTGTATTTAAAAACCATTTAATATCTCAATGTAACAGATGTGGGATAAACCTCATCTCATAACTTATGGTTTATCCACTCTATCCTACCTGCGTGCAAGCATCTCTTATGGGGATGCCAAATATTTTGTGCTGCAAGGCACATGCTTGGAAATCTTCCCTGCTAGTGCACACACAACACCATTCCAAAGCTTATAGTCCTTCACAAAAATTTGCAAGCTTTACGCAAGCTTCCCTTGGCCGCCTAGTGTTCATGTATGCATCCTCCTTTGCTCATGCCTCCTCAAGCGTGGGCTGTCCCATTTAATATGTTAGATACTCCTCTATCCTCATTTGCACAAGTTTATGGCTTACAGACTGCCCATGTGCTAACGCTGGCAGCCCACACTCTTTGCACAAACTCCTTCATAAATTAGATGCTAAAATGCATGAGTCCCACCCATTGCATTAGACCGGCCCTTTGTAGTTTTGGCAAGCTGGAAACTTCCAGTAATATCACATATTTTCTTTGTCTTTCCCTTGCGTACATTGCTTCCTTTATAAAAACTTACACCTCTTTGAAAAGTCTACAGATAGTAAACAAAATGGGGGAGGAGCACATATTTGAATAAAACATCTCATAAGATGTCCCACACAAGCATCAACATTGTTGATTGGCATGCTCCAACCAAGTTTTATATCCTCTGCCATCATTTTATTTCATTGGCATTTGCCAACAAACACCCACGTTTTGGAACTATGCACCCCTCTCTTTGCATTGTGCAAACATTTCACAATTTGGGAGCTCATGCAACAAAGTGAGGATAGTTGTGTGAGACAGCATTGGAGTACATAGCACCACATACACCCCCCAAAAACCATTATCACAATGTATGCAAGCAATAATAGATGTCCAGCCTTTAAAATAAAAAGCTCACACAACCATATGAGAAGGGGCATGTAGGAACTTTAGCTAGTCGAGTCGATGGAGCGGCTGCAAGTTCAATTGATTCAATACAAATGCACATTTGTAATAAGATAGGAAACAACACATTCAGCCTTCAACGGTGAAAGGGAGTTAAAGATCTTCACCTTTTAAAAACAAATGGCCTTGCATAAGGAGTTTCGTCAATACGTAAGCAACTAGCTTTGTTGTCTTTTAAAAGATTTTCTTTCTCATGCTAATAATAGCATTCATTTCAAAATCATCAAATCGGGCACATTTTCCTCAGCAAGAAGGCTCCACATTTTCCCTTCAATAGAGCAATTCATTGACGTCAATACATTTTCCTCCAAAGCACCATAATTTAGATCCGTGAAAATGCTCGTTAAAATAGCGAGGTAGGTTGGGCCCCAAGTGGGTCCGGCCCCAAAAAAATTTTGATTTCAAACAGTCAAACCCCAAATGCATCCAGAATGACCGACGTCTGCAACTAGATCCGATCTAGACAACCGGATATTAAAAAACTTCAATTTCCATCATTTTTCCAATAGAAAAAATTGAATAAAACACCTCCAGTCGCCTTTTAAAAACACTGCTCAAAACAAATCATTGGAAGCTGAAAGTTGGCAAGCATGAACTTTGTACCATAGAGAAACATCTTGTAAAATGGAATCACCTAAAAATGAATGAGGCGAGAGATTTGAAAACTTTAAAACGCCCGTTTAGAATTGTTGGCAAGCAAAAACCAAAATCACTGTCGACTGCCTCGGATAGAGATAAATGAAAAATATGAAATGATGAGCTGAGGGTATGCCACTGAAACTGGAAGAACCCTCATATGCAAGGATCAAAACAAAACAACCCTCAACTTAATATGATCATCTAGTAAAAAGCTATGAATTTCTGAAAATGACTACTTTGAAGAGTTTCCCTATCCGCACTTTTTAACATTATTGAATGCATTTTGTCTGACCTTACAAACCTATCAAATGGAACCTTCACAACATGAAACCCTGGGTGAGTGATCATTATCATATATATAAAACAAGGCTTTGATCAGATCCAATAATAGGTCAACCTGCTATCAAAAATTAATCTCCAAATTTGGACCCTCAGAACACGTTAAACTGAAAGACAGTGAAACTATAGAAATCGGGTTTGGAATTGATCGAGCAAAGCAATCAATCAGAGTCATCATAATCTAAAACTCATCAAGGTGAGTCACTTTCATGTCTACATTATGGATCAACTTTCAATTATACTTGATCTCGAACATGGTGCAAATGGCAGGATCCCAAAGTGAGCTACTCAAAAATTGAATTGTGCATGACTGAAGAAACCTAGCAATTTGAAAACTGAATGGCCGTGACAAACATGTCAAACGGGCACATGGGAGGCTGAAAATTGGCATGAACCTTCTTTCTTATGCCTATAACATGATGCAACAACAGAAACATCCTGATCAATCACATGGCACTTAATGTACTCATCCGAACAGGGCCTCTGACTAAACTATGCAACTGATCCTCATTAAAATATTAGAAATTGCAAATGGAATTAGATTGGCAAACTGAGCAAATGGATTCATCATGGCCTAAAAATTTCTATGGTAGCACTTTGTCATGATTAAAATATGACACCACATTCCTTTCATCATGACCACTAACCAGGTGTTAGATGCAAACCTCTGAAATAGGCCATTCAGTTAAAACCAGACAGGATATAAAATGCAGACTTGTAGAAAGCCCTTCAAATGGGTAACTCCAAAACTCATCCAAACTGAAATCTGAAATTTGTGACCAACTGTATATGCCAAATGAAATGTGGGGAACATGTGTCCCAAGCAGTTTACGATCAAAATCATCAGGCCCATTTTTCTATGCACTTGAAACTAGGTCCTCTAAACCGTTCTTTGGTAACACTGAACTTTACCTTAGGAAAATTCTCTGAACGTGGGCTCAAAACTATATGAATTTTTCATAGTAACAATAGTGGCTCTGATTGGTGATGTGTTCCCCTTGTGGGCATGCATAGAATTCATGAATCTTTGGTACAATAGACCACTCAAAAATAAAAACTAACTTCTTGCTCTCTCTCAAAAACTGGGAACCTTGCTGAAAGAAACACACCACACAACTGAAAAAAAGCAACTGTACAAAATATACATTATTTGCAAAGGCTCAAAGCCTCGAAACTGAAATCACTATTTACCTTTGTCAAACATATGATTTTCATCCCCATATGAAACAATCAATCTGAAAATATCATGAGAATTTCATTGTCTAAATATGAGAACATTCCTGGGCTGAAAAGTAATTTTGTTTTTGTTATAGCCCACATTCTTCCAGTCACAACTATCCTTATTCTCATATTCTAAGAAATATGGAATGTTTGTTACCTCTTCATACTGAGGACTGGAAATATAAAACTCATCTAGTAATGTATCAAAATGTAAACCATAATGACCGTCATGCATTACCAAAAACTCACCTGGCTGAAAATGAAAAGGATCTTCATATTTTTCTTGATGAGATATTTCAACCATTGAATAACTTGTTTCAAAAGCTTGTGAAGAAACAATGTTGTCAGTTACAAGGTGGGTTTTCAAATTAATGGAAATCACTTCCTCATAAGATAATTCAAAGCCAACACTCCCCTCACAGCCTCTATCAATGTCCTGAACACATGAATCTGGATGATCAAACAATGTTTCTTCTAAAACTTGTTGGGCTGAGGAGACACATTCAAATTCATTACTTTCCTTGGCCTCTTGATTTATAAAAGAATCTCTAATAGTAGGCTCATCAAAATTTGAATTCATACCAGCATATGAGTCTTCATAGTCATCATACATGACACTCTTATATTCCTTACATTTATATGCATCAAAATCTTGCAAAGTATCCAACCTAGTTATTGGAACAAGACCGACATTATCTACATCATACTTCAAACCCTCACCAATATCATCACTGTTAAGACACACATCCTTTGGGCATGAAAGTGTAGAGTTAAATATAAGAGCATACCTCTAAAAATCATCTTCTAAGAGGCTTGAGATTTCATCACTGCTTAGTGTACACTAGATTTCATGTTCATCTTCGTTGACTTCTTGTTTGATGCTGTAAATTTCCTTCTTGTCTGGAACAGGGGCTGCAAACACTTGGCTCATATCATTTTGTGCAGAACCATCACTGCAACAACTTTCATCCACATCATATTTATCCTTTTGGTGTTTGCACAAATGTCTCCTATACTGAGACAACAAGATTGTTCTCTTATGCTGATAGAAAGAAAGGTTTACAAACTTTTTAATAAAAACATTATCAAATGTGAACTCTTCCTCATCATCTTCATATCCACTAAACTCACTGTCACCATCATAATCAACACCATCGATACAAAGGGAAATGACATCATCATCCTTATTTGCACAAGGTTGCTCACAAGGGAACCTTACTATCTTATTCTCATAATCTGATTTCAAATCATTAGAAGAACACACTTTTGTATCCAGCATAAAATCACAAACCATGTGGAAATTGGAACCATTGGACACACTATCCGAACTTTTCAGCACTGGTTTACAAAATTTTGAAAGCAATTCATCCTTGGCATCTTTATTAGAATCTTCACTTAAATATCTTTCATTTTCAAATTTAGACATCTCTGAAAAAGTAGAAGACCTTGTATATAATGATTCTGATTCTTTATGACTACTATAATCTAAATGTCCTTTTGATATGACTTCATCATTATGAGAAACACTCTCATCTTTAAACATGAGCTGTTCTGAAATATTGTTTATATTATTTTCTTGATGATGATCCTTTTGTAACTTATCCCATTCATCATCATCAGAAAATTCTTCTAAGAACAACCACTTGAAGTCAGTCAATGAAGATATATGTTTTGGGGGTAAACTCAAATACCAATTAGCTGCAACCCCTTTAAGGGATCTCCCAAAAAACATCATGGTGATATCTTCATCATAAATTTGATATTTTATAACAAATCTGAAGAACGTCAGAACATGTCCTAGTGTTGAATCTGACTGATCATCAAAGACTAGAATCAAAGCAATGAGCTCACTAGGGAAAGAATTGGGGGATCCATGAATATGATCACAACTTAGAGCTCTATCCAGCCTACTAAAACAAAACCTTTTAGGCTGGCTATTTTCCTGATTATCCATTTGATTTGAAACAAGATGGGAACTGTTCATCTTGTTCTATCTTTACAAGAGGTATACCAAAATATTTAAACCTCTATGACAATATTTCAATGTTTCATGATATTACTCAATATATTCAACATGGAAACATGAAACTATTCTATATCACTTTTCCCTTCTTACTAGTGTTGAAACACTAAATAGGGAACAAAATCCTCCACAACCGATCTTATGAAAAAACACATAAAGATAAAAAAATACCTAGAAGTGTTGAAGTTGAAACTCAACTTGCTGAATGGAAAGCCTCTAAATCTAAAGCTTGCTTCACTAAAAACTTTATAGAGCCACCACCTCCTTGAAGAGGACAAGCACTTTATCCACTGAAAACTCTTTTTGTATTTCTTTCCACCAACACAACAAACTTCAACAGGGTATAGAAACTATTTATCAGGACTGAAAATACATCATATCTTTTACTTTAATCACACACTGATCAAACAAAGGATCTAAGAGTCGCCACTCACAACTTGGTGAGATGATTTCAAGGCTTTTTTAAACTGACTCTTTGCACTTCAATGGAAACCACTGGATATGATAAATAAGCCGGCCAGGAGTCTAGCTCTAATCGTACCTACGTTGTTTATAACTGATTTATAACACTAGAGATATCACTAATTGAAATAGGTAGGTTAGGAGTCCAGCTCAACTTGGAACCTACACTATTTCACACAAATTTATAATACCACAGATATCAACTAGATTTAGCATGACCTTGTATCTCCATCCCTAGCAGAGTCACCATTTTGTTGGTGTTTGAAAACACTTATGCCAACTAGGGCTGCCAATATGCCTTGAGACTAGTATTAGGAATGGTTAGTTCCAAGTATGAAAGCTTTCCAAGACAACTAGACCAACTATAGGGACAATACTACCCTCTTCACTTATGGCTCTACAAAACCAAGGTGGGTACACCTGATCCAATTTATTTTAACTCTGCCCCTTACTGATTATTGGATCTTACAATAGATAACAATGAGAAGGTACTAAATAACAACCTATTATTCATTGACTCTCCATCACTGGGCAGGACAATACATAAAAGTAAATGAAACTGAAATAATTGGTAATGATTAAATGATTTCTTGCATAATGTAAACAACCATGCCAAAGATGAACCAGTACAAGAGATACTAATTTATGATCGGTGCCTTATCCATTAGGCAATATATCTGAAATAGAGACAGAATACAAGAACATAGATTCCAAGCCATAAACACAACAAACTAGATTCATACACTACTTACAAACATCCTTCCTGATTGAACCAGTTGAATCTATGCTTCACTCAGAGACTTTTAACCTGATCCTAGATCAAGACTAAGAGATAAAACATAACAAAAGTAAACCTTGTGCAAAGAGTCAGAAAACTCAAAACCCAAGAAACACAACTGAAGGAGAGATCTAAAAATTGAAAACTGCATTCAGTATGAGGACTCAAGTTCCTACATTACAAACCATTTCAGAATACAACACCTAGACAATATGCAAAAGATACATAAAGTTTTTCTCCTTTACTGATACAACCAACAAAACATATTACAATCTGCACTGAGGATACACACTTAGCTTTTCAGCTTCCTGTGTCAAGAATTTCCAACCAGCCTATAATGTTCCTGGTTCTCTGGTTAGTTTTCCTTTGAATTTCTAGCTGATAAACCTGCAAGACATGTTAGCATTTGTACATAATACATATATTCATGAAATAAAATATCTAAGGATTATAAACCATTAAGAATATACTATTCTACCCTTAATTAATTCCCTTCTTAAGGAGAGTCAATAATCGGGTACTTAGTTCCTGGGGGAGGCTTCCTGGGGCTCTAATTTCACTTATGCAATATCGAACAACACTCCACTAAGTACTGTCTTCTTACTGTACTTGCTCCTTAAGACCTTATGGATAATTGCCATGGATTTATCCATCCTTCCTAGGGAAGAGTTACCTCAACTCCTAGGCCTTATGGACACCCTCTCTGGGAGTGTCCATCCTAGCATATGCATATGACTATCCTTCCAGAACATCTGGCCTTCTGGGAAACTAAGTTCCCAGCCTTAATTCCTTATTTAGGAATTCCATAATTAAATGTGATTAAAAATAATGTCTTACATTAACTATGACATAATTATCCATTAAAAATGCTATGATTCTGAAATTAATGACTGCTCTTAAACATATTCTGCAAGTCCATAACATAAACACATATATATATATAAATATATATATACATATATATTTATATATATATATGTGCTCTGAATGTGACATTCTATATAAACCAAATAACAAATAAATAAATATATATATATATATATATATATATATATATATATATATATATATATATATATATATATATATATATATATATATATATATATATATATATATATATATATATATATATATAGTGATAAATGAATGTGCAATTTTATACCTCCAGATCGTAACTGAGGAAGCCTTTGTTTGTTCTTTATTCACCTTTCTTCCTTCGTAATTTCATCTGTTTCTATCTTCTCTTTTTTCCCTCTTTTCACTGTTTTAATACTGCTTTTTGACTCCTTTTCATTTACTGTTATCGCTTCATGACATTAGTTATTATCAAACAATATCGTCACGATATATATCTTCTATTATCGACTGCAATAATATATGCTACGATATAATGCTTGCATTTTAATATGTAAAGGTTGCGATAGCAACTGAAATGCTCTAACAGCGAAATCTAAATAAATAGATTGCTGTTATTATCAAATTAATTCCCCCCTCCTTTTTGATAGCCAATTGGCTTAGTATGTATATATGCCTTTGAAATATGAAGAGGCATGATATAGAGTTGTCACCTCTCATAACCAATACAATTTACAATAATCATTTATTATTATTGTGATTATTGGCAACAATAATCTAACCGATCCTGTAATTACTCCTAAATTAATAAGTGTAGCTGACTGATTTTCTATTTGATAATAATCCAACTACAATGCCAAGGAAGTTCCTCTATTTCTGCGACAGTAATAACAAAGTACACGCACAAATTATTCATCGAGTCCCCCTTGTCTACGTATCCATATCTTAAGTGTTAACAGTAATCATTCTTAGCAATGATTGATAGTAATAATATTATCGCTTCCTATTATACTGTCATTGATCTCCAAGACACGGGCCTTGTACCACTAATCTCTATCCTCTCTAATTTTTGATATTCACATAATCTATGGCCCATAGTTATTAGTTTGCTTCTCCAACAATCGATTATATCATAGGATGCAATTAATCCTTATTTCGTTGTCTATCTAATGTCGTCTAAGCACCCACGGCTTATTATTGGAGTTGACGGTTTGTTTACTATTTATTGATTATTTAATTATAATTATTATTCATTGCTACTAATAGATTATTATCATAGAACACTAATTATTAATATGTTGATAATATATTCTACAGCTCATTAATATATTATTAATTTATTTATCTATTTTTAATATTATTATTAACTTTCCATTTGTTAATAATATTGTGTACAATATTATTAATAATTTCTTCATTATAATAATGTAAGATTATAAATTCAATAATAATATATATTGAATCTATTTATATATTCATTAAAATGTTATTACAATTATTTTATCTTATTTATCTATTCATCTTTATTGTCATGCTTAGGGGTTAACGAGGGACATGACATAGCCCTTCTAAATGATCAAAAAATTCCTTTTATAGAGATAAGGATACAACAAAAATATCATTTAGGGAACTTCTAGGGCAACACAGTCAACCCTAAGACTCACCAAAAATATCTCAGATAGAACTGATATTATTTACAATCTAGAAACTTCTTTTACAAAAATCTACATCTTTAACCAAAAATGACCTCGAAATTACACAGTTTATTACTGCTCTAACCAGCGTTGTCAAAACTGAAAATAAATGCCACCATTGCATTCCTTTTGCTGAGCCAATTTTGAAAACATATAATATGTCCATGTTTAGTCAAAAAATAAGGCTTGGGCACCATTTTTCGTGAACAGACTATTATCATTTAAATTTTTTATTTTTCAATATACCTGACTTTATTAAATTTGAATTTTAACTTTATGGAGACCTCAAATTTTGAGGTGGGCCCCATGCCACTTGGCATCAACTAATTTTTCTGCTGGTCCACCTCATCTACCATGTCACACCTCTACGACATGTCACTCTCTGGTTGGCTAATTTCACTGACTGTGCATCCACCCGACAGCTCACCTCGGGACATGTGTCAGCCTCTCACCATTTCACCAAGGTTAAACCTCAAGCATCTTCAACCTCGCACTTTGGTGACAACCATCAGATTAGCATGCATCCCAAGGTAGCTAACCATCTATGCAAGCTCTACTACGTCAGTGCACATCACCGTCCTCTGCCAGGTGTCACATTCTGATTGGTTGTTGAATCCATCTGGGTGCCAAACTGCAACATCACGCCATGTCATCGAGCCGCTAGGTGTCAACATCTCGCTATACCGCTATACTAATTTTTGAGCATCTTTATCCTAGTGGATTAGCGATGCTCGTCAATCTCCTGGCACATATCCCAATGCATAGGAGCTGGTCATCAATACATGTTTCATCAAAATATATTTTACCTTGCATATGGGGGCCCACCATCCTTGTCATCTATCCATGATCACCTTAGTTTTCCCACATGTGAGAGGCCTCCAGTAGGGTGTCTACTTGAGACACTATGATAGCGTGTGTTTTGCTTTATAAATACCTCATATCCTCCTTGCAGCATGAATGTGGGACTAAATTCCCTTTCTATAATATGATTTTTTAATCAAAACTTATTTTTAGTGCGCGCTAGGCTGTCAAGCACTAGCTGGTCCCATCAAATCCAGATGGCCCACTCATTCCTTCCTTCTTTCTTTATTTACTAACAATCTAAGCCTTGTTGTATTTAAAAACCATTTAACATCTCAACGTAACAGATGTGGGATAAACCTCATCTCATAACTTATGGTTTATCCACTCTATCCTACCTATGTGCAAGCCTCTCTTATGGGGATGCCAAATATTTTGTGTTGCCAGGCATGTGCCTGGAAATCTTCTCTGCTGGTGCACACACAGCTCCATTCCAAAGTTTATAGTCCCTCACAAAAATTTGCAAGCTTTATGCAAGCTTCCCTTGGCTGCCTGGTGTTCACGTATGCATCCTCCTCTATTCATGCCTCCTCAAGCTTGGGCTATCCCCCTTGATATGTGAGATACTCCTCGATCCTCATTTGCACAAGTTTATGGTTTACAGACTGCCCATGTGCTAATGTTGGCAGCCCACACTCTTTGTGCAAACTCCTTCATAAATTAGATGCTAAAATGCATGAGTCCCACACATTGCGTCAGTCCAGCCCTTTGTAGTTTTGGCAAGCTAGAAACTTCCAGTAGTATCACATATTTGCTTTTTCTTTCCCTTACGTACACTACTTCCTTTATAAAAACATACACCTCTTTGAAAAGCCTGCAGACAGTAAACAAAATGTGGGAGGAGCACCAATTTGAATAAAACATCTCATAAGATGTCCCAGGCAAGTAGCCACATTGTTGATTGGCATGCTCTAGACAAGTTTTATATTCTTTGCCATCATTTTATTTCATTGGCACTTGCCAGCAAAGACCCATGTTTTGGAACTATGCACCCCTCTCTTTGCATTGTGCAAACATTTCACAATTTGGAAGCTCATGCAACAAAGTGAGGATAGTTGTGTGAGACAACATTGGACTACGCAGCACCACATAGGCCCCCCAAAAACCATTATCACAATCTATGCAAGAAATAATAGATGTGCAGCCTTTAAAATAAAATGCTCACACAACCATATGAGAAGGGGCATGTAGGAACTTTAGCTAGTCCAATCGGTGGATCGGGTGGAAGTTCAATTCATTCAATATAAATGCACATTGGTAATAAGATAGGAAACAACACATTCAGCCTTCAACGGTGAAAGGGAGTTAAAGATCTTCATCTTTTAAAAACAAATGGCCTTGCATAAGGAGTTTCATCAATATGTAAGCAACTAGCTTTGTTGTCTTTTAAAAGATTTTCTTTCTCATGCTAATAGTAGCATTCATTTCAAAATCATCAAATTGGGTGCATTTTCCTTAGCAAGAAGGCTCCACATTTTCTCTTCAATAGAGAAATTCATTGACTTCAATACATTTTCCTCCAAAGCACCATAATTCAGATCCGTGAAAATGCTCATTAAAATAGCAAGGTAGGTCGGGCCCCAAGTCAGCCTGGCCTAAAAAAATTTTGATTTCAAATAGTCAGACCCAAAATGCATCTAGAATGACTGACGTCTGCAACCAGATCCGATCTAGACAACTGGATATTAAAAAACTTCAATTTCCATCATTTTGCCAGTCGAAAAAATTGAATAAAACGCCTCTAGTCGCCTTTTAAAAACACTGCTCAAAACAAATTGTTGGAAGCTAAAAGTTGGTGAGCATGAACTTTGTACCATAGAGAAACATCCTACAAAATAGTGTCACCTAAAAATAAACGAGGCGAGAGATTTTAAAACTTTAAAACTCCCATTCAGAATTGCCGGCAAGCAAAAACCAAAATCACTGCCGACTGCCTCAAAAAGAGATGAATGAAAAATATGAAATGATGAGCTGAGGGTACGCCATTGAAACTAGAAGAACCCTCATATGAAAGGATCAAAACAAAATAACCCTCAACTGAATATGATCATCTGGCAAAAGGCTACGAATTTTTGAATATGACTACTTTGCAGAGTCTCCCTATCCGCACTTTTTAACATTATTGAATGCATTTTGTCTGACCTTACAAACCTGTCAAATGGAACCTTCACATCATGAAACCCTGGGCAAGTGATCATGATCATATATATATAACAAGGCTTTGATCAGATCCAATAAAAATTCAACCTACTATCAAAAATTAATCTCCAAAGTTGGTCCCTCAGAACACATTGAACTGAAAGACAGTGAAACTGTAGAAATCGGGTTTGGAATTGATCGAGCAAAGCGATCAATCAAACTTGTCATTATTTTAAACTCATCAAGGTGAGTCACTTTCATGTCTACATTATGGATCAACCTTCAATTATACTTGATCTTGAACATGATGCAAATGGTAGGATCCCAAAGTGAGCTACTCAAAAACTGAACTATGCACTGCTGAAGAAACCTAGCAATCTACAAACTGAATGGCCCTAACAAACATGTCAAACGGGCACATGGGAGGCTGAAAATTGACATGAACCTTCTTTCTTATGCCTAAAACATGATGAAACAATTGGAACATCTTGATAAATCACATGGCACTTAATGCACTCATCCGAATAGGGCCTTTGACTAAACTATGCAACTGATCCTCATTAAAATATTAGAAACTGCAAACGG
Organism: Chamaecyparis obtusa; assembly: GCA_027943335.1. Lineage (NCBI taxonomy): Eukaryota > Viridiplantae > Streptophyta > Pinopsida > Cupressales > Cupressaceae > Chamaecyparis > Chamaecyparis obtusa. The sequence goes on along the minus strand of BSBK01002769.1, from coordinate 400,296 downwards.
AATCAGATTGGCAAACTGAGAAAATGGATTCATCATGGCCTAAAAATTTCTATGGTCACAGTTTTTCATGATTACAATATTATGCCACATTCCTTTCATCATGACCACTAACCAGGTGTTAGATGCAAACCTCTGAAATAGGCCATTCAGTTAAAACCAGACAGGATATAAAATGCAGACTTGTAGAAAGCCGTTCAAATGGGTAAGTCCAAAACTCATCCAAACTGAAATATAAAAGTTGTGACCAACTGTATATGCCAAATGAAATGTGGGGAACACATGTCCCAAGTAGTTTTCCATGAAAATCATCAAGCCCATTTTTGTATGCACTTGAAACTAGGTCCTTTAAACCATTCTTTGGTAACACTGAAATTTACCTTAGGAAAATTCTTTGAACGTGGGCTCAAAACTATATGAATTTTTTATAGTACCAATAGTACCCTCAAGATGGATCCTAAGAAGGTAGATGCAATCATTAATTGGCCTCCACAAAAGAATCAAGGTGATGTAAGGAGTTTCCATGGGCTTGCAACATTCTATAGGAAATTCATGACAAATTTTAGTCACGTGTGTGCACCAATGCTTGAAACAATCAAAGGTGGAAATAAGACTAAGTTTGCATGGACAAAGGAAGAAAATGATGCATTCCAATACTTGAAGAATAGAGTCTCCCAATACGCTATCTTGGTCCTCCCTGATTTTAACAAAGTCTTCACTATGGAAACAGATGCAAGAAATTTGGCTATAGGTGTTGTCCTAAGCTAAGAAGACAAGGCAGTTGCTTTCTTCTCAGAGACATTAAATGATGCCAAAAGGAAGTACTCTACTTATGACCTAGAGCTCTATGCTATGGTCCAAGCCCTCAAGAAATGGAGACACTACTTGATCCCAAAAGAGTTTGTAGTCTACATTGATAACCATGCATTAAGCTTCGTCAATTCACAAGAAAAACTCTCAGTCAGGCATCTCAAATGGGTAGAGAAATTGCAGGCCTATACCTTCAACATTAAGCATAAAAAAAGTGTAGAAAACAAAGTTGTTGATTCACTTAGTAGGAGGATTGGTTTGGTTGAAGAAGTTCAACTACAAAGTGTGGGAATTGAGTCCCTCAAACACTTTGTCCTGGATGACCCTGATTTTTCAGAGATATATTAGATTTTTATAAAAATGGAGGGTAGATATCACACTTATTTTTCTGAATATCTAATTTAGAATGGGCTTCTGTTCAAGGGAGCACAATTATGCATACCAAAGTGTTCAATGAGAGAAAACATAATCAGAGAAAAACATTGTGGTGGCCTAGGAGGTCACTTTGGCATTGACAAGACAACAGATATGGTGAAGAGGAGATATTTTTGGCCCAAGTTGAACAATGAAGTTAAGAATTTTATTGAGTCTTGTACTATTTTCCAACAATCTTAAGGGATGACAAAAAATCAAGGGCTCTACCAACCCTTACCAATCCCTTCAAGGCCTTGGGAATCCATCTCAATGGATTTTGTTATGGGACTGCCTAAAACCAAGCAAGGATTTTATAGTGTGTTTGTCATAGTGGATAGGTTTAGAAAAATGGCTCACTTTGTGCCATGCAAGAGAAAAAATGATGCATCTCATATAGCCAATCTCTTCTTCAAAGAAGTAGTTAGAATTCATGGCTTACCTAAGATAGTTGTATCAGACAGCGATGTACAGGGCACTTTTGGAGGACACTCTTCAAGAAGTTGGGTACAAATCTCACCTATAGCTCTACCTATCACCCACAAATATATTGGTAGACTGAGGTAGTAAATATGTCCCTAGGCAGTCTTTTAAGATGTCTAATTAACCAAGCAATCTCACAAAGTTCAAATACCATCCTGCCCCAAGCAAAGTTTTCCTTCAATGACTCTATAAATAGGTCAACCGGTACAACTCCTTTCCAAGAAGTGTATGGATTACACCCCAAGGGACCATTGGATCTAATGGAACTCCCCTCTGATTTCAAAATAAGTGCTCAAAGCCAAGAACTAGCAGAGCTCATATCAAAGGTACAGCAGCAAGTAAAACAAACATTGCAAAAGTCTAGTTTGAAGTACAAAGAAAATACTAACAAGAGAAAGAGAGAGGTCCACTTCAAAGTAGGAGATAGGGTTTGGGCATTCCTAAGGAAGGAGAGACTACCTAAGGGTAGATACTTGATGAAGGGTGCTCCCCTTAATACCACAAACACATAACAGAAATAGAGAAACAACAACAATAATATGCAAGAAAAGAAAATTGGCTTCTTATTATCTCCACAAATGTGGAATTACAAACTTTCAGAATTACAATATGCAAAGCCACATGGGCATTCCCTTACAATATTCTGTAGGACAAAGCCTTGAATCAATACCTAGATCTACTACCCAGAACTACCCTAGACAACACTATGGGCCTTCTTTATATAGGCATTTTCCACCGCCCGAGAAGGTTCCAGAAATTTAGCCCAAAGGGCTAACCAAAATTAGAAATATTTTATTTTTCAATTTATTACATCAAAGTTGGCTGAAAATAAATTTTGAAACCTAAACAAAAATTTTGAAGGAAAATTATTTTCTGCCATTTCAGGTGGCTTGACTTTCGGAGACCATAAGTCATCACCAATTGACCTGATTAACTATTATAACACCATTTTAAAAATGCCATGAAGCGCTCTATAGGCATAACTCATGCAAGCGCCCATCACCCAAATTTTTGACCTCATCTAGGGCCTCTAAAGCCTTAAAAAATGAGTTCAAAGTTTTTGTACCTTGCTGCCAATACTCAAAATCTTCAATATCTTCAAAACTAGACCTGATCTAGCCATGAAACTTTGCTGGAAGGCTGATATGACTGAGATGAACCTCCACATGCAAAATCAGAACATTCTGAGATCATAAGACCAACTTACTAAAAATAGCAAGTTTCGATAAATAACAGCTCTACACAAGATAGCCCTTATTGAATACAAAAATAGAAATATTTTTGGGTGATTCAAGATTGCTCTTACACCCAAGATGCTCCTGCATCAGACACCTGGGGTAATTTGAGAAGTGACCCCATCATGACTCAGGTGTGCAGAGGAAAACCAAGATGGTTAACCTCCTCCTTTGTTAGCCATGATGAATCTTCAATAGGTCATCCTTTCCATTTGACCAAATACTCTTCATATGTCATGTTCCTTGTGCTTCTGCCAACATGACTATCCAGTATGTTTTCAATCTCCTTGATATCTGAACTGGTTGCTCAAATACTCCACTGTGCTACTATAACCTCATCTTCAACACCTCCCTCATGATACTCTATCAAATCTAAAATGTTAAACACTGGTGAAATATTCATCTTAGTAGGAAATTCTACCTCATACGCATTTCTTGAATCATGCTTCTTTACTATCTTACGTGGCCCAAACTTCTTCATTTTTAACTTGTTATATGTACCAACTAGAAATCGCTCCTTCTGCAAATGAACCATGACTTCATCTCCAACCTAAAATTCCTTATGCCTCCTTTTTAGATCTGCTTTAGCCTTATATTGTGCATTCATCTTGGTAATATGCTTCCTCACCTCCTCATGGATGTTCTTCAAGTGTTTTGCAAAATCCTCAGCTTCAAGACTACTTATTTCTCCTTTATCTATCTTTCTCAATTCTGATGCATTTCTAGGACTACTCTTATATACAATTTGGAATGGTGATTTACCAGTGCTCCTATTGACAAAATTATTGTATGCAAATTCTACCTACGGTAAAATCAAATCCCATCCTGTTGGCTTATCTCCAAGAAAACATCTTAGCAAATTTCCCAAACTCCTATTCACCACCTCTGTCTATCCACCAGTCTGTGGATGATGTGATGAAGTAAACTTCAAATCTATCTTCAACTTCTTTAATAATGTACACCAAAAATATCCAACAAACTTAGTGTCTCTATCAGAAACTATGGTCTTTAGAAAACTATGTAATCTCACTACTTCTCTGAAAAATAATTCTGCTATATGAATAGCATCATTAGTCTTCTTGTAGGGAATGAAATGTGTCATCTTTGAAAATCTATCAACCACCACAAAAATTGAATCATGTCCCCATTGTGTCTTTGGTAAACCAAGAACAAAGTCCATACTGATATCCTCCCAAGGCTTCTCTAGTACAGGTAATGGCTGATACAACCCTGTATTTTGCTTCACTCCCTTCACCATCTGACATACTCTGCCACTCTGTACAAACTTCTTGACATCTTGCTGCAACTATGGCCAATAATAATTTTCACTAACCAAAGAAAATGTTTTATCTCGACCAAAATGTCCATGCAATCCTCTGCTATGCTTCTCCTTGATGAGATTCTCCCTCATAAAACTTCTTGGAATGCACAACTGACTCCCTCTGAATAGCATATCATCCTGAATGATAAAATCTAGCCATTTTATCCTATCTAGAGTAACAGGTTCTTCACAAGCTTTCCAAGCTTCACCCAAATTAGGATCCTCTGGATACAAATTTTTGAGTTCCTTGAAACTAACCACCTCAACATACATCTCTGTGAGCAATAGTTGCCTTCTGCTAAGTGCATTTGCAACCCCGTTAGACTTTCCACTTCTGTGTTTCAAAACAAATGTATAACTCTACAGAAACTCAACCCATTTCAAATGCCTTTGATTCAACTTTCCTTGACTATTCAAATATTGCAAAGCTTGATGATCAGTATACAAAACAAATTCCTTCGGAAGTAGATAGTATCTCCACTTCTTCAATGTCTAAACTATAGCATAAAATTCCTGATCATAAACAAAATATTTTCTCTTGGCATCATTTAACTTCTCACTGAAATAAGCAATAGGGTTGCCTTCTTGGCTCATAACAGCTCCTATTGCAATACTGCTAGCATCACAGTCTACTTGAAACACCTTATTAAAATCTGGAAGTGCTAAAATAGGTTGTTCTGTAACTTTTTGTTTCAACAATTGAAAACTCTTTTTTCCCCATTAGTCCACTTAAATTCTTTTCGATCTCCTCTCATTGTTTCAGTCAAGGGACCACAAATACTGCTAAAATTTTTGATAAACTTTCTGTAAAAACTAGCTAGACCATGAAAAGATCTTATCTCGATAGCACTCCTTAGAGTAGGCCATTCAAGGATAGCTTGTACCTTCTTTGGGTCCATTTTTAGACCTTCTGTTGAAACTACAAATCCCAAATACACTAACTCTTTCTTCAAAAAACTGCACTTCTTCAAATTAATCAACAATTTCTCATCTCTGAGCTTCTCAAACACCATACAAATATGTATCATATGTTCTTCCAATGTCTCGCTAAATATCAAAATATCATCTAGGTAAACAATGACAAACTTACCAAGAAATTCTTTCAGAACCTCGTTCATGAGCCGCATGAAAGTGCTTGGTGCATTGGTTAGCCCAAAAGGTATGACTAACCACTCATACAATCCTTCCTTTGTCTTGAAGGTAGTCTTCCATTCATCTCCTTCTCTGATCTAAATCTGGTGATATCCACTCTTCAGATCTATCTTTGAGAAATACATAGCTCCACTCAAACAATCCATAATATCATCCATTTGTGGCAATGGAAATCTATACTTGATTGTGATCTTGTTTATTTCTCTTGAATCTATACACATCCTCCATTCTCCATTCTTATTTGGTGCTTATACCGCTGGTACAGCACATGGACTCAGACTCTCTCAAATCAACCCCTTCTGTAATAACTCATGTACTTCTCTATTCAACTCTTCATTTTCTACTAGTGTCATTCTGTGTGCTGCCTTGTTTGGAAAACTAGCTCCCGAAATCAAATCCATCTGATGATTGATCTTCTTTATCGGTGGTAATCCATCATGTACATTATTAAATACAATATCCTGAAACTCATTCAACAAATTTGAAACCTCTACAAGTACATCCTCTACTTCTTCTTTACTAGCTTTTGGAATTAAAGCAAAATACACATGCTCATGCCTTGTACCATCTAGGAATTTTCTTCCATCAAAAAATGTTATTCTTGCATTACCACATACCTTTTCTTCAGCCTCCTTCAATGGCTTTAGCTTATGTCACACTCCATCCTTTGTCAAGGAATAGGTATTCGCATGACCATCATGTACAGTACATCTATCAAACTACCATGGTCTACCTAACAACATATGACATGCATCCATAGATATGATATCACATAGTACCTCATCTTGGTACCCACCAATCTTGAATTTTACTAGGCATTGTTCATTGACCATGACCTTGTGGTCATCCTACACCCAGGCAATCCGATATGGATGTGGGTGTTTCTATCTCTTGAGCTTCAACTTTGTCACCATCTCTTCTGACACTAAATTTTTAGTGCTTCCACTATCAATAATTAGATCACAGCATTTTCCCTCGCACTTGCATCTAGTGTGAAACAGGCTCGTCCTTTGTTCAAGTTCATTCTCACCACTCAATAGGACTCTTATGTTAATCAACATTTTTCCTCTTTCAACATCTTCTGAGTTTGATGATCTGACATCTTCATCTACATGTGCAACTCTGGCCTAGCCTTCATTCCTCCTATCCATCCTTCCTTGGTGTTGAGGACATTCAAATGCCCTATGACCTTCTTCTCCATAGTGAAAAGATGTTCCATAAAACCCTCCTCTTCCTGAACCTTGTCCTCTTTCTCTTCCTCTCTGATCTCTAGTGTTCTGATCTTGGAAATGATTGGAATTATTTCCTCTTTAATTTTGACTACTACTAGCCTCATCCTTCTTTTTCAGATCTTCATTTTGGTCTCCATATGACCATCCACCAGATCGTCCACCGTGACCTCTTCCATTTTGTCTACTCTCAAACTTCTTATTCAACTTTTTCTCTACTTTTAGGGCAAACTGGTATGCCTCTTCAATACTATTCATTCAAACTAGATTCAGCTCCTCCTGAATGCTCAACCTTAACCCATTAAGGTAACGAGAAAATTTCTCCTTGTCAGCTTCCGCATGGCCTATTTTGATGAGAATTCGATAGAACTCCTCTATATACTCTTGAATAGATCTTCCTACCTACTTCAAAATTTTCATCTTCTTTAGTAGGTCAAGCTCATAATCAAGAGGAATGAACTGCTGCTTCAATTTATCCACCATTTGATCCCATCTTGTGATTTTATCTTTCCCTCTTCAATTTCACTCCAATTGAATCTCTTGCCACCAGATCTTCACATGACCTTTCAGTCTGGCCTTCATGAATTTGACCCTATGAGGATCCTCAATATCTTCATACTCAAAATATTCTTTGCATTCATTGATCCAGTCGATCAATTCTTTTGGTTTAAGATTTCCTGAAAATGCAGGAACCTCAATCTTAGGTCTTTTTCTGATCTTGGAAATGGGTTGAAAAAGTCTTTCTTCCTCCTAGTTCACAACTTTCACTTCTCCTTCTTGATCTTCTTCTTCAACTTCATCCTTTCTTTCATCTCTAACATTAATATTCATTCCTCTGTGAATCTCCTCTTGCAATGCTCGCACTTTTCTCTAGAGTGCTCTAACCGCAGGTGTTACAACACTAGCTCTTCCACCACATTCCCTTTGTGGAGGCATTTTTGTGATGCACACTAAAACCCTAACCATGGTCCTGGTGAAAACTACCACATATTCAGTGATCTATTTACACACAAAAGAACTCCTACTCTGATACCACTTAGTTAAATGGAAGGGCCTTCCCAACATTGATGCTACATGGCTCACCCAAGATCAAGTCAAGCAATATGGGACTTTGGTGGAGCAGTTATCCTCAAGTAGGGACTTGAGTTTTAAAAATCAAGGGGAGTGTGGTGTAGGAGCACCTACTCTACATTCAACAAGCACTCCTATGGAACCTAGGATTTCACACTAAGGTCCTTAGAGGCCTCTAATCATTCCTAGAACAGGGGTTAAGTATTGGATCTCTTTGTAAGGCCATAGTTCCAAGATTGGCATTTTATGAGCCCTTGGTCTAACTAGTGGTCATTAATGATCCAACACCCTTTTCATACATAATCTTGTGTTTTCTATGTTTGGATCCTTTAGGGATCATCAAAATAAGGTTAGGACCAATTTTGGTCTTTAGATTTGCAAGATAACAAAATAGGCAAAAGTTTCTCTAAAAGTTGTCAAGCAACTTTCAAGCAACTTTCTAAAAGTTGTCAAAACTTGTAATTACCTCTCCCAAATGGTTAGTTGGTTCAAACCACTTGTGTAACCATTTGGACTACCTACCTAAGCCCTTATAGGCGGGTGGTAGGCTAAGCAATTGTAATTTGGCAATTAATCAATAAATTCTCAGCCATTTCCTTGCAATCCTTGAGAATAGTGCCCTAGTACAGATGGGTACAGACCTATGTGCATGATTTTTTGAGTTTAATAGTTTGTGTGTCCAATCCACTTTCATATGTAATTATTTTTAGGATTTAACTTGTCCTAGATCAAAAGTTATCAGAGTTTTTGTGTGTTTACCTAGATTGAGGGTTTTTACAGTAGGTTTCTGATAGGGCTTGCTCTTTTGACCCAATTCCACAATGGAAATCCAATGCCCCTTGGTGGAATTCAACCTTTTTTTATGTGCTTTTAGGAAATGGAGGTTAGAGGTGGAGTGCTACAGGGAGGTGTGTTTTCCATAAAGCCCTAGGTGTACATGCCCATATGTGCACCTACTAGTGACTTAGGACAATCATGATAAAATATGGTTGGGGATTCATCAAGATCCAAAATTCAAGGTTTGGAACCCTTTTACATACCCTCAAAGGATCCTATCATTGATCTTAGCATTGTCTTGGAGGAAGAGGCACTTGTAGTGCAAACCAGACCTAATTAGGCCTATTAGCCCTGTCCCAAATTTAGCTAAATCAATACCCTCCTTTTGGTTTCAAGTCCAAGTGCTTGGATATTTTCCATAAGCCCCAAAAGGGTATCAGGATCCTCAACATGATCTACATTTTTTTTGGAAGGATTTTGAACTAGGTTCAAAATACTAGTTTCAAAAGGCTATAAGCTTAGAATTGGTGTTGTGAAGCAACTTGGTATTATGAGTTGCCCATTCATTAAAGAACCATTGGAACTATCAAAATAGGACCTAAATAGGCTAGAGAAATTTTTTTAGGCCACCCTTGGTCTTAATATCTATTTCATGGGGTTTGAGTACTTATTTTCCTAAGGAGACCTCTTGGTGAACTCTTGGTTTTGGGTGCTTAGGACTTTGGCAAGCCTACTGATTAGGTTATATTGCATTGTAGGGTTGTGATAACCTTCTCCAAGTCCTTTTGTCATACCTATGATAGGTACTTAGCTCTTGACCCCTTCATCTTGGGTGTTGAGGGATTGAAACCTTTCCATTTACCACTGTCTGAGGACTTCCGCTGACCACTGCTGCATCAATAAGTCTGACCACCTCTCCTTAGTTGAACATTTGACTACCATTAAAAGGGTACCCTAGGAGTATATGATGGATTTTAATTTTAGATTCCAAAGTAAATCGAATAGAATACCAGCCATGGTTAGACCCTCAAGCTAGCATGCTTTCTTGTACTATCTAAGAGCCTTCACTAGTGATATCTCTATTATGATTCAATCTATCAGAGGGAATAACTTACAAGAAGCATATGATCTTTCCATAATGGCTTAAAATAGGCTAATTCAAGCAATGAAAATATCCCCAAGGCCTCTAATGCCTATTTTCCGCTAGCTTATATTAGAATAACTAAGAGAGGGGTAACATAAAATACTATTATGTCTGTTCTTTTACCGATTACCAGTCAATAAATTATAATGATTATCGATCAAATCCAATATGCAATATGTAAAGTATTAAAATCAAAAAATCACCACAATCAACACATAATACAAAAGATTTAACGTGGAAATCCTGTTAGGAGAAAAACTATCTGGGACCGACAACCCAAAAAAAATTCACTCTTCTAAAGTGAGGCCGGTGAAGAGCCAACGCTGTTAAAGGTTACAAAACACAATATAAGGTGTAACCTTGTTATAGTATTTAACACTAACCATTATCATCCAACCAACATTCACTATGGGGTTGACAGGATAACAAATGTGAATTCTATGAATGACATTACAAGACTGTCAAGTCTACTCATTTAAAAGATTTATCTGATTACAATGGTTAAACTGTAATGGTAGGTGATCTTATTACAATACAACTTGATTTTTAGATGTATAGATCTATATTATGCTCATTCAAATCTTTGATCAATATATCAATTTTGTTTCAACAATATTCAATAACTTACTATCTCTCGGTAATAGTTTTCTGAAACTCGACAATCTCTTTACTTCAGTTCTCCTTAACTTGTTTGATTAGGCATGCATGAAGCTTGTTCATGCAATGTGTCTATAGTATCCTTTTCTCTAGCATAAGTTTCATAATTAAATCCTAGTCTCTTAAATAGACATGTAAACCATTTTCTTTTCATCCATCAGATTTTGTCACTTATTCTCCTTCATCCATGTTGCTGCTTAAACCTTCCTCGGTTGATGTGTCAATAACACATTGTATTTCCATCCCGTAGATCTTCCTTTAATTTTGTTAGTCATTTATCTGTGTAACAAATTTTATCTTTTCACCTCATGATCATATAGTTTATAGCTTATCAATCCTTATTGGCTAAACTAATCATTTAGTTCTATTCTTTCTATTCGGTTAACAAAGAAATGCGTTGGTGAACACAAGCTTGATTTATATTGTGCTCAGTATACACTAGACTTCTCGGTGTATACTACAATGCTTGATCAACCAAAAACACTACCTTGTGTCTTTCAACTCTTTTCCTCATCATAGATGAATGCAACATAATGATGTCAATAGCATAAGGTCATAGACTCATCAATAAGTTACCCAATGTATTCCTTATCCTCATCTATCATATACATATTTCTCATGTAGCTATTTATGTTCTTCATCTCTTTTTCTCCTTTCTACAGATGTTTAGGTATTGTAGCTTACAAGATAAGTGTTGTCAAACTAGTTGACATCAATGACAACATATTTTTGATTTAATCATCTTACATATCTAATCAACAACTCGGTGATCTCTAATCACCGATCTTTAATTAGGATTATAAATCAGTTGTAGTTCATCAATCTCTCCTTTTTGCATTGATGGAAACTCAAGCAATATGAAGTATACTATACACATACCAAACATGTATTCTACAAATCTGTATACAAATGTTGTAAAAGCTCTCCCTAGCTTAATATGTTTAATCACTACGTTACTTAACAATAGTACAAGTGCAGACTATCTTCTGTAGATATGATCTTTTCAGTTCTTAGATTCTTTATTTCCTTCTTTTGTTCTTAGTAACTAATCTTCAGTACTCTCCCTTACTTTTAGTTCTCTCCCTTTGATAGTGTTAGGAGTGGGAACACTAATAGGGGGGGTGAATCAGTGTTCACTGAACTTTAAATTTTCCTTTTAATCTTTATGCTTAACTTAAATGCTTAAGTACTGAATTAAACATTTACATAAAACATGAAACAAAGAATAACACATGACACCAATATGGTTATGAGGAAGCCCAAATAGGTAAAAACCCTGGTGGGAATTGACACCCACTAATATTCTGCACTAGTGTTTTGTGATCCTTGCTAGAAGATCCTTTACCCTGTTAGGAGTAGCTTTACAATGCTTTTAGTATAGTAGACCTAGTTAAGGGTCAGACCATGTTAGGAGTCTTTTACAATGATCCCTATTAGGGGAGTGGACTCATTGTCCTAGAGCTCACTGCTCAAATGATGAAGGCTACAACCTTTTGAATCAGATACACACTATATCTATAGGTGAACTATTGTTGTGACACTACTTGTCAAATCAGTTCCTTTGGTGCACTGATGCTTTTACCTCTAGAAAAGCTCTAATACATCATATGGTATCTTTACATACCTCTTCTCTACTTAACACAACTCTTATGCAACTTCCATACTAATTACAATGGGCATATCTTATATTTATACTCTCATACAAATAAAACAATTAGGTCGGCCCTATAACTAACTACAAACAATGCTTCCAAATGAATTGGCTTATGCATTCTTACAATTATACATGTACATATTTTGGAAACCTAAATACAATGGGTGCATAGCCTCTACAACATTAATTTACAATTGCAAACCAAAATAGTCATTGTCGGCTCCATGCTCTGTTTGTTGTTGGCACACACTAGCTGTGCATCTTCAACTGAGTGTAAATTTCACATCTTCGCATATCTACTTACGCACTCTTAGACTAAGCATAAGTATAGTATAAGAACCTTAACTTCTAGTGCACATACCTTAGTTCATCTGTATACACATGCATTGATGCTCTGAGTCTCTGGTACTCTATTAACTGTCCAGTCTTCAACACTTAACTGAATTATGATCTTTACACTTAGTGTGCTGACTTTGTTTCCATAATGACAACACTATCTATAGTCATATACTTTAGTATAGACAAATTTCCAATAATCTCCACCTTTGTTATTAATGGAAACAAAGGAATATGGCCAAGTTTCTAATTGTCCCTTTACACAAAACATTTTGTCTTCTATACATCTTTATACATAAACTTATATCTCCCTATACATGTTATATACTCCATATTCTATACAACTCCCCCTTTGACATTAATGAAAAATGTGTATCAAAAATCTTTATATACCTACACTTACTGAGGGAAAACATCTGGATATGCAATTTTGAGTTTCTAGATCTCCAACTCCAAAAGGTTATTAGTGAATTTACTATCTGTAGATGGGTGCATAATTCATATTGAAGCTTCTCCATCTTCTCCAAATTTTTTCTCAGACCTTGGTCATAGGTAGTCATAGTCACATCAATCTCCTTAATGTTCTGACTGAGAATGTCCAAGGAAGCTGCAAGAGCATTCCTTAATTGGGTCTGTCTAGACCTTATCTTCTCCATTTCTTTCATTGCCTTCTCAATTATGTCTAACTAACCTTGATAGACATTGTTACATATATTCAAATTATTGGATGTGTCTAGAACTAAGTCCTTCACCTTCTCAATCATTTCTTTGACATCTTTTATCTTTTTGAGATGGGAATCAGTTAGCTTATCCTAATCCATGGATTCTGCACTGATTTTCCTTCCTTGATCTACAAACTCCTTCAATGATGCCTAAGCAGACATAAGAGAGTTCAAGTCTAGTGCAAAATCACTCATAAATTCATTGATTCTCTTCCTCAAGTAATTCTCTTCTACCACTAAGGCCACAAATTTTTCTAGGTCTGAAAAATTTACTTTAAATTGTGAGATGATTGTGCTCACATCATCAACCGAATGTACGTTTACACTTTCTTGTCCTCTGGTAGAAAATTGTTTAAAATATTTACTGATTCCACCAAGAGAGGATTTCTCATTACTTGCTTCTCCTTAGCCTTCTCCATAGCTAGGACACTGAACTTAATTAGGTCTTCTTCCTTCCAGGAGTCCAAACTACTAGTGTTTGGTGTCAAACTTGATAACAATGAGGAGGGAGTGATGGGAGTGCTATCCATAATCTGTTGTTTCACTGTGAGAATTTCAATAGAAGTTTCTTTTTCTTTCTCCTTTACTTATTTTTCTACTTCTTTCTCATCATAAATGTCTTCCATGAGTACTTCTTCTTGATGAGTGGGAGGTGTATTCCTGCATAAGATTTCTACTTCCTCAGTACTAAAAAATGCTTCCTCAAACTTATCCAAGTCCTTATCAGTAGCCACCATGGCTATTTCCACATTATCTATGAGAATTATGTTGTCTTTGAGTTATTCTATCATGGTTGTAGAGTGATCTTATTCTATTTGTGCTTCTGCTATGGCCGCTGAGTCCTAAGGACCTGTCACTAGTGCATAGGAGGTCTCTGCTGCTTTGCCTTTCTTATTTGATGCATGAGTGATGGGTGCAATAGGTAGTCTAATCTATTGCTCCCAGAGTACCTTTTTAAAAGCTTTCTTTTTTTCCTAAGTTATCAGGTCATAGTCTGTGTTCATGATATGAAAAATTCTTATTTTTGTTCTTAGGTGCAGCTTTACCAGTTTCAATATTAGTGCTTCTTCATCTTTAGAAAATACAAGAAAAGTATCTTGTAACAATTTTTCCCTTATTCTAAAATCCTCTTCATTTTATTTTCTTTTAAGGTGTTTGAAAATATTCCACATTTTGTTAGGAATAGAGGTCTACATTTCAAGAACTATTTTCTTGAACTTGATCATGTGTTTTATAATCATATTGTGAATTTCTGACTTATCAATTTCACTATATGTCTCATAGAACTTTCCTACTTGATCAATTCTGCCCTCATCAATAATTCTTGCACTCAAAGTTTTGAGACTTGGTCTGAAACTTGCCTTAGGAGGCGTTTGAATGTTTCTCCTGCTCCTTGCAGCTAGCGAGGATGGATGACTAGTGCTTACTTATTTCTTCCTTTTGAACATTGGTGCATACTTTGGAGGAGCAATAGGATCACTGGATTCTTTGGGTGCTGAAGGAATGTCAGCATCTTTTTCAATCTTAATCTTCTTCATCTTAGGATCTTCCTATTCTTCTTCTGCTTCTGCGCTCTTCAATTCTAGGGCACTCTTCTCTTCCCTTGCCTTGTCAAGATCTACTTGAGATACACCATGTATCCTCAATATCTTTGATGTAACTTTTGCAACCTTTCTTTTTGTTGCAGCACTGTTCATCTTAGGATCAATTTCTCTAGTCTTCTCTTCATAGGTTCCCCACCTAGGTTCATTATCATCTTTAGGGGTTGATAGTATTACCTATGCATAGGCTTCAAGAACTTGTTCCTCAAATTCATAGCCAAGCGGATGAATCCACTTAGTTCTAGGCTCAACTGCTTCCATACAAGTAGTATCAATCTCCACCATGAAGCATATTGAATCTTTATACTTCTCCACAATACTCTCAAGAATTATGTGCCTCATCTACATCCTTGCTCTGAAGGTCTTCAATTCCAAGGTAATAAAATCTCTAAGTGTGCTTTTAGTACATGCCTTGTTTGATATATGTGGCATGGTTGGAATTGACTTTTCTAGATACAAGTCTGACACTTTTCCAACTATATGAAGGTACATATAGATGATTAGGGACCCAAACCTAAATATCTTGGTCTTGTCATGTTTGATAGCCCTAATTTTGTCTATCAAATGTGTGTGCAAGATCTCACACAAGTTGAATTATCCATATTCTTGCACAAGATGGATGGCTACTAGAATAGTGCCCAAAGACACACTATTCACCCTGCTAGTATGATGAAACCTATAACCAAGTATCATTAACATCAACTTAATGTCTGGTTTCTCTATTGGCTCAATGGTCATGCCACACTTATCACTTCTAGATTTGCACATTTGCTCCACCATTTTTCTGACATCCTTACCCATTGGAAGGATGACGCCTATCTTAGAGAGGCCTATTATCTCATGAATTAAGTCTCATGTGATTCTTACTAGTACATCTCCAATCCAAAACAAATCATCATGGATTTTGCTCAACAATATCTTTATCCATTCTTCCTCATAGAATTCATATGCCATGGCATATTCAACAATGGGGTGATCATTCCATTTAGTGTATTCATCCATGAATATTTTGTCTAGTTTCAACATTGTGTCCATGTGCACCCTTAACCTATCTAGTCCAATACATTCCTTCTTACAATAAATGTAAGCCCTTATGTCTTCTACATGCATGATGCCCATCGGCGTGCAGGAAAATGCTCCCTCTAAATCATCTAGGGTTGACTTAAATGGGTGTCTCTTGAAAACATACCACTTCTTCTTAGCAACATCAAAAATAATAGGAGTCGCCATGACTTGATATGATCTATGAGATGTTCTGATGGCTTCCAAATTGATGCAACAAGCTAGGGTTTCCTACAACTGATCAAATGCACTACAAATACTAGATAACTCAATCTCCAAATCTTCACAAGAACTTCCAAGGCTCAATCTACTCTCCAATCGCTCTAAATATGAATGCAATGACTGAACAAACAACTTTTTGTGTACTTAAAGTAAGAATTCTTCCATTAATGCAACTGGCGTAAACCAGGTTGTCACTTCAAAACTCAAAATTTGAGCTCTGCTTACAATTAGCATGTGCACTCTTGCACAAATGTTCCAATACACTCCAAAAGCTTAAGTCCAAAGATGCATACTCTAAGGATGAGTATACTAGCCACGCAGGGGTCTAGAGCTAAATTAGCTCCCCCTATGACCCTGAGGGCCATTCATGCAGATGTAGAGGGTGTTTCCACTAGGGATGCATCCAATACATTCTTATCAACATTATCCTTCTTTCCATCTGACCAAATCAAGCTCGCATCTTCTAAGGCCTTCACAAACTTGACTTCTGCTTTAGGATCCAGAACTAGTTCTTTGATCTTTTTAGGGCTTTCCTGACCTTGCGTCTTTGATGTATAAAACTTTGAGATATGTCTAGCCTTGTTACAAGTGTGAAAAATCAATGGAGGTCTATTAGTCCTTGGCACATTGAAATGAGTCACCATTTTACATGTTTTGGCTATGTGACCATTGTAGTTACATATCTGACATGTAACATTCTGAGAACTTCTTGAATTTGTTTGATTTTGATTTCCTTGATCATGTTGAATCCTGTTCTTCTTACTAGTCTTCCAATTTATTGCTCTATGACCAAATCTATTACATGTATAACAGTAACCATTAAAAGGTTTTACCTTTGTGGAATTGCTTGCAATATGTCCATGCTTGTTACATGCAAAATAGGTGCATTCTTCAGGCTTGCGCTCATTCTTAGGAGGACCATCATTATCTTTTTGATCTTCAATCTTCTCAGTATCAATAGACTCATTTTGTGTCTCCTTTCTTGTTCACATATTATCAATCAGATTCTGTGCTTCATTGTATCCAATATAGCTACTGTCTCCTTTGACTCTTCTTGCATACAACTAAGATTCTATCAAATCTGAACTAGTGTACAATTTTTCAATTGATTCTTTGCTTCTTTTAATTTAGATTCCAATCTTTCTTTGCAATTCCTCAGATCCAAGATTTCCAAATTGGCTTCCCTCAATTCATGATTGAGTTGAAGGTTCTCCTTGACTTTCTTATTGTAGACATCTTGATTGTTCATCAGTTTGTCATCAAACTCTTCAAGATGGCTCAATAGAGATGCATTTTATTCATTTAACTTCTTGAATTTTTCTTCAAGATCACTATTAGAGTGACCTTTCAAATGATTTCTTAGTGTTTTGATAACTAATTGAGCATCACTGACTTTTTCTTTTAGTTCTTCAATTTCTCTTTCTAAATTGTCTAGGTCTTCAAGAGCTTCTTCAAGATTATTCTTCAGATGTTTCCTTTCTATTTTGTCCATGATATCCTCAAGTGGTTAAACTTCTATCCTAATGACCCAAGCTCTAATACCAATTGTTAGGAATGGGAACACTAAGGGGAGGGGGGGGGGGTGAATCAGTGTTCACTGAACTTTAAATTTTCCTTTTAATCTTTATGCTTAACTTAAATGCTTAAGTAATAAATTAAACATTTAGATAAAAAATGAAACATAAGAATAATACATGACACTAATATGGTTAAGGGGAAACCCAAATAGGTAAAAACCTCGATCAGAATTGACAGCCACTAATATTCTGTACTAGTGTTTTGTGATCCTTGCTAGAAGATTCTTTACCTTGTTAGGACTAGCTTTACAATGCTTTTAGTACAGTAGACTTGGTTAAGGGTCAGACCCTATTAGGAGTCTTTTACAATGATCCCTGTTAGGGAAGTGGACTCACTTTCCTAGAGCTCACTGCTCCAATGATGAAGGCTACAACCTTCTGAATCAGATACACACTATATCTTCAGGTGAACTGCTGCTGTGACATTGCTTGTTCGATCAGTTCCTTTGGTGTGCTAATACTTTGACCTCTAGAAAAGCTCTAATACATCATATTCTCTCTTTTCATACCTCTTCTTTGCTTCACACAACTCTTATACAACTTCCATACTAATTACAATGGGTGCATCTTATACTTATATGCTCATACAAACAAAACAATTAGGTTGGCCCTATAACTAATTACAAACAATGCTTCCAAATGAATTGGCTTAAGTGTTCTTAAAATTATACATGTACATGTGTTGGAAACCTAAACCTAAATACAATGGGCGCATAGCCTCTACAACATTAATTTATAATTGCAAACCAAAATAGTCACTGTCAACTCCATGCTCTGTTTGCTGTTAGCACACACTGGCTGTGCATCTTCAACTGATTGTAACTTTCACATCTTCACATATCTACTTATGCACTCTTAAACTAAGCATAAGTATTGTAATACATTGAATTTTCACCCTTAGTTCAAGCTCTCGTAGTCTTGATAATCTAGTATAACATGGGAATCATCTCAAGGTTGTGGGACCTTTTGCTAACCGAGATGAGACCTCCAGATTCTAGGTTGGTTCCTCTTGGATAATCACCCTAATTTTCTCTTAATAGGAAAGTAAAAATTTTGTGGGAAAGGGGTAGAAGGAGGGCATGAAAGGAAATGACTGCAAGCAAATCTATCCTACTAGGTGATGCACCAAAACTAGGGTTTGGATCTCAATATAAAGGAATGAGACCAATGGAGGAATCAGGTCTAATAGGTCACCACTCACTAGATAGGCTTGCATAAGTATTTAATAGGAAGGCCTAAACAGAAGACTCAACCTATGACCTACAAACAAACATCCTCCTCTACAACTAGGTGTAGGAATGAGACAAGACTGTTAGGGGCTGTAGCATACCCACAAAAAAATCTAAATCAAATCAGACATAGGAAACACACAAAATTATAGAAAGTGAGAGGGACTAGGAACCCCAATTTCCATTAACAGCATTCATAAACCTCAATCCAATAAGAGATAATGCAAATAGGGAAGCACAAGGACATGAATGATTGTCACAAACTACCTCTATAATACTTGTATTATCAATGGCAATTTACAGAATGTGGAAAACTAGAGGGCAAGAAGAAATGCCATAGATAGGTTCCCAAGAAAGAGCCTTTCTTTTTACAAAATGTGAATTCGAAGCTCAAAAGCTCCAAAAAAACAATATATACAACCCTGCACGCAGACAGGAAACAAAAATATCTCAATTAGGGCTACCGAGGTTTACAATAAAATATCCAACCCTAAATCAATCCAATCTGGCCATAAATGTACATGAAAATATCCCACCCGATTAGATCTCTGTGCTTGCATGTTGATTCCATGTTTGTACCTACAAAAATCTAGCCGCCATGATCCATCTACCTCCCTTGCAACTCGGTCTTGCCATAACTGCTAAAATTTGATACTGTGAGATATTTGAATTTAAAAATTGATAAAATAGTCACAGGTGGCGGTAAATTTCTCTATCGATGGTCATCATTCAAACTTTAAGCTAACTTTAAAATGCAACAGTTAGATCTTCCTTTTTACCTAGGCTCGACACTTGATTGCAAAACTAACTTGACATTTACCTTAGGTTCCAATTTTCTTTCAGTCACAGAATCATTTAATACTTTAGCTGACCCCAGTTAAGTCTGGAGAATGTGAGATACCCTTTAGTTGCTGAGTCACTAGATATATCCTAACCCTAGGCCCATCTACCATGCAAGACACCTCGAGTCTATTCATTACATTGCAAACTTAACCCTGGGCTCACCTTTAGATCTCCTCTTGTCGCCAAGTCACCCAAACTTTTTCTTAACCCTGGGTTCCTCTTAGCGACCACATGTAATCCCTCAACCATGCAACCGTGCATCCGCAGACTGAGATTCCCATTAGATGGTGGGTGCAAGATCTCATGTGGTTGGAATATTCTTTAAGATTTTGTGCTAGCCACTCATCTCTTTCTATCCCTCTGCAAACTACAAGCTCTATTGGTGCGGCTAACGATTTGTCGCATGTTCACATAGCCTAAAAAAGGGCTATGCAATCATGTAATAGACCATTATCCATGTGTTTAAAAACCATCAACTGGGCCCACTAATGCCATGTGCCACTCCCCCATTCAGTCCAACCACCACATCAGAAAACACCTCAACACACCGGCACGGACCCTGAGCAACACCACCCGCAAGCATGCTAACTGTTGACAGTTTGTTGCATGGTTGCATGGGCATGGAAGAGCCCATGCGATCATGTGACTAACTGGAAGATGCTACCTATGGTTAAGGCTTGCCACATTAGAAGGAAGATCAATGACTATCGTTACACTGCGTGCTTAAATAGGTAACATCTTTCCTTAGTGGTGTAGCGATGACCATGAGATTTTGTCAAGCTTTAACCTTTGTAGATGGAGAATGGGCCCACCGACAGGTGTCATTCTGTCGCATGATCACAATAGCAAGGAATATTCCTTGCAAACATGTGACAACCATAAGATTTTTGAGGAAAGCCAGCCACCGGGCCCACAGGTCAGAGTTGTGCACTTGAAGAAAATATGCCACCCTACTCAAAATGCGGACCCACTGAGAACCCAATCCAACCATTGTCGCATGATCACAAGGGCTAGGAATATTCCTTGTGAACATGCAACAACCTCAAGATTTCTACTACATGCATGACTATGAGGAATTGGGACCTGCCTATCGGAGTTGTGTGCTTAGGGTCAAAACACAAAGGATGTCGAAAACATAGAGGGTTTTCAAGAAAAGGCCGGAAACACACTGAATTTTCAAAGTGGAGAGGTCGAAAACACATGAAACTTTCAGACCAAAAGGCAAAAACTTCTTGAGCCTGCAAAGAGGAGATCAAAAACACATTGGGTTTTTGACATTTGAGCAGAAAACACACTGGACTCTTGACATTAAAAGGCAGAAAACATAGAGAGTTTTTGACACTTGAGAATTTCTTGGAAAATAGGGCTGTGGCCAAAAATGAATGAGAGGGAAATTTTGGGCAACATTTTGGTGACCTCTACAGGATGTCAGCCTACTAGACATTGGACCAGTTGCCTTGACTCAATCCATTGGGCATGGGGTCATTTCTGGAACACAAAAACCTTCTGACAGGGAGAGGGGCAAAGCTGAACCAGCAAGACAAAATGTGCACGGGCACTTCTTGGAAAGGAAGAAACTACTCTAGAAAATAGGGGAAAGAAAATAGGGAAACCTATCCTAACCTAAACTAACCAATGCAGAGACTTGGTTAAACAAAGCCATTCACTGGTAAGCTAAAGTAGCTACCATTTCTCTTTAGGGATTTGCACTTTTCATAGTTGATGCTAACAAGGAGAAAGTGGAAAACAAAGAAATACTGAATTATCTGGCAAATCTTCTCCTAGATATGGTATACTAGATTACTAACCTCAATTAGATCATAGATGCTACTCTCCACAAGAGTTTGATATAGCTGGGTAAGCCCTTGGTCACCAAGGAGCAGATCCTTGACATCACCCTCCATTGATTCCTTGAGTATGCATGTCCTGCTCGACCCCATTTGGGCTAGATATCTGATAGGACATCCCCTAGAGAGCATAAAACTAGGCCCCTCTTGCTACTCAACATGCCTCTTATGAATGTCTTCAACAAGAAGGTCAAGAATTTGCTCCTCCATAATAATTTGGCACATGTTTTCTTCTTCTGCAGTTGGGACATAGTTAACCCCCTAGGACACCAATTCCTCCTTAGGCACAGGCAAGCCATTATCCTTTTTAGGAACATGAGGATCATCAACAAGAGTTGAGCAGAAAGCATCTATTATCAGATCAAAATCATCTTGTTGCTCTAAGTCAACAACAACTCCATCATCTTCACTTCCACAATCAGAGGGCTCAACTAATGAACTTTGCACTACCTCATCTTGCTCAATATAGAAAGGCATCTCCTCAAATAGATCAGCTAGGCTCTCACCTTCTTCACTTTCTTTCTTATCCTGATCTGATTTCTCTAATCCACCCTGAGGATGTGCTTGAGAGACTACTGTCTCTGGTTGCAACACTTTTGACCTTTCTCCATCAGGAAGCTCATAGTTCAAAAGAACAAGTGGAAAATCTATAGCCTCCTTCCCAAAAAATGGGTTTAGGTGACTGCCAGCCACTTTGATGCTTTGTGTTGGGAATGTCCTCTTGTCTGGATTATATGGATGGAAAGGCCTTTTTACCAAATTCTCCCTTTTTCTCTAGTGCTTCTCCTGGGATTGTGGCCTAGACTCCTAATATAGTTGCTTCTAAATTTTCCACTGCTAGTTAGGATTTTGATCCTCTCGTTGATAAAGTGATCTATCCTTCAAATACTACCCCTTTACAGTGATCAACTCTTTGGTTAGAGCTTGCAACAGACTCACCATCTCTTGGTTTGCTGCTTGTTGATCACTTTTCTCTTTAAGTAGCTCCTGGGGAAGGTTGTTTATAGACTTCCCATAGCTAGTGCTGGCCTGAGGTTCTATTAATGTAGGTATGGGAGTAAATAGAGGCATCTGTAGAGGTATAGTGGGCTGAAGATTAAGTGAGATAGGCATGGGTGGTCTTCTGTCTATCATCCCTGCCTGGATTAAGCAATTTTCTACTTTGACAGCCAGGTCAAAAGCCTGGGGCAATGAACTACCTCCTAAAGATTGAATCATGACAGATATATCACCAGTTAGGCCTCTCAAAAAATAAAGGAAAGAACAATCTACTGAAGGCCTTATATTAATTGGAATCCTATTCCATGTCTTGAGAAATCTGCCATTAAAATCTATCATCAGCTCACGAGGATCTCTCTTTATAACTTGGAGCTACTCCACTAGAGACAAAGAATCTAAATTATCCTTAAAGTTTTTGCTGAGGAGATCTCCAAGTCTATCCCATGAAGTAATGGAGCCAACAGTTAAAGTTCTAAACCACTCAAGAGCCCTACCTTTCAGAGATGTTGCTAATAGCTTGGTGGCCACATCCTCTTGAGTAATGTTGTGTATGCTACAAATGGTGGTCACATCTCTTATGTGCTCAAAGGTTGTTGTCTATCCTTCACCTATGAAATTGGGTATACTTTTCAATGCCTCCAAGGGCACATCATGGTATTGGGAAAAACTTAATGGGCTACCTTGATTAAAGGGTGCAAATGCAAATAGTCTCACCATCAAAGGAGTCTATTTTCTTCATGAGCTCTATCAGAAATTGGGTTTCTGCTCTTAACACCCATGGAGTCACCAGATATACTTGAGTATTAACCTCTTTAAGGCTTGTATTATGCAATCAATATATCAAACATAGCATAATATTCAAAATTGACTTCTTTTGTAGTCCCACTGGGTGTGCCAGAAATGTTATACACTAAATTTGCACCCTTAGTTCAAGCTCTCGTAGTCTTGATAATCTAGTATAACATGGGAATCATCTGAAGGTTGTGGGACCTTTTTCTAATTGAGATGAGACCTCCAGATTCTAGGCTGGTTACTCTTGGATAATCACCCTGATTTTCTCTTAACAGGAAAGTAAAACTTTTGTGGGAAAGGGGTAGGAGTGCATGAAAGGAAATGACTGAAAGCAAATCTATCCTACTAGGTGATGCACTGAAACTAGGGTTTGGATCTTAGTATAGAGGAATGAGACCAATGGAGGAATCAAGTCTAATAGGTCACCACTCACTAGATAGGCTTGCATAAGTATTTCATAGGAAGGCTTGAACAGAAGACTCAACAATATGACCTATAAACAAACATCCTCCTCCGCAACTAGATGTAGGAATGAGACAAGACTCTTAGGGGCTGTAGCATACCCACAAAAACATCTAAATCAGATCAAACATAGGAAACATATAAAATTGCAAAAAGTGAGAGGGACTAGGAACTCCAATTTCCATTAACAACATTCATAAACCTCAATCCAATAAGAGATAATGCAAATAGGGAAGCACAAGGACATGAAGGATTGTCACAAACTACCTCTGCAATACTTGTATTATCAATGGGAATTTATAGAATGTGGAAAACTAGAGGGCAAGAAGAAATGCCATAGATAGGTTCCCAAGAAAGAGCCTTTCTTTTTACAAAATGTGAATTCTGAGCTCAGAAGCTCCAAAAAACAATATATACAACCCTGCACACAGGCAGGAAACAAAAATATCTCAATTAGGGCTACCAAGGTTTACAATAAAATATCCAACCCTAAATCAATCCAATCTAGCCATAAATGTACATGAAAATATCCTAGCTGATCAGATCTCTATGCTTGCATGTCGATTCCATGTTTGTACTTACAAAAATCTAGCCACCATGATCCATCTACCTCCCCTGCAACTCAGTCTCGCCATAACTACTAAAATCTGATACTGTGAGATATTTGAATTTAAAAATTGTTAAAATGGTCACAGGTGGCGCTAAATTTCTCTACCGATGGTTGTCATTCAAACTTTAACCTAACTTTAAAATGCAACCGTTAGATCTTCCTTTTTACCTGGGCTCAGCACTTGACTGCAAAACTAACTCGACATTTACCTCAGGTTCCAATTTTCTTTCAGTCGCGGAATCATTTTATACTTTAGCTGACCCAGGTTAAGTCTAGCAAATGTGAGATACCCTTTAGTCACTGAGTCACTAGATATATCCTAACCCTGGGCCCATCTGCCATGCAAGACACCTCAGGTCTATTCATTACACTGCAAACTTAACCTTGGTCTCACCTTCTCTTTAGATCTCCTCTTGTCGCCAAGTTGCCCAAACTTTCTCTTAACCCCAGGTTCCTCTTAGTGACCACGCATAATCCCTCAACTGCGCAACCATGCATCCACAGACTAAGATTTTGATTGGATGGTGGGTACAAGATCTCATAGGGTTGGAATATTATTTGAGATTTTGCACTAGCCGCTCATCTCTTTCTATCCCTCTGCAAACCACAAGCTCTATTGGTGTGGCTAACGATATGTCACATGTTCACATAGCCTAAAAAAGGGCTATGGGATCATGTAACAGACCATTAGCCATGCATTGAAAAACCATCAACTCAGCCCACTGACACCACATGCCACTCCCCCATTTAGTCAGACCACCACATCAGCAAACACCTCAGCACGTCGGCATGGACCCTCAGTAACACCACCCGCAAGCATGCTAACCACTGATGGTTTGTCACATGGGCCCAGAAGACCCTATCTGATCATGTGACTAACCAAAAGATGCTACCCATGGTTAAGCCTTGCCACATCAGAAGGAAGATCGATGGCTGTCGTTACACCATGCACTAAAATAGGTAACATCTTTCCTTAGTGGTGTAGCGATGACCACGAGATTTCACCGAGCTTTATCCTTTGTAGATGGAGAATGGGCCCACCAATAGGTGTCATCCTATTGCATGATCACAAGGGCAAGGAATATTCCTTGTGAACATGCGACAGCCACAAGATTTTTGAGGAAAGCCAGCCACTGGGCCCATAGGTCAGAGTTGTGCACTTGAAGAAAATATGCCACCCTACTCAAAATGCGGACCCACTAAGAACCCAATCTAATTGTTGTCACATGATCACAAGGGCAAGGAATATTCCTTCCAAACATGTGACAACCACAAGATTTCTACTACATGCACGGCTATGAGGAACTAGGACCCACCTGTCGGAGTTGCGCGCTTAGGGTCAAAACACAGAGGATGCCAAAAAAATAGAGGGTTTTCGAGAAAAGGCCAAAAACACACCAAATTTTCAAAGCAGAGAGGTCGAAAACACACTGAATTTTCAGACCAAAAGGTAGAAACTTCTCGAGCCTATAGAGAGGAGGTTGAAAACACACTAGGTTTTTGACATTTGAGCAAAAAACACACTGGACTCTCGACATTAAAAGGTAGAAAACACAGAGAGTTTTCAACACTTGAGCATTTCTTGGAAAATAGGGCTGTGGCCGAAAATGAATGAGAGGGAAATTTTGGGCAACAAGTATATTCTAACAACCTTAACTTCTAGGGTGCATACCTTAGTTCATCTATACACACGTGTGCTAATGCTCTAAGTCTCTGGTACTCTGTTAACTGTCGAGTCTTCAACACTTAACTGAATTCTGATCTTTACACTTAGTGCATTAACTCCAAACTACTATATGAATTTGTTTCCATAATGACAAAACTATCTAGAGTCATATACTTCAGTATAGACAACTTGCCAATAGATAGTTGTTCCAATGTTCTTCTCAGTTCCATATTGTTTCATATTGTTTATCTCTCCCTTTGAAAACAATTCCAAAGAAACAAATAAACATACATCTCTATAGTAGCCATGTAACTCTATATTTTCCAATGCATTCTCCATATCTTTGTATACTGATATTCCAATTTGTTCTAGTTCTTCAAACTTTTCACAACCTTAGACATGATTTGATGCAGCAATGGTCAGAGCAAGCCTCCAACAGTGAGCAATTTGGTGAGTTTTCAATCCCTAAACATCCAAGGTGAAGGATTCAAGTGCTAGATACCTATCATAGGTATGCTAAGAGGACTTGGAGAAGGTTCTCACAACCCTAGAAGACAATATAACCTAATCACTAGGTTTTCCAAAGTCCCAAGCACCAACAACCAAGAGCTTACTAAGAGACCTCTCTAGGAAAATAAGTACTCAAACCCCATAAAATGGAAATGAAGACCAGGGGTGGCCTACCAACAATGCTCTAGCCTATTTAGGTCTTATCCTTATATTTCCAATGGTTCTTTCATTCAAAAGCAACCCATAACACTCATATGCTTCACAACTTGAGGATTTGGCTTGTAGCCCTTCCTAGAGTGAAAATTGAGCATAACTTTGAATGTTCCCAAATGAGATAATGTTGTGGTTAGGGATCATGATACCCTTTTTGGGTTTACAAAACATGCTTTAACACTAAGAAATGAAAGTGCATGGAAGTCACTGTTGTTGCAAGGTTAGACAGGGCTAGCAGGACTAATTAGGGCTCCAAATGCACTATAGGTGCTCTTTCTCCTATGCCAATGCAAAAATTAGATATGGAATCATGTGTGTATGTATAAGAAAAATGAGAATCCAGGTTTTCAGGCCTTGGAGAACCCCCAACCACAATCTAGGATGACTATCCTAGTTACCTGACTGGTGCACACATAGAGATGTACACCTAGGGTCTGGTGGCAAACACACATCTCTGCAAACCCACACTCCTAACCTATAATTTATTAAATTACATTGGTAAATATTTTATTCCACCAAGGGGCTTCAATTTACCATGGTGGAATGTGCCTAAACAATCAGCCCCTATTTGAAACCTGCAACAAACCCTACAAACCAAGGTAGTAGTAAAGAAAATTCAATAACTTCTAATGTATGAAGGATCAATACATGAGACCAAGTGGAACTGAAATAGGATTCAATTCTTCAACCTTTGGAATCATTGTCACATGACCTTTCATTCATACTTGTCCATATCTGAAACATGAAATTTGCAGAGAAATTATGGTTATTTTTATTGATAAATGCCAAAATTACATGATATCTCCTATCACCCACTTGTAATGGATTATAGAGGATTCTCCCAATGGTTATATGATTGGTTTGAACCAACTAGCCATTTGGGAGAGTGCTTTACAAGTTTTTGACAAGTTTTAGAAGTCGCTTGAAAGTTGCTTGACAACTTTTAGAGCAACTTGCCATTTTTGCAAATCTAATGACCAAAATTGGTCCTAACCTTAGACAATGATCCAACATGGATCAAAGACCTTAAAAACCCAAAATAAACTAAGATCCTAAGATTTGAGGCCCATTGACTACTTTTGACCATGGCTAGCCAGGGGCTTATAATTGTGCCAATCTTGGAGCTAGGCCTTACAACTTGGTCTAGGTGCCTGATTAGAAACTCTAAGACACTAGATGTATTTAGGATCCTTAGTGGTGTTGTTTGATGATTGTAGAGCAGGTTCTCCTACACCATGATCCAAAGTGTGAACTATGTTGCATCAACATAAATGATCTTCTGATAAGATTAAGCTGATGCAACATCCAGATCACATTAGTGACCGGTAGATAGGGGACGGACCCTAAGTCTAGTCCTCAAGTATTCAAATGTATCCTTTGGTAGAGGCTTTGTAAATATGTCTTCAATTTTCTCTTTAGATGTAACAAATTCTAGCTTCACTTGTTTCTCCTGTACTTGTTCTCTTAAGTAGTGATACTTAACGAATATATGCTTTTTTTTAGAGTGCATCACTAGATTCTTTGAAATTTTTATTGCACTAGTATTGTCATAATATATAATCATGGGCTTAGTGATTAGCTCATTCATACCTTCCAACACTTGTTTGATATATGCAATTTTTGAAGAGTTTGTAGTAGCAACAGCATACTCTACTTCAGCTGTAGATTGAGAAATGTAAGACTTCTTCTTACTTGTCCATGTAACAAATCTTTCACCAAAGAAAAATGCTCCTCCAGTGGTGCTTTTTCTATCATCCAAATTTCCAGCCCAATTAGCATTGGTATAGACTCTGAGTTCAAACTTGCGTTGCTTAGGATACCATAATCCATAGTCCTCTATTTTATTCAAGTTTCTTAAGATTATCTTTGTAGCAACCATGTGTGACTCCATAGGATTTGCAAAAAATCTTGCAACAATCCCCATAGCATGTGCTATGTTTGGTCCACTATGTGCTAGATACATTAATTTACCAATCATAGATTGGTATAGTGAGTGGTTTATGTCTATAGTTTCATCTTCCTTTTTTAGTTTACATCTAGTAGCCATCAGTGTTCCAACAGGTTTATCATCTTCCATGCCAAATTTTTTTAGTATTTCCTTGATATATTTGGATTGTGTGATGAATATCCCATCACTATGCTAAATAGCCTCCAATCCTAGAAAGAACTTAATCTTTCCAAACATAGACATTTCAAATTATTTTCTCATTTCATCAACAAATGATTTACATATTTGATCTTGACCTCCGAAGATAATATCATCCACAAACATTTCATCAATTATAATAGTATCATTAGTATCTCCTTTCATATACAAATTGTTGTTCTCACTAGTTCTAACAAATCCAATAATTAACAAATAAGTATGCAGCCTTTCATACCAGGCTCTAGGTACTTGCTTCAAACCATACAAAGCTTTATGTAATCTACATACCATATCTTTCTTGTTTGGATCAACGAACCCTTATGGTTGTTCTATGTAGACTTCACATCCATTTGATAAACTTTAAATTTCTTATGTGCTACATAAGCTAGTAACTTTCTGACTCCTTCTAGTCTAGCAATAGGTGCAAAAGTCTCACCATTGTCAATTCCTTCATCCTGTGCATACCCTTTGCATACCAATCTAGCTTTATTCCTTGTTACCTCTCCATTTTCATTCAACTTGTTTTTGAAGATCCACTTAGTACCGATAACATTATTATCCCTATGTCTAGGTACTAAGGTCCATATTTTATTTTTCTCTATCTGTTCAATCTCTTCATTCATTGCATTAATCCATTCTTCATTCTCCAATGCAACTTTAACATTCTTCATTTCATATTCACAAACTAAGCATGTACCTTGTCTTGACTGATTTCTCATTTGTATGCTTGCTTGCTTGTCACCAATAATTTAGTTCTCAGGATGATGTCTTTTGACCAATCTTACCATTACTTGATCTCTTCTTTCTTTTTCATCCTATTCAGGTTCTTTTTCATGCTGGGTAGGTCCTTCCTACTTGTTGGTTTCTCTTTCCTATTCCTTAGTGTTGTTTTCCTACTGACCGGTTGTCACAGTTTGCGGCTTTGATAGATACTCTAGTTATTTAATGTAAGTGAATCTACCATAGTCTTCTTGTAATGTCCATGCTAGGGAACCCATAAGGAATTAGGTCCTATGACCAAAAATTGCAACTAACAAATTTTTTTCTAACATTACATCATTACTACACATTTACATTCCTTAAGATTCCCTTAATGAATTCATTTGCTAACATAATTACATTAATTATCCAAATTGAAATTCCATTTCCTTTCTTTATTTTCACATTTAGAACTTAAGAGATAGGGTAAGAAAATAACATTTCATTTACAATTATATTCCTTACTTTATGTACTAATTTCATTTCTCCTTCCTACACATTGAATAACTATTCATTACAAATTACATTTTTAACCTTAGCATAATAAACATTTTCTTTCATTGCAAAAAAGGAGAGATAGAAAAGATAATTTCAACATGAAATAATATATTTCCAACTTTGATCTTTCAAATAACAACCCTTGAAACAAAAGCCTAAAACTATCCCTCCCAATTACATGGCTTTTCTTTTCCTATTACATCTTTCTGATAATAGATCCCATTACAATAAAAAGTACATGCATGGCCCAAAGGCATTACAAACATATCTTTTCGTCTTTCCTTTTTGAATAAAACATACTACAAAATACAAATATCTGCATCAATGCATAAATTTAAATGCATCCAAGTCACGAGCCACGAACAGGACCTCAAAAGATTTTAGCTACCTAACCATGTCGAACTGATGAGGTTCCACCCCCCATGCTAGGAGATAGAACCAAAATACTCACAAGGCCCTAAGCAATCTAAGGCTCAAAGGATAAAGAAATCCAAGACTCAAAAGAACATATAATATCATCATACTATAACATAGAGGTCAAGGTTCTAGGATACCACCTAAGTGAGTGTCATCACACAACTTGTTTATTGGGATCCTTCCTAGCAACCATGTAACCCTGATCCCCCCTTTATGAATAGGGATCCATCCTGGTAGTTATCCCTAGTCCCAGTACTCCAATCAGGTCTGTGTGTCCATTATTATATTCTCTTTCATTATCTTTTGAATCCCCTTTCCTAGGTTAATTTTTAAGGTTATCACTTTTTACAAACCCACCCATAGGATGCTCTGGCAACCACTTTAGGCTTCCAACACCTATGGTGAGCCAGTCACTTAAGGTTCCTATTCCCTTACCCTACACACACAAGCCATGAAAAAATCAAGTAATCTGAAAAAGATCCATCTCTTAGGTCTAGGGAACCCTCCGGTGCACTCAGGCCACCCGAACAAGTTTAGACCTTATATTATAGACTCTACCAAAAGCCAACTATGAAAAAAAGATTAAAATCAAAACCATGTATAGAAATTAATTAAGCACAACATAAAATTTCCCACATGCATTTACACAACATATCATAGCTTATTTCAAAAATCTAAGGAAATCTCATGTGGCTGAAATTTGGCTAAGTCTGAATTTTTTAAGAAATCTCAAAATTAGAAATTGCATCATAACTCCCATGAATCTGAAACCTATCCCAATCATCTTAGAAGGTACCTAAACCCTTTATACAAGTATAACTTAAAGTATAAGATGTAAAATTATACTTAAATGTTATAATTGTTATAATTGTATAAAGCCTACATCCTGTAACTTAAAAGCCCCCTAAAACCCTAAAAAAAAAACTCCAAATGACTTTCCACATAGACTTGTATGAAAGTGTGCATTCCCAGATGACATTTGACCAACTGTCGTATGGGTATGGCTAAACTATCGTACGAAAGTGTAAAACACTTACATGAAATTACACTTTAAACCACCCCAAAAACACTTAAAATTGATTTTTGACCCATATGACTTTGCATTCATTCCCATACGACATTTTCCCAAGTGTCGTACGAGTATGAACACAATATCATATGAGTATGGACACTGTTAGGCCATTTTTCTGTCATAGCAAAATCTTTTTAAAATGGCCTCCTCCCTGCAAATGTTTGGTGGTTTGTGTCCTACCCTGTGTTCCTTGTGTTGTCACCAAGCTCTGGTCCAATTTGCACATGATGAATCATAAAATCCAAAAAGTTATTCAAATTTCAAGGTTTGCAAGTAATTGTTTCAAAATTTGCCACAGTGTCAAAAACCCACAATGTTTCTGAAAGTCCATGATGTTTTTGGTTTGTGTGTTTTCGGCCTTCATTATTTTTGACCCCGTGCTTCTTGCTTTTGTGCGCTTATCCTTTGGCATTGAAAACTCTATGTGTTTTCGGTCTTTCTCTATGTCAAAAATCTTGTGTGTTTTTTACCTTGGTCTTAACTGCGTAGGTGCAATGGATGGTGGAGCCCAGTCCTTCAAAGTTTCTTATCGCTGATTCTCCAAGTCTTCAGGCAGTTACATCTTCTATCCAGTAACTTGGTGACTGTTAGTCATGCGATCTCTGAAAGATTGGTGGTTATCTGCTAACATCTCATGAACTTGCAAATGGTTAGTTGCGTAGTGACTGAGTGCTTGGCGGTTTGTCTCTTCTCATGCTTCCAACACAGTTAAAGTTTGAAAAGGATCGATGGTTGTCGCAAGTTTTCATGGTGAAGATGCATGAGGTTTATTTTTCATGCTTTATTAACAACCGTCTGATCCTCTAAAAGGTAAAGCTCATGTCTAATTGATCCATGTGGTGGTGACTTGTCAGACTTTTTAGTGGGGCCTAGTGTCAAAGATAAAAAGATCTACAGTCAGTGTGTGATCACATAGAATATTCTCACCCCATGCGATCATGCACCCACTGTTTGATTGGGTGCCGATGGGTGTGTTTGTTGTGGGCCCGCTATTAGAGGTGGTCATGTGGCAACTTTTGGTTGGCTATCACATGCTTGCATAGCCCATTCTTTTGATATGTGATCATGTGACCAGTTGACACGTGTCCCTAGGGCCTGGTGAGAGGTGGTAATGTGGCATCTGCAGTGGTGACATGCTAAGTTTTGATTGGTTTCCGGTGTGCCTAGTGGCAAGGGGTTTGCGGTGGGACCCATGTTTGCAGTACTTGAGTGTATTTGGCTTCGGCAATGAGTGCTAACTATTAGTCGGATGTTTACATAGCCTTTTTCAAGGCTATGCAATCATGCAACTGACATTTTACGATAACCCTTAGCGGTGGCAGTTGTGCTGGCAATTTTAGATTGTAGGTTGTCGCATGTTCACATAGCCCATCCCCAGGCTATGCGACCATGTGACTGACCATCTGTTGTCGTAGTTGCGGAGTTGTGGTGGTAACATTGCCAAGGAGTTTTCCTGTGGGGTTTCTGACCATTGATTGTGGCTAGGAGACCGTGGTCACATGATCGCAAGGGTTAGTTTGGTGCCTTGTGATCACGTGACCAAGCATAGGGTGAGACTGATTTTTTGTGGCGATGAGGTTTGTGACCATGTGGTGGTGCAACTAAATATTATGGTCAAGTTGCTAGGCCCGGGAAAAATAAAAGATCTGATGGCGGGGATATAAAGTTGATCCAATTTTGAATGAGGACCATCGGTGTGCTTCTGGTGCCATGAAGGTAACTATTGGATTTTGAATTCAAATTTGTCAAATGGTTTGTAGCGATAGGAAGTACTTGAATTTATGGTTTCTTTGGTGGATTTTGATTGGTTTGGTGGTGCCAGTGGTTGCCAGGTGGTCCAGAGGCCTGTTACTTGATTGGATGATGACTTTTGTGCCATTTGAAGGGATTTTTTTGTGCTTGAGGTTGCCTATGTTTCCCGCTCATGCAGTAATTTTGATTGGTGTGGTGGGTGAAGGCTATGTCTTAGCTGTCCATAGCTTGTTGCAACCTATCATGGGTTTCCAAGGTAGCTAATGGTATAAAGTGTCAATTTTTTGACTTAGAGAGGGTTCTAAATTTTGTTAGTTCTAGTGAAAGTTACTGCTCTATAGATTTCCCCTTCTCTCTACATATACGGTGTTCCATTTCCATTGCTAGTTCAGAGAACATAATACATATTGTAATAGACTTATTTTGTGTATGAGAACTCAGTTTATTCTTATTGTTACTAAGTTGTCTCCATTTTAGCTTTGAATTCATTGATCATGCATCAAGGGTGTTTGATTTGTCTGCTTGTATTGCCTATGTGTTTGCAAGTGGAGTTATCTTCGCAAAGGTAATTGGTTCAACGTTAGTGTTTATGCATGTATGAGCTGAAATATCAAGGATATGTCATGCTTGTCTTCTAGTGGATGCTGGTAAATGTATTGTTTGATTCATAGGTCTCTTCTAAGGGGAGGGTTAAAATCCTTTGAATGGATAATAACATGCTTGAATGCATAGGTGGGTGTTAAGTTAAGGTTTGGTCATGGTGTGTGATTGGTGTTAGGCATCAACACATTGAGCATATTGTGTTCTTGTTTCACAATTGTCTCTTATAGTAGGCTATTTGACTCTATGGCCCATTGGATAAGGCACTGGTATATCAGAGACATAGGGCATCTCAGTGGTCCTTTCAATCCTTTTAAAATCATTTCCATTCAGTCCCACCTTTTCCCTTTCATGTTGTTAGGATAGGTCTTTGGTTTTCATACTCACTCCATGCAAGTAGGGCTATTGCATGAGATATTGGCTTCATTGAGGTACAGGATACCTAGGAGTTTGAGAACCATTCCACAATCAGTGACTTGTAGGCCTATGTTAGAAATAGGAAATACTGAGAGCGGGGGGTGAATTAGTATTTCCCAAACTTTTTCTTTTTCCCACTTATGGATATAATAGATTAATTTAGTGCATACAAAGATTATCAAGCTGATTAACAAACATAGTACTAAATAGAAAGAACTCATAACACATGATATGTTCTCGAGGAAACCCTGGCCAAGGGAAAACCTCGGTGGGGATGGTACCCACGAAGATCACTAATCAAAAGTATCCTATTAGGGATATTGGACCCTCTTAGGAGTTAATTTACAATATATAGTAGATCTGTCCTGGTTAAAGGACTTTAGGCCTTGTTAGAAGCCTTGACCCTGTTAGGAGTTAGATTACAAAACCTGATCACTAGCTGAGCTCACTACCCAAATAGGTAATACAAATTTTTTTTGACTGTAATATGGTACTACTTACAACTTCACATCAATAGCCTTTGCTGCTATCACAATATACAACTATCGCAAGTTATCTTTTCTTTCTTTTTTACATATCACATATATTTTCATTACATTTCAAGTATGCCTAATATATGAGTTACTAGAGCTAATAAATTTACATGGCCAGCTTCCAAAATCTTTATCCAAGAGTAAACAACTAGGATTTCATCCCTTCATAATGTTAAGTCATTATTTTGAGAAGCAAAAATAATCCCTTAACTCTTTCGCTAATACTGTCTCCAAAATTGTTCTGTTTGCAAAAATTATCTTCGGTAAACTTTGAATAACTTTGTCTGTACTACTCCAAACTTTATGCACACTAAGATGGGGTATCCTCATACTTTGTAGAAGCTTCAGTTAACTATGCAAACAAAACTATTGCTCCAGTGGACGTCGCCAACTAAATCTTCATCGGGTGCTTTGTCAGGATCACTATATCCATACTTAGACAATTTCTTCCTTGAACTTGCCATACTTGCATTCTAGATTTTGCGCTTTTAATAGAGATCATATGTTTCCATAATGACAACATCTATGCATCCACATTAGCCAAATTTCCAACAATCTCCCCCTTTGTCATTGGTGGCAACATATGGGAAAATTGGCTAAGTGTGCAAATAAAACTTCAAAGTATTCACACAAAATTGTGGCCAAAAGCTATACAAAACATATACAATATTTTACTCCATACAATAGCTCCCCCTATGTGTATCCTTCCTCATAATATATTCAATTTTATGGTATCTCTCCCCCTTTGACAACAATGACAAAGATAGGGTGTACAAAAATTTCAAAAAAAACTTTATATCTTGTTATCAGCTATTGCAAAGCCGATAGGCTTGCAACACAGTCACCAAACTCTAACTTCCATGATTCAAAATCTTTCTCCCATACCTTCTTGATGGATTTAGTAACATTGAGTAGAGTACTCAATCTGTATGTTGTTGTCTGACAAGCTTGCATGGAATTGAAGCTAAACTTCTGAAAAGATGTCTTTGCTAAAAGACACTTCTCAATTTGGTCTTCAACAATTGAGGTCTTGATTGAGATGTGCTCTCTCAAGATGTTAATCCTAAGCATATTTCTATTCTTCTCCTCTGCTAACATTCTGATTTCATCATTTAACTTCCTTATGTTCTTCTCTATAGAACTTATCTTTACATTTGGGCTTGACAAGGTGTTTGTTTCAGTTGTAATTGCATCTATCTTCTCTCCGATCTTCTTATCTTCTTCAGCTGTTAGGATTTCTAATTTTGTGCATTGAATATACAAACTCTTTCTAGTCTCAAAATGTTTCCTTGAATTCCTTATGCATACATCCAAACTACCAATATCATTTCAAATATTTACACTTAAATTTTGTTGCATTTCTGCTTCAAAGTCTTCCTGAACTTTTATTCTAGCAATATCCTTTAAGTTAGAAAATTTAGAGTCAAAAGAGTTTATCACTATTTTAGCTTTCTCAAGTGGATCTGATTCAGATACCTTAGTGTTGATCACACTCTCAAGTTTCTCTGTCAAAAATCTAACTTTGCCTTCAAGGTCCTTCACCTTCTTATTCTTTCCAATAATTTTATTAAGAGATGTGATGAACTCAAGCTGATCGTCATCTTCAACTTCTTTTCCAAGGTCTTCAAAAATTGAACCAATTTGTCTCTTCTTACTATCAGGTGCACTAGGGGTAGTGACCTCTATCAAAATTTGTTTACCTTTAACTGTCTATTCTACTAGAACTGATTTTGATACTGATGGTGCTTCCACTACCTCTATATCCTTTTTTGATTCTATAATCTTCTCTTTCTCTTCTAAAGCCAAATTGTCAACAATGTTTCCTAGATCATGAAATACTACATCATTTGACTCTAGTGTCACTTTGGTTCCTTCAATGTCCATTGATTCTTTGCCAATATTGATATGTGAAGAAGATGGAACTTCTTCAATACCAACTTCCTCTGCATGCGGTTCCTCTGATTACTTCTGCTGAGGGTCTAATTCAACATTCTTTTCTACAACTATATCTGCAAGAACTTGCATGACTGCTTGCTCTGTCTCTTTCTATACTTCCTCCTTTTTGCCTCCCATTATAAGGATTGTTCTTCTCTTAGTTATCAATAAAGTTCCAAGAGACTTCAAGAATCCCTTCAAATGATCTTCATCCTCAACTTCACAGAACTGTCTGATTACATGTTCTCTCATCTTTATGTCCTCTTCTTGTGCTATCTATTTTCTATTCACAAGTCTATTAAACAAATCTTCTAGGATCTTACCATGAATAGTGTTAAGTTTCTTATCTATCACAATCATATGTGTAATCATTGCATTTTCAAAATTCAATCTGTCAAATGATCCATATAGATCATAGAATTTATTCAACTTAGTGAAGTCTCCATGCTTCAATATATCTTCATTAACTTTTTCAATTCTTGGTTTCCAAGTTTTCTTCTTGATTGAAACTACATCATCATCTTTAATTACTGCTACATTTCTAGGTACAGGTGGTACAATTACTTTCTATCTCTTGCCGGGTCCTATTGCACTCACTTTTACTATTTTTCTAGGAATAGAAGAAAAAGATTTATCTCCTTCATCTTTTTTAGGTACTTCAACTTTTACTTTTACTACAATAGGATCAACAGGATCTGCACTAGATGCCTCAAGTGAAATTACAAGATTTTCACTTTACTTCAAGGCTTCTGCAGTCTTCTTAGCTATGTCAAACTCATGACTTGACATACCTGATTCTTTCAGTATTTTCTTCATAGTGGATTCAACTCTCTTACTAGATTTCTTCTTTTCTCTCAAACTTATTGCAGAGTTGAAATTCTCTTCATAGGTTCCAAACCTATTTGCATGACCATCCAACTCACACTTTAACAATCTATTCACATATCCTACTATTTCTGCTTCAGATATTTCATAGCCAAGAGGGTCTATGAATTCCATTCTAGGCTCAACTACTTCGATGTAGGTGAAATTAGTGTCTACCATAAAATAAATGTCATCTTTATGCTTTTCAACTAAGGATTGAGGAATCCTTGATTTGTTCTTAACAATATTCTGAAAAGTCTTCAATACAAGCTTCACACTGTCATTAACTTTACCAAAAAGGTGCTTCATGTAGACTGAGTTTATTCTTTCCATTGTGTTCACATTGTCACTCCAATCAACTGTGTAGGGAAATCTTCTCAAAATATGGAAAAACATATAGGTTATTAGAGATGAAAACCTAAACTGTGTGTACTTAGCCTTCTTAACCTTTTCTAAGTTCTCAAATAATAGAATTTTCAAAATTTCACATAGGTCTACTTGTTTCTTCTCAATACACATAAGATAAGCTACATGAACCATTCCTGTAGCCATGTCATCTTCCCTTGAACTAGCATAGAATTTAGTTGTTAGGATCTTGCAAAGGTACCTAACATCATCTTGCTTAATCTTACTTATCATAATTCCTCTACCATTATAACTAGATCCAGTGTTGTCTAAAACAATCTTTCTCATGTTCTTTTCATTTAGTGGAATCTCTCCAACCTTAGATAATCCAGTAACATCATGAATTAGGTCAGCAGTTATATCAATAACTCTGTCCTCCATCCAAAATTTCCCATTGTGGATTCTACTTAAAATGATCTTGGTACATTCCTCATAATTAAATGCATACTTCATAGAATATTTGATAATTTCATTGTTCTCTAGGTGCCCATAAGCTGGTTTAACTGACATGTCTTGATTGTACAATTTCCTGTAATCATCACTAAAATCTACATCTCCCAAAGTTTCAAACTTGCAACCTAAATATCCTTTAACATTCTCAATGTGCAATACTTCATCTGGTACGGATGATAATGCTAGAATGTTATCAATTTCAGTTGGTTCTACTGGTTCTTTCTTAATATTAGGTCTATTCTTATCCTTAACATTATGAACCATAGAAATATCCATCTTATCAACTGATTAAAGATAAAAAAAAAAATACCTCAACTTTGCAAATCTAGGGTTTCGGTATGATCATCGCTGCAAACTGCTTCCAAACTTCTTCAAATCATCCTCAACTCACTTTTTCTTCTTTCAAATCTCTTTTCAATCACTTTTAAATCATGATAACTTCAATTTTGACCTTATAACACTTCACATTAACTCGATCTAACATCGCATTCATTCATTTTGCCGCTAAAACCTTAAAAAGCTGATTCTGTAAACCTGCAACCATAAAACTTTCTGCGACCTCACAAAACACAATATTTTCTTTTGCACACTTAACCATAGCATTAGTACAACATAATAAACCTATATCTAACTATGCAAAACTTAACTCATTCAAATTCCTAATCTACACTAATCCTAAGTCCTAAACTATAGAAACTTACATAATTTAAGTACTTAAAGAAGGGTCAGGTAAAGATTCCTCCTTACCATTAGTTACATTACCTTCCTAACTACTTTTAGCACTGACTATACCTCCTTGATCTATGCCTTTATCAAATTTTACTTCGTCTTTATTGCTACAACAACCTTTCTCTCTGTTTCCTGCATTTTCATTCCTTCTTGCATTGTTCCTAGGGTTAGGGTTATGATGATAACCTCCATTGTTCATTTTGCAAAATCTTGTTGAGTGTCCAAACTTGTTGCATAACTGACAAATGATTCCATTGTTTCCAAATCTCTATCATTGCTAGTTAATCTGTGACCTGCAATTTCTAGCAATATGTCCTACTTTGTTGCATCTAAAACATACTACCACTTTTCTTTGATTCATTTCTTCAATAGATTTCTTATCTGCATTGTTAGTATTCCCAATCATTGTATCATAATTATTCACAATTACTTTAGGTCTTCTACATTCATTAGCTTTGTGTCCAAAACTATGATAATTATAACAATGTCCATTAAGAGGTTTAAATTGCTTACTTGTGCAATCTCTCTTCATGTGCCCAATAGTATTAGAAGAAAAACATCTACCTTTGAATTCTCTTTGCATTCCTTTAAATGATTCTTCCTATTTTGATTCTTCTTGCTTTGATTCTTCTTTCTCTCTAGGTGGTTCTTCTTTAGGTGGATCTTCCAATGTGTTCTCATCTAGCTTTATTTCCTCCACACTTTCAGATGTCTTTAGATCTAGCTTCTTACTTTCATGGATTGTTCTAAACATACTAAATCCAAATCCAGTCCTATCAAAGAATGGTTCTTCAAAAGAAATTTTTTTTCCAATCTTATCACTATTTGAATATAGCCTTTCAAGTTGTTGTTTAGATTCAGCTAATTCACCTTTCACAATTTTATTATACTTCTCAAGTTCCACATACTGCACTTTTACTTTTTTAGATTCGGATGTTTCCTTTTCAAGTCTTGACCTCAGATCTTCATTCTCAATTTTCAATTTTTTATTATCAGATCTCAAATTTCCATCTTTCATACTAAGCTTCAGATTTACTATCTTCAACTCATGCTTAAGGATCTCATTTTCTTTTTCTAATTCATCACAATCTTCAACAAGCAGATCAGATTTCTTTTTAGATTTCAGATCTTCAATCTTACCTTTTAATTTGTCAATAGCATTCTTTGCATCCTCATATTTTCTTCTTAAGGAGTTTCTTTCATCAGTAAGCATATCAATCTATTCAAGAGCTTCTTCAAGATTCTTCTAAAGTTGATCCATATCCATAGAGATCTTAGTCAAGCTGCTAAGCTTTCCTTGAATGTTCCTTCTCCGAGTAACTGTGCTCTGATACCAATTGTTAGAAATAGGAAATATTGAGAAGGGGGGTGAATCAGTATTTCAAAAACTTTTTCTTTTTCCCACTTATGGATATAATAGATTACTTTAGTGCATACAAAGATTATCAATCTGATTAACAAACATAGTAGTAAATAGAAAGAACTCATAACACATGATATGTTCTCGAGGAAACCCTGGCCAAGGGAAAATCCCGGTGAGGATGGTACCCACAAAGATCACTAATCAAAAGTATCCTGTTAGGGATATTGGACCCTATTAGGAGTCAATTTACAATATATAGTAGATCTATCCTAGTTAAAGGACTTTAGGACTTGTTAGAAGCCTTAACCCTGTTAGAAGTTAGATTAAAAAACCTGATCACCAGCTGAGCTCACTGCCCAAATAGGTAATACAAAATGTTTCTAACTATACTATGGTATTGCTTACAACTTCACATCAATAGCCTTTTCTTCTATCACAATATACAACTATCACAAGTTATCTTTTCTTTCTTTTTTACATATCACATATATTTTCATTACATTTCAAGTATGCCTAATATATGAGTTATTAGAGCTAATAAATTTACATGGTCGGCTTCCAAAATATTTATCCAAGACTAAAAATCTAGGATGTCATCCCTTCATAATGTTAAGTCATTATTTTGACAAGCAAAAATAATCCCTTAACTCTTTCGCTAATACTATCTCCAAAACTGTTATGTCTGCAAAAACTATCTTCGGTAAATTTTGAATAACTTTGTCCATACTACTCCAAACTTTATGTGCACTAAGATGGGGTATCCTCATACTTTATAGAAGCTTTAGTTAACTATGCAAACAAAAATATTGCTCCAGTGGACATCACCAACTAAATCTTCATCGGGTGCTCTGTCAGGATCACTGTATCCATACTTAGACAATTTCTTCCTTCAACTTGCCATACTTGCATTCTAGATTCTGCGCTCTTAATAGAGATCATATGTTGCCATAATGACAACATCTATGCATCCACATTAGCCAAATAGCCAACAGCCTATGTCAGTTGGCCCTTTTTACTGTCAGATTTGGAGTGTTGAGTGAATGTGACACTAGCCCTATCAATCTTGATGCCAAGCTGACATTTGGGGGAAAAGAACACCAACAAGATGGTGACTCTATTGGGGATGAAATAATTTTAC
Source organism: Chamaecyparis obtusa (assembly GCA_027943335.1). Lineage (NCBI taxonomy): Eukaryota > Viridiplantae > Streptophyta > Pinopsida > Cupressales > Cupressaceae > Chamaecyparis > Chamaecyparis obtusa. The sequence goes on along the minus strand of BSBK01002769.1, from coordinate 358,583 downwards.
TAATAAGAGTATCCCAGAGTCTTTTTGTATTCAGTTTGGGGAAGATTCTTATACATTTTCCAATCTGAGAATTGCTTTTCAAATTTGCAAATGTGTTACCTAGATTTGCTGATTGGGTCATATGTGACTTTGTTGTGGAAGAGCCCAGAGTCTATTGGTGTTTCAAGATAGATTAGTAAAGTTTGTGTCCTTTGAAGAGAGGTGGTGACTCTATGCTAGAAAGAACCTAAATTGTGAAGTTTTGTTGGGACTTCAGTTAGATAAGAGGAAGGCAGCAGCATTCAGCAGGGTGATCCAGGTATTCTCCATCAAAATTTTATGTATATGCATGGTCCTTATCTAGTGATTAAGTCACTAATGAGAGGATAGTGAAGCTTGTGCACACTTAGCTCTTAAAAGTCAATAGACAAATTTTTCAGTTAAGTGTGTAGTGGTTTCAAAGGAATTTTGAAATTTCAAGAATTTCAATGATAAATGATTTTACTCCTTTGAAAAGATTTGTTAAGTCATGGGTGTTAAAGGAAATTTTTTCTTAAGAGGTTACCTGGCTATGAATTTTGTTGATATACCTAGTTACCCAAACTCCATTCCCCTAAATGTTATAAAAGTTTTATCAAAGTTCAGTTGGGAAAACTTTGGGTCTGCCTATCAACATGCTAGAAATTTTTTAGATATGATGTGTGACTATGGTGTTGAGCATGAAGATGTTATAATGAGATTATTCATTTGGTCACTGATAGGAGATGCAAGAGAGTGGCTCTCATGTTTTCTATATAATGACATCTCTTCATGGGATGATTTAGTTGCAAGTTTCTTAGTCTGATTTGCTGAAAAGGTAAATGACTTTGACATGCTTAAGGCCCTTATGGATATACAAATGGAGGAAGATGAGTTGGCTCCTAGTTTCAATGCCAGATTTATCAAGACATGGGAAAATATCCCTGGGAAGTGTAGACCAAGTGATGATATCTGTTTGATCATCTACTTGAATTATTTTGATAAGAATTTCAATTTTGACTTAAGGAATAAGGAACCACTAACTTTGTATTAGGCATTTCAGTTTGCAATGGATATTGAATCTAATTGGAGATATCATGTTGTAAGAAGACCACATCTTACTGCTGATTTTCATTCTCAGAATGTGGTAGATAATAGGAAAAGGGATGCATTGAAAGGTTTAGAGCCATATCAGCATATTCTTGTCCCTGATAGTGATGTGCCTCAATTTTCTAAATAGGATGTGATCCATGATCATGTAAAGGAAAGTAACTTACAGCGACATCGTGCATCACTTGAAGAAGAAGATTGCTTTGTAACTGAAGCTTGTGTGGATGATGAACTTATTGCTAATGTATATCCAGCTGAAACTCAATATGATGAATGATTGTATGCATGGCATTTGCAGCAAATTGAGGAACTAGAGTTAGCTCTTACCATTAATGGTAAGAAACTTGAAGAACTAGAGGTGTGTAGAGCCATGGATAGAGAACTTTCTCAGTCCAATAAGTGTGTACCTTTAGATTATGACAATGAACTGGATAGTTGTCTATCAGAAGAGTGTTATGCTGAAAGTGTATCAGATGAAGGTATGATTAGTAATATTTGTAATTAGTCTTTTGCTGATGATGAATGTTCATCTGATGAAGTGGGTAGTTCTAGTTTGAATGATGATAGCTAGGTAGCATTTTTGCATGAATTGAATGAAGATAGGTGGTATCAATGTGAGTATGATTCTTTTGATACCAATCATGAGTCTACAAGTGTGATGAGTTTGAACCAGCAAGGGTTTGTTGATAAACATCACTCAAGTTGTGAATCTGAAGGTAAGTTTCTTTTTGAAGATAAGAACATGTATGGAGATGTTAGTATGATCCCACCTTTAGATTTATACATGCTAGTGATTTATGGTTTTTCAGTGGAAACCTATGGAGATATGGAAGAAGAAATCAATATTTTGATTCAGCTATATAAGGAAGAACTAGATTGTAAAGTGAATGTAAATACTACTTATCTGGTTGATTCAAATGCCAGGTCTACATTGGAAAGTGAAGAGGAAAGGGGAAGTGATTTTCCTCTTGAAATGTGTTTTTCAGATTTGGAAATAGTGAAGAGTTATGATGTTTTGAAAATGCACTGCACTTTGTTTCTAGAGCTTTTTCAACTAGAATATGTTTGTTTCCAACAGGATCTAGCTAGTGATGAAAAGAATGTTTGTGATAGTCTGCTAGTTTCCGATGAGCTTGAAGATATGCCTTTCTATGAAAGTTTTTCTTTTCATAGTTGCTGTAATAATTATTTGTAAGGTGCTGATTATGTTTCTGAGTTGGATGGATGTGAGTATGAGGATTTTAGTTTTGAATTGAGGTCAAGTGCTGAACATGGTGATAAAGATGATGTTAATTTTTAGCTAGTAAGTGTACTCACATTTCATGATGATTAGACTTGCACTAGCTTGCAATATGTAATGGGAAAAGGTTACATTTTTTTGCTGCAAACTAATTTTATTCTTCATTTTGATGAGTGTATGTGTGAGATAGCCTAGTATGATAAGATAGATTTTGATCCTCATACACTTGGAAAAGATAAATGCACTTATTACATTCTTGTGGATTTGCCTGTCAGGAGTTTTCATGAGTTTGACCATGTACATGAAAGGGAAAATTCCAGGGTCATCTCTATGCAAAGGGATCATGACCAAGTGTTTGATAGAGGTAAATGATTGACAGGGCATAGAGGTTCTAGTTGATGTAAATATGTATAGCTGTTTCCCTTTAGTAGTAGTGTTAATTGGAATAAGGAGCCAATTTTTGAGAGCCTTGGAGTTTTGAGTTTTGAGATTTTTGGAGTGAAAGGGAATGTGATTGTGGATTGGTTTGCTTCCCCTAGAGATCTAGATCCTTTCCATGCCTGCAAGAGACATGCATCCCCAACTAGAGCCACTATTAGGCCATTTTTTTATCATAGAAAAATCCTTGCAAAATGGTCTCCTCCCTACAAATGTTTCATGGCTTGTGTCCTACCCTGTGTTCCTTGTGTTGTCACCAAGGTCTAGTCCAATTTGCACATGCTGAATCATAAAATCCAAAAAGTTATTCAAATTTTAAGGTCTGTAGGAAATTGTCTTAAAATTTACCACAATGTCGAAAACACACAGTGTTTCTGAAAGTCCATGATGTTTTTGGTCTATGTGTTCTTGGCCTTCATTGTTTTTGACCCTGTGCTTCCTGCTTTTGTGCGCTTATCCTTTGGCATCAAAAACTCTGTGTGTTTTTGGTCTTTCTCTATGTCAAAAATCTTGTGTTTTCGACCTTGGGCTTAACTGTGCAGGTGCGATGGATGGTGGAGCCCAGTACTTCAAAGTTTCTTGTCACTGATTCTCCAAGTCTCTAGGCAGTTACATCTTCTATCCAGTGACTTGGTGACTGTTAGTCATGTGATCTCTAAAGGATTGGTGGTTATCTGCTAACATCTCACGAACTTGTGAACAGTTAGTCACGTAGTCACTGAGTGCTTGGTGGTTTGTCTCTTCTCATGCTTCCAGCATGGTTAAAGTTCAGACAGGATCAATGGTTGCCGCAAGTTCGCATGGTGAAGATGCACGAGGTTTATTTTTCACACTTTTGTGACAAATGTTTGATCCTCTAAAATGTAAAGCTCATGTCTAATTGGTCCATGTGGTAGTGACTTGTCAGACTTGTCAGCGGGGCCCGGTGTCAGAGATAAAAAGATCTACGGTCGGCGTGTGATCACATGGAATATTCTCACCCCGTGCGATCATGTTCCCACCATCTAATTGGGTGCCGATGGGTGTGTTCATTATGGGCCCGCTGTCCGAGGTGGTCATGTGGTAGCTTTTGGTTGGCTGTCGCATGATTGGATAGCCCATTCTTTGGCTATGCGATCATGCAACCGATCGAGATGTGTCCCTAGGGCCGGGTGAGAGGTGATAATGTGGCATCCATGATGGTGACGTGCTAAGTTCTGATTGGTTGCCAGTGTATGTAGTGGTAGGGGGTTTACGGTGGGACCCATGTTTGTAGTACCTAAGTGTATTTGGCTTTGGTGGTGAGTGCTAACGATTAGTTGCATGTTCACATAGCCTTTTTCAAGGCTATGCGATCATCTGACTGACATTTTACAATAACCCTTAGCGGTGGTGGTTGTGCTAGTGGTTTTAGATTGTAGGTTGTCACATGTTTGCATAGCTGATCCTTGGGCTATGTGATCATGCGACTGACCATCCATTTTCATAGTTGTGGAGTTGTGGGGGTAACATTGCTAGGGACTTTTCCTTTGGGGTTTCTGACCGTTGACTATGGCTAGGAGACCGTAGTCGCATGATTGCAAGGGTTAGTTTGGTGCCTTGTGATCACGCGACCAAGCATAGGGTGAGACTAGTTTTCTATGGCAGTGAGGTTTGTGACCATGTGGTGGCATGACTAAAGATTGTTGTCAAGTTGCCAGGCCCAGGAAAAATAAAAGATCTGACGGTGGGGATATAAAGGTGATCCAATTTTGAATGAGGACCGCTAGTGTGCTTCTGGTGCCATGAAGGTAACCATTGGATTTTAAATTCAAATTTGCTGAAGGGTTTTCAGTGACAGGAAGTACTTGAATTTATGGTTTCTTTGGTGAATTTTGATTGGTTTGGTGGCACCAGTGGTTGCCAAGTGGTCCAGAGGCCTGTTACTTGATTGCATGATGACTTTTGTGCCATTTGAAGGATTTTTTCTTTGTGCTTGAGGTTGCCTGTGTTTCCTGCTCATGTAGTAATTTTGATTGGTGTGGTGGGTGAAGGCTATGCCTTAGCTATCCATAGCTTGTTGCAACCTGTCATGGGTTTCCAAGGTAGCTAATGGTATAAAGTGTCAATTTTTTGACTTGGAGAGGGTGCTAAATTTTTTCAGTTCCAGTGAAAGTTTTTTCTCTGCAGATTTCCCCTTCTCTCTGCATATAGGGTGTTCTATTTCCATTGTTGGTTTAGAGAACATAATACATATTGTAATAGACTTATTTTGTGTATGAGAACTCAGTTTATTCTTACTGTTACTAAGCTATCTCCATTTGAGCTTTGAATTCATTGATCATGCATCAAGGGTGTTTGATTTGTCTACTCGTATTGCCTATGTGTTTGCAAGTGGAGTTATCTTCACAGAGGTAACTGGTTTAGGGTTAGTGTTTATGCATGTATGAGCTGAAATATCAAGGATATGTCATGCTTGTCTTCTAGTGGATGTTGGTAAATGTATTGTCAGATTCATAGGTCTCTTCTAAGGGGAGGGTTAAAATCCTTTGAATGGATAATAACATGCTTGAATGCAGAGGTGGGTGTTAAGTTGAGGTTTGGTCATGGTGTGTTATTGATGTCAGGCATCAACACATTAAGCATATTGTGTTCTTGTTTCACAATTGTCTCTTACAATAGGTTATTTGACTCTATGGCCCATTGGATAAGGCACTGGTATATCAGAGACTTAGGGCATCTTAGTGGTCCTTTCAATCCTTTTAAAATCATTTCCATTTAGTCCCACCTTTTCCCTTTCATGTTGTTAGGATAGGTCTTTGGTTTTCATACTCACTCCATGCAAGTAGGGCTATTGCATGAGATATTGGATTCATTGAGGTACAGGATACCTAGGACTTTGAGAACCATTCCACAGTTAGTGACCTACAAGCCTATAGTGTGACACAAGTTGTATGAGTGTGCAGATGAGGTACACCCACCTGAGTGATGTGGAGCTTAAAGTGTAGAAGGATCTCTCTTTGATCCTTGTCAGTTGGCCCTTTTTCCTGTCAGATTTGGAGTGTTGAGTGAATGTGACACTAGCCCTATCAATCCTGATGCCAAGCTGACCTTTAGGGAAAAATAACACCAATAGACACAATGTCGTATGACTCTGCAGAATACTTTACAAAAATAAATTTTTAAACTGCTTGAAAACATTAAAAATTGGTTTCTTTGGGCATGGAGAATGCCTGGAAAAGGTTCCCTGAGGTCAACCTAATGCAAGGACCTCAGCACCACATCCATAGCACATACTCAACATTACCTAAGCCTCAGATTAAATAAAATAAAAACAACCATTCACAAAGAAGCCTACAAATGGAAAAGTGTGGAGAAAAAAAGATTGTATCTCAATCCTACACCTTCATGACCCTTCCTAATTATTCCTAGACTTCCCTATTTCATTCAATACTATATAAACACATTCTCCCACATGACCACAAGTGTTCCTAACTTCCCAGGAAGATTTTTGAAATACAAAGTAAATAGAGACTATATAATCATACATTAATTAATTCTCGAAAACACAGTACAATACACAAAGCATAAAAAATTTACATATCATTTTGGATACATAGAAAAAAAACCATATTAAAATTTAATATCATATCATCTACACACACATTCATACAAAATAGAGGAAGAATGGAGATTCTTCCCAGTTTAGACCCTACCTTGGGTCCTGCGGAGAATCCTCTTCCCTTGGCTACAAAATCTCTGCAAAGCTTCAATCCTTGAGTAGATATCCTGCTGGAAATATTCCTCCAAGAAATCCTCACACACTTGACTTCACAAACTAGAGACTCTCAACTCACATAAACTTTCAATAAAAATTTCTGGAGAAATCAATTAGAAACAACTCAAGCAAAAATCAATCCTCCAAAATTATCATCTAAAATTACCATCCCCCTTCACACCAAAATTTGCAATTATTTATCCTCCAACTATGTGGTTGGAGGAGTTGCTTTACGGGAAGAAACTTCTCCATCTTCCATAGTTGGTTGGAGGGACAACGAAATAATTCCCATAAAGACTTAATCAAAGTTTTAATAAAATTTAATTAAAATATCCTTCAAATAAAACCATAACAAGAATAATAGACAAATACCTTTCAAGAAAGACACATAGCACAAATTGAAAACAAGTAGCCTAACTTCTAGGAGGTCTCGAGTTCAACTCCCTCCTAGCTAGTTTTACTACAAAGAGAATTGTCCTTTCATTATTATTTTTACTTTTTATTTAATACATTTGTCAAATATACTTTATTTAATTCACTTTATTTATTTATTATAAATAACATGCCATTAACACAATTAATGAAAATATACAATTTTTATTATTTATATAAGCATGGATATATGCATGTGCACCCACATATACACATACCTATATAAAATACAAACAATTATAACATATTTATAATTATTATACATATAAAATAGATTAATTCTAACTCATAACATACACTCAGACCAACATCAAATCAAGTCCATAACCTAAACTACACTCTACTACCCAACTAGGATAACTTCCTAAATAGAATTCTAAGTCCACAGGTAACCTTGAGAGTATCTTGGTTAGATCTCCATACATCAACAGTTTGAGGATTTTGAAGGCACGCTCAGACCTGTGTAGCCAGGTGGAGACAATGCCTGGTACCTACATCCTGCATCACCAACTGATATCCATATACAAATATCTATAAATATAACCAGACAATGGCAAACAAGGAGGGAGAGTGTGACATCATGTGGACCTCCCATAGGAGTAACTATGACTGCCCCTCCTCATCCTACACTCACATCAACCAGTGAACATCAAACCACAATAGGGTCAATAGGTTAGATCATAATATAAACATCATAACACAAATCAATGTAAAACATTTTACTAATAGTTCATTTCTAGCCATTTATCATTAAATTAAAACTCATTTAATATGTCCAAATAACTACAGTAACCAAATATATATGCTCAAATGTCTCATAAAATGCCAACTAAATAATAATCATAGTCCATCATAAAACCCCAAAGTGTCAAAGCAATAGTCCTGTCAGTCTAACATAAGAAGATGCTAGGGTGGGCATTACACTTCTAGTTCCTTTCTACTTTCCTTTGTATTCTTATCATCAAACTCATAAACCTGAACATTAGTACTTTCAATCATTTTATTAGTAACTCTATTTAGACACATGTGTGCTTTTCTTTTACTGGAATATCCAAAAAATTGTTAGAAAGTAAAGTCCACCAAGATAACTGAGAGGGGGGGGGGGGGGGGGGTGAATCAGTTATTAGATAATTATAAATTTTATCAACTTCAACAACATTTACCCATGTAAGAAATATAATTACCAACCATAGAAAGATATTCATACATAATGACACAATAACACAAGATATGTTGACTGGGGAACCTCTTGATCAAAGTGTAAACCTTGGTGGGAATGATGCCCATAAAAGATGTACTAATATGAATTTTCCTTGTGAAAGGATGGACTTTGTTAGGAGTCTTATGAGATACATTCAGTACATATAAATCCCTGTTAGGAGATTTTGAATCCCTGTTAGAAGATTCTAACCCTGTTAGGAGTTATGGAAGACATAAGGACCCACTGCCCAAATAGCTTCAGGGTAAGATCATTGAACTCACTATCCAAATAATCTTTGCATTATTCAATAGAATAATATGTTACCTCTTCTCTGACTATGCCAAACCACACTCAATGTTACATGAAATCTCAATTCCAGATCTCTGTACTTTGCATGTCTTCATTCACCATTTCACTCTCATACTTAGCTCTTTTCTTCACTTCATGCATACCACATCACATCTCAACATTAAAACAAGGAAAAAAATTCCTTCCTTTATACCACACTCAAATAATTTACAAATGAGTTAGCACACAATTACAAAATAAAAGTTACCACACACTACATCAAAATTACACAAAACTGTCAGCTTCTAGATACAATAAGTCTTCACTCATGCAACTTCAAAGTTTGTTTTATGAACCACATCACTAACAATGTGTCTCAAACTTCCCTTTAACTATGCAAATCTAGATTCTATCCCGATTAGGAGATATCATCCGATTTCCAAAAATCGCTACTCAGGAACACTACTTGAATACTGCTTTGACCAAAATGCTCATAACTTTCATGAATAAAATAATTACTATTTATGCTCTTAACCATACATATATAACATAACAAAGAGTATAACCTCAACATCACATATCTCCAACTACAATATCCCATGTGCGCTAATCAAAACACTATCTGCTTCTCTGCAAGTCTCCAAAAAATCACTGTGTTGACATCAATGACAATCATAGTCATGATGGCAACAATAACTACTATAGAATGAGTGCCAAGAATTTAGCATTCATTCCTAACAATCTCCCCCATTGGCATTGATAACAACATAGATGAAAAAATCCAATGTTCCAAAAATCCAATACTGCAACACTGCTGCTCTGACAAGCATTTTCAAATCTTCTTCATCATATAAAATCTTGCTTCATTTTCCTATTTAGTTCTCTCTAATAGATGGTACAAGTGGTTTCATGTACACTTCTCCCCCATTAACATCAATGATAGAAATTTCATCACTATGTCAACAATAACTCAATGTCAAAAGATACTATTCAAAAAATACATTCACAAGAGTCCTCATGACTCAGCTCAGATACACATACTCCCCCATAGAGGAAGTACCAATATCCAATCTAGAAGAAAGATAGGGCTCATATACCACTAGATAGATGCAACCAAATGCATCATTACTCAAAAGTAGGCTGGGGCATAACCCAAAGCATACCTCTTAGATACTCAAATGTATCCTTAGGCAAAGGCTTAGTAAATATGTCTGCTATCTGTTCCTTTGTGCTTATGTACTCCAGTCTCACTTCTTTCTTAGCAACTTTCTCTCTTACAACATGATATTTTCTCTCTATATGCTTTGTCTTAGAATGTAATACAGGATTCTTAGACATACTAACTGTGTTGGTGTTGTCACAGTGTATGACAATAGGCTCAACAAACTTAATTCCAATGTCCTTCAGCATTTGCTTCATCCAAATTATCTGGTTACAATTGTTTGTTGCTGCTACATACTCTGCTTCTGTTGTGCTCTATGAAATACAATTTTTCTTCTTGCTTGGCCAGGAAACTAATCTTCCTCCAAGAAAAAAGGCTCCACCACTACTGCTTTTCTTGTCATCAACACTACCTCCCTAATTAGCATCTGTATATGCACATAGGGTAAACTCATCAGATTTTTCATACCACAATCCATAGTCCATTGTGCCTCTTAAATATCTCAGTATCCTCTTTACTGCTACATAATGTGACTCTCTAGGTTTATCTTGAAATCTTGCTACCATTCCAACTAAATGTTGTATATTTGGTCTAGTGTGTGTTAAGTACTGCAATCCTCTAATCATGGATCTATATTTCTTCTGCTCAACTACTGGTGTTTCATCTTTGCTAGATAGTTTGTGTCCTATAACCATAGGTGTTCCAACTAGTTTACAGTTCTCCATTCCAAATATTTTTAGTAAATCATTCAAGTACTTTGTCTAACATACAAAGATACCATCATTATTATATGTTATCTATAATCCCAAAAAGTATTTCATCTCACCAATCATACTCATTTCAAATTCAGTCTTCATTTCATTAGCAAATTTTTCACTAGCTTCATCTTCTCCTCCAAAGATAATGTCATCAACAAAAATAACTATAACCAACAAACCATTTTCAATTTCTTTTGTGTACAGATTGCTATCAGCTATTCCTTTAGTAAATCCCAATTTCAACAAATACTTGTCCAGTCTAGCATACCAAGTTCTAGGTGCTTGCTTTAGTCCATATAATGCTTTTTTCAGTTTACATACCATATCTCCTTCTTGAGTCAAAGGAAAACCTTCAGGTTGCTCAGTGTAGACTTCTTCCAATTCACCATTTAGAAATGTGGACTTCACATCCATCTGATACACTTTAAATTTCTTAAAAGATGAATAAGCCAAAAACATTCTTACTGCTTCAAGTCTTTCTACTGGTGTAAAAGTTTCTTCATAGTCAATTCCTTCTTGCTATGAGTATCCCTTACATACCAATCTTTCTTTGTTTCTTACCACTTCTCCTTGTTCATTCATCTTGTTTCTGAATACCCCTTTAGTTCCAATCACATTCTTGTCTTTAGGTCTAGGGACCAATTCCCATGTCTTGTTCTTTTCAATCTAATCTAATTATTCTTTCATAGCATTAATCCAATGTTCATCTTCACAAGCTTCACTAGTAGATTTAGGTTCAATTTGAGAAATCAAACATAAACATACCTTATTACGAGTCAGAACTCCTCTGTCCAAACTTTCAATAAATTATTCAACAGGATGATGTCTTGATAGATACTTGTTCGGTGTCATAGTCACAGATCTTGTTTCAAATGTTGATTCTTCTCTAGATTCCTCTATGGTTTCTTCTACAGGACTCTCATTCAATAATTCACTGTCAGTCTCATAGAATAATTTATTAGATTTAGTGTTAGGCTGAGGATGAGCTTCTTCATCAGATTCATAATCAAGCATTCTTGCCTAAATTTTGAACTTCTCATCAACTTTAACATTTGCACTCTCAACAATAGTTTTATTTCTCTTATTGTAACATCTATATACTTTTCTTTTCAAAGAATATCCAAGAAAAATTCCTTCATCACTTCTAGGATCAAAATTTCCAATATCATCATCTCTCTTTATATGACATTTGCTTCCAAAAATTCTAAAATACTTAACTGAGGGTGCATGTCCAAACCATAATTCATAAGCTGTCTTATGTGTGTCTACTCTGATTTGTACTCTATTTATTGTATATACTATTGTAATCACTACTTCTCTCTAGAATGTCTTCATGAAATCATTCTCAAATAACATAGCTCTTGTTGCTTTAGTTATTGACCTATTTCTTCTTTTTGCAATAGCATTTAGTTCAGGTGTTTTAGGGGCTGAAAACTATCTCTTAATACCATTCACTTCACAAAAAGTGTTAAACTCTCTAGAAGTAAATTCACCACCTCTATCGGATCTCAAACATTTAATCTTCATTCCATGTTCATTCTCAACTTTATTCTTAATGATCTTAAACTTATCAAATGCTTCAGATTTTTCTTTTAGAAATGCAATCCACATCATTCTTGTAAAATCATCAACAAGAATCATAAAATACCTTTCTCCATAGAATCCTCTAGTCTTGGTAGGACCGCTCAAGTCTATATGAACAATTTCCAACTTCTCTGCCAATGTGAACTTCTTACTATGAAATGAACTCCTCTTCTACTTAGCCATCACACATTCTTTGCAAATCATGTTAATAGGCTTCATAATTTTAGGCAAATCCCTTATTACAAGTGTAGTACTTACTTTCACAATGTTATCAAAGTTTATATGACAAAATCTTCTATGCCATAACCAACTGTCATCAATATTAGTAATCAAACATGTCATCTTAGTAGGATTCAACTGAAATATATTACCTCTATTTCTAGATCCAGTTCCAATCAGATTTCCATCTTTATCCTTTATCACACAAGTTTTCTTAGTAAACCAAACTTGATATCCCTTATCAACTAATTATCCAACACTCAAAAGATTATGTTTCAATCCATCAACAAAGTAAACATCATCGGTATTAGTCTTTCCATCAAGAGTAATAGATCTTATACCTTTAATCAAACAAGGTGCATTATTACCAACTCTAACAACTCCTCCATTGTAATTGTTAAAATTTATGAACTTTTTCATATCTCCAGTCATATGATGTGAACAACCACTATCTATAATCCAATCAGCTTTCTTTTCAACTTGGGAAACTAAGGCTTTTTCTTCCTTAATATCAAATTCAGTATTCTCTTCTTTAATTGCTATAAATCCTATTTCATCATTATTCTTAGTATCACTTTCACTCAAAGTTCTTTCAATACTAGCTTCAAGATCTTCATCATTAGCATAATAACATTCCTTAGATCTTCTAGGCTTGAAATTATTTCTGTACTTCTTAACTCTCTTAGGATATTTAGATGCAAAATGACCATATTCTTGACAAGTCCAACATTTAAATTTTTTCTTACCGTCTGGTTCTCTTTTCACAAGAAAGGCAATACCTTCTTCAATCTTCTTGTCTTCTTCATTTCTAGATCTATTTCTGGCATAATCTCCACTCACACTAGTACTTCTTGACAAAGTAGGATAAATACTAAGAGTACTGAATGCTGTCTCCATTCTAGGTAAGTCTCTTGATACCCTCAGGTTCATTTCTGCTACTTCCAATCTTCCAAGAAGTGTCTCTCTTGTAAAGTTCATAGTGCAAGGTATAGCTTGTTCAATCATCTATGTTGTCTACTTAAATACAAGAGTAAATGTCCTTTGAATTTTCCATATCACTTCATTCTCTATCTTTGATCCTCCACAAGATTTTATCCCTACAATAATTTCTGGCATTCTACCAATATAGCTTCTAATAGATTCATCTTCCATCATTCTAATATCCTCAAATGCACATATCCAATTATGTAATCTAGCTCTCTTTGAATGTTCATCACCTTCAAAACTAGATTGTAAAGCTTTCCAAATTTCATGAGATTTTTTAAAACATTTTACCTGACTGTATTCATTCTCAGGAAGTATTGTCAAAAGTGCTTCTCTTGCAAGTATGTTACACATGAATAGATCTACCTCATCTTTGAACTTGATTCAAGATTATCTTCTTCAATGATAGTCCTATCATTCTTTGTAATCAACCAATAACCTAGTCCTAAACACAGTAGATGTGTCTTCATCTTTTCTTTCCACCTGTCAAAATTTACTCCATCAAACTCAAGGCTTTCTTTCCTAAAACTTTCCATTGATCTCCTTAAGTTGTTAAACTTTCCTTTCAAGGACCTATTGCTCTGATACCAACTGTTAGAAAGTAAAGTCCACCAAGATGACTAAGAGTGGGGGGGTGAATCAGTTATCAAATAATTATAAATTTTATCAACTTCAACAACATTTAACCATGTAAGAAATATAATTACCAACCATAGAAAGATATTCATACATAATGACACAATAACACAAGATATGTTGACTGGGGAACCTCTTGATCTAAGAGTAAACCCCGGTGGGAATGATGCCCACAAAAGATGCACTAATATGAATATTCCTTGTGAAAGGATGGACTTTGTTAGGAGTCTTATGAGATACATACAGTACATATAAATCCCTGTTAGGATATTTTGAATCCCTATTAGAAGATTCTAAGCCTGTTAGGAGTTATGTAAGACAGAAGGACCCACTGCCCAAACAGCTTCAGGGTAAGATCACTGAACTTAATGTCCAAATAATCTTTGCATTATTCAATAGAATAATATGTTACCTCTTCTCTGATTGTGCCAAACCGCACTTACTGTTACATCAGATCTCAATTCTAGATCTTTGTACTTTCCATGTCTTCCTTCACAATTTCTCTCTCATACTTAGCTCTTTTCTTCACTTCATGCATACCACATCACATCTCAACATTAAAACAAGGAAAAAAATTCCTTCCTTTATACCACACTCAAATAATTTACAAATGAGTCGGCACACAATTACAAAATAAAAGTTACCACACGCTACATCAAAATTACACAAAATTGTCAGCTTCGAGATATAATAACTCTTCACTCATGCAACCTCAAATTTTGTGCTATGAACCACATCACTAACAATGTGTCTCAAACTTCCCTTTAACTATGAAAAACTAGATTCCATCCTGATTAGGAGATATCATCCAATTTTCAAAAATCATTACTCAGGAACATTGCCTGAATACTGCTTCCACCAAAATGCTCATAACTTTCTTGAATAAAATAATTACTATCTGTGCTCTTAACCATAGATATATAACATAACAAAGAGTATAACCTCAACATTGCATATCTCTAGCTACAATATCCCATGTGCGCTAATCAAAACACTATCTGCTTCTCTGCAAGTCTCCAGAAGATCATTGTGTTGACATCAATGGCAATCATAGTCATGAATGCAACAACAACTACTACAGAATGATTGCCAAGCATTTAGGATTCATTCCTAATAGAAATATCCCTTCATCACCTTTTGAGTCGAACTTTCTATTTCTTTCATCTTTCAAAATAAAGCATTTACTTCCAAAAATCCTGAAATAACTTAAAGTGGGTTTGTGTCGAAACCATAACTCATAGGGTGTCTTGTTAGTGTCCTTCTTTAGTTGTACTTGGTTAAGAACATAAATAGCTATTCTAAAATCCTCTCTCTAATATGTTTGAGCTACATTCTTCTCTATCATCAATGTCCTTGCACAGTGAACAATTGACCTATTCCTCCTTTCAACAATGCCATTCTGTTGAGGTGTCCTTGGTGCAGAGACCTGTCTTTTGATACCATGCTCATTAAAAAAGTTATTAAATTCATCAGAGATAAATTCACCTCCTTGGTCAAATCTTAAGCATTTCAATTCTTTACCAGACTCTTTCTCTACTTTTTCTTTATACCACTTGAACATCTTGAATGCCTCAAATTTTTCTTTTAGAAACATGATAGTCATTAATCTAGTATAGTCATCAATAAAAAGAATGAAATATCTATCACCATAATAACTCTGAGTTCTCATAGGACCACATAGGTCAGTATGAACCAACTCAAGTCTCTTCTTTGTTGAATAATTTTTCCTTTTGAAACTAGATTTGTTCATTTTACCTTTCTGACATTCATGATACATAACATGATCAGGCTTAGATAAGTTAGGCAGACCTCTAAACTTTCTCTTTTTATTGATCTTAATCATGTTATCAAAATTCACATGACACAATCTTTTATTCTAGAACCAAGCATCTTCATTTTTCATCATCAAGCAAGAAGACTCACCATTATCAAGATAAAATAGATTACCTTTTGATTGTGCTCCAATTTTAATTAGTCTTCCTCCATCATCAAATATTTTTACTTTCTTGCTCTCAAAAGCAATTCAGTGAGCTGAATTGTTCAGTTGTGCCACACTTAGCAAATTATAGTTCAGTCCTTCTACGCAATAAGCATTTTCACATTTTATTATATCATTTATCATCAAGGATCCTTTACCTTTTACCATATAGGGTGTATCATTACCCATTTTAATAGATCCTCCATTATATTTCTCAAGATGATTAAATTTTTCATCATCACCAGTCATGTGATGTGTACATCCACTTGTTGGAAACAATTGTCTAAAGGAAATTGCTACTCAAATTATGTATTGTCTTTGATGTCACACAATGTCATAGTCTGCAGCAATCAGTTCCTACCGAGCTCAGTCGGTCTGCCTGACAGGGAAATTCAGCATTTACCGAGTCCACTCGGTTATCAAAGGAAATTCAGCATTTACCGAGTTCAGTCAGTTATCAAAGGAAATTCAGCATTTACCGAGTTCAGTCGGTTATCAAAGGAAATTCAGTGTTTACCAAGTTCAGTCGGTTATCGAAGGATTGTCGATGTTTACCAAGTTCCCTCGGTCTCTGAAAGATTGTAGAAAGTTATGGTCACCGAGCACTATCGGCCCTTGAAGGATTTTTGCAAAAAGAGTTTGCTTAATTCAGCTAACTGTTATACTAAATAATGTCAATTTGACAAATCTGAAATCATATAAATAAAAGGTCAAATGTGAAAAATATACAGGGATATACAGCAAGAAGATTTACAGAAGAAAAGATAGGAAAGGTGTGTGCGAATTTGTGAAGGATGTTTAGATATCCTTAAGGTGTAGCAGAGATTTATTCGATCAGGAAGGATCACACATATGCAGAACAGAGATCTATAATCAGCAAGGCAGTTGCATTATTATACAGGTCATTTTTCATTGTTACCTTCTTATCATTGTAACAATAAATTCTAAATCTCTTAACCGAGTTGGTTTAACAACCATATTGTAAATCCTCTAACAAGGTGACAATTCCATTGAATTGTTTTCAAGACCTCTTACCAAGCCACTCCTAGCAGGGTGATTAAATCCTCTAACAAGGTCACACCTAACAGTGTGTTTTGTAACCTTTTACCGGGTTGACTTCTAACCAGGCATCACTTCAGAAAAGTGAAAATCAGTATCTAGATACGTTGGTGGTTTTTCCCATATTGGGTTTCCATGTTAAATCTTGTGTCTCTTATGTTCTTAATTGCTATCTTAATCATACACCAGTGCTGATGAATATCTAAAAGATGATTTTGCTAATACTTTCTGCAATCTATTTAGCGAGTGCTAAAACAGATAACATTTTTAAGATATCCTAAGGGATCTGGAAAGAATTAATTGTGAAGTGTTTTATGGTTGATTGATTCATCCCCCCCCTTTTAGTCACTTCATCCATATTCCATCAATTGGTATCAGAGCTTTTGGTGCTTGCAGGAAGGGTTTCAAGGACCTAAGCTAAACATCAGGATGTCTTACAAGAGGGAAATTCCAAAGCTCAACAGAGATAACTTTTCAGCATGGCAAGGTCTCATGTGACTTCATTTGGCTTCCATTGGTGATTCAAGATGCAAATACATTGATGAAGAATACACAATTCCTAATGGCGCATTAACTATTGAAGACATTGCAGATAAAAAGACTCATAACACCATGATGATAGACATTGCATTTGCTCTCAGCTATGAAGAATTTGATGATATTAAAGAATGCACTACTGCATATGAAATGTGGATGGCACTGAAGAAAATATATGGTGGTGATGCAAATGTGAAAAGAGCCAAAGCAGAAAGCCTAAGAGGACAGTTTGACAAGATGAATATGAAGGAAGATGAAAACATTGCAAAATATGTTGAAAGAATCAAAGCAAGTGTAAGTGCAATTAGAGCTTCTGGAGGAACAATCTCAGATGAAACTATTATAAGTAAGATACTCAGAACATTACTCCCTATCTATGCAATAAGAGTATTAGCTATTCAAGAAAGAAGATGTGAAACAAACCACAATGTAACTTTGGATGCTTTAGTTGGAAGATTGACAGCCTTTGAATTAGACAACTATGACAACTATGTTCCTAGTTCCAAAAATATTGAATCAGCATTTGAGGCCAAGGTTTCACTAAAGAAGAACAAGAAAATTAAAGAAGTTCAGTCAGAAAGTGAAGAAGTATCAGAAGAAAGTTCTGATAGTGATCTTGAAATTGTAGAAGCATTACTTGCAAAGAAGTACTCTAGAGGGAAAGATAAATATAAAGGTAAAACTCCTTTAATCTATTTTTCATGTGAAGAAATTGGACATATTGCAGCTAGGTGCCCAAACAAGAAAGTCAAGGAAGAGAAGAGAAGTCACAAGTACTATGGAAAAAATAATTTCAAATCATTCAAGGATAAAGGTAAGAAAACATGTTTTATGGCTAAAGATTCTGATGATAGTGAAGAAGAAATTGTTTTTATTTCTATAAAAGATGAATCTGATGATGATGAAGATAAGATGGCACTTATTTCTCATATAAGCAAAGATGATATATGGATAATAGACAGTGGATGTTCACACCACATGACTGGTGACAAGACAAAATTTGAATATCTAGAAGACTGTGATAGTGGTAATGTAAGATTTGGAAACAATGAACCTTGTTGTATAAAAGGAAAAGGAAGAATCTCTTTAACCAAAGAACTCATATGTGAAAGTGCTTATTGGGTTGAAGGACTAAAACATAATCTTCTAAGTGTAGCACAGCTAATCAACACTGGTTTCAAGGTTGAATTCATGAATGGTCAAGCAAGATTGCTAGATGAAAAAGGAAAACTCATTGGATCAGGCAAACAAACAAAAGGTAACTTATTTTATCTTGATCTCAGTGAATATTCATGCTTTTTTGCTCAAATAGAAGAAAGTTGGCTATGGCACAAAAGGTTATGTCATGTGAATTTTGATAACATGATAAAAATAAGCAAATTCAAGAAGGTTAGAGGCATTCCTACTTTGAAGAAACCTAATACTGGTCTATGTAAGAATTGTCACATTGGCAAAATGAGTAAACCTAGTTTCAAGAGTAAGAACTATCAGTCTAAAGAAATTTTGGAAATTGTGCATACTGATTTATGTGGACCTATTGGAATACAAAGCTATACTGGAGATAAATTCTTTATTCTTTTCATTGATGATTATTCTAGAATGATGACTATCATGTATTTAAGAGAAAAATTAGAAGCATTTGAAAAGTTCAAATGGTACTTAGCAAGAGTGGAAAAGGAAACAGGGAAAAGATTGAAATGCTTAAGATTAGACAGAGGTGGTGAATTCATCTCCCATGATTTTAACAACTTTTGCATTGAAAGAGGAATCAAAAGATAGGTATCAGCTCCTAGAACTCCTGAGTAGAATGGAATAGTAGAAAGAAGAAACAGATCTATTATGGATTGTGCAAGGACTCTAATGATAGAAAAGAACATCGCTATAAAGTACTGGAAGGAAGCTATCAGCACTGCAGTTCATACCTTGAACCAAGTACAATTGAAGAAAGACACATTCAAAACTCCTTATGAATTATGGTATGGCTATAAACCCAATGTAAGTTACATGAAAATATTTGGTAGCAAGTGTTATATCTTAAAAGAATCCAGAATAAATAAATTTGATGTGAAAAGTGATGAAGGAATATTCCTAGGATATTCTAGCAAAAGCAAGGCATACAAATGTCTGAACTTATCTACTCACAAAGTCATAGAAAGTATACATGTAAAATTTGATGAGTTTGTAGAAAAGACTGAAGAAGAAAGCAAAAGGGAACCTGAGAACTACAGAAGATTCATTTACATTGAACCTGAAACATTGGCAGACACAACTATCAATAAGGAAACTATATCTACCGAGCCGAGCATAGTTACCAAGTCACAAACCGAGTCACAGGAAGAAGTTCAAACCGAGTCACAGGAAGAAATTCAGACCGAGTCTCAGCCTGAAGTTACCGAGCAAATATCTACCGAGCCCGAGCAACCTGAAGAAGAGATCCTAGAAGACAACAGCATGAATCATTCAAAAGGCAAGGAACCTATAATAGCCAAATATGTCAGAAGACATCATACACCAGATCAAATTATTGGAAACAAATCAGATGGTACTATGACAAGAAGCAAGCTAAAAGGTACATGTCTGCTTACTGACTTTGAACCTAGAAATATCAAAGATGCATTGGAAAATGAAAGTTGGATTGAAGCAATGAATGAAGAATTAGAACAAATACAAAAAAACAAAACATGAACTCTTGTACCTAGACCTAAAGATAAGAATGTAATTGGAACAAAATGGGTATTCAGGAATAAGCTGAATGAAGATGGTCAAGTATCTAGAAACAAAGCTAGATTGGTGTGTAAAGGTTATTCTCAAGAAGAAGGTATAGATTATGGAGAAACTTTTGCTCCTATTGCAAGATTAGAAGGTGTAAGAACTCTACTTGCTTATGTAGCACACAAAGGATTTAAGGTATATCAGATGGATATAAAATCTACATTTCTCAATGGAATTCTTGATGAAGAGGTCTACATTGAACAACATGAAGGTTTTGTTGATCCAGATAAAAAGGACATGGTCTGCAGGTTACACAAAGCATTGTATGGTTTGAAACAAGCTCCTAGAGCATGGTATGAAAGACTCCATAACTATTTGATTCAGATTAATTTCAAAAGAGCCAATGATAACAACAATCTGTATATTAAAGAAGGACCGAATGACAAAATTGTATTGGCAAAAATATTTGTGGATGATACTATATTTACAGGAAATGAGGATCAGTGCAAAGAATTTTTAGAGCAAATGAACAAAGAATTTGAAATGTCTATGTTTGGTTTAATAAAATTCTTTGTTGGTCTTCAAATTCAGCAAAGCAAGAATGGTATATACATTAAGGAAATACTTAAGAAGTTTGGTATGGAAGATTCAAAACTAGTTGGTACACCCATGTGTACTGGACTGAAACTTACCAAAAATGATGATTCAAAAGAAGTTGATCAGACCCTATACCAATCTATGATTGGAAAATTGTAGTATGTAGTACATACAAGACCTGATATTGCCTTAGTAGTCGATATAGTAGCTAGATTCTCAGAAAACCTAAGGAAAATCATATGATGGCAATCAAAAGAATCTTAAGATACTTAAGAGGAACTGAAGAATATGGTTTGTGGTATAAATTTGAAGGCAATCTAGACTTAAAAGTGTTTACTGATGCTGATTGGGCAGGAAACATTGATGACAGAAAAAGCACAAGTGGTGGAGCATTTTTTCTTGGAAAAAGACTGGTATCCTGGACTAGTAAAAAGAAAAATTGCACATCTCAATCCACAGCTGAAGCAGAATATGTTGCTACTGCAGTAAACTGTTCAAATATTGTTTGGTTTAAATAGTTATTAGAAGGTATGAAGGTTGAAATCAAAGAACCAGTTGTTATATTTTGTGACAATACCAGTGCAATAAACATTTCAAAGAATCCAGTGATGCATTCCAAAACCAAGCACATTGCTATTAAATATCACTTTGTCAGAGAATTGGTGCAGGATAAGGAAATCAGATTAGAATATATTCATACAAAAGAATAGATTGCTGACATTTTTACCAAACCATTACCTAAGGATGCATTTGTGTATCTAAGAGGTAAGTTAGGGGTCATTCCCCTATCCGAGGCTCACTAAATACAATTTTAGTGATGCATCAACTAGAACATGATTGAAAATCAACCAGTTGATGCAACATATTCAAGGAATCATTGCATATGAATCAGTACTTGAGGTACATTAATTTACATCGGTAATATGTAAATTGTCTTTGGCATGTGTTGTCAAAGAGGGAGTGTTTGCTATGTCTTTTCTATTAATTCAAGAAATTTTCAATAGTCAGAAGGAAGAATTTTTAGGATAAAGGAAGTTTGCTGACAGAGGGAGATTTGAATCTAAACTGAGCTAACTCTTTCAAATTTCTTATGCTATGACATATTGTGTTGCCATCAATGCCAAAGAGGGAGATTGTTGGAAACAATTGTCTGAAGGAAATTGCTACTCAAATTATGTATTGTCTTTGATGTCACACAATGTCATAGTTTGCAGCAATCAGTTCCTACCGAGCTCAGTCGGTCTACCTGACAGGGAAATTCAACATTTACCGAGTCCACTCGGTTATCAAAGGAAATTCAGTATTTACCGAGTTCAGTCATTTATCAAAGGAAATTCAGCATTTACCGAGTTCAATCGGTTATCAAAGGAAATTCAGTGTTTACCGAGTTCAGTCGATTATCGAAGGATTGTCGATGTTTACCAAGTTCCCTCGGTCTCTGAAAGATTGTAGAAAGTTATGGTCACCGAGCACTGTCAGCCCTTGAAGGATTTTTGCAAAAAGAGTTTTCTTAATTCAACCAACTGTTATACTAAATAATGTCGATTTGACAAATCTAAAATCATATAAATAAAAGGTCAAATGTGAAAAATAGACAGGGATATACAGCAAGAAGATTTACAGAAGAAAAGATAGGAAAGGTGTGTGTGAATTTGTGAAGGATGTTTAGATATCCTTAAGGTGTAGCAGAGATTTATTCGATCAGGAAGGATCACACATATGCAGAACAGAGATCTGTAATCAGCAAGACAATTGCATTATTATACAGGTCATTTTTCATTGTTACCTTCTTATCATTGTAACAGTGAATTCTAAATCTCTTAACCGAGTTGGTTTAACAACCATATTGTAAATCCTCTAACAAGGTGACAATTCCATTGAATTATTTTTAAGACCTCTTACCAGGCCACTCCTAGCAGGGTGATTAAATCCTCTAACAAGGTCACACCTAACAGTGTGTTTTGTAACCTTTTACCGGGTTGGCTTCTAACCGGGCATCACTTCAGAAAAGTGAAAATCAGTATCTAGATACATTGGTGGTTTATCCCATATTGGGTTTCCATGTTAAATCTTGTGTCTCTTGTGTTCTTAATTGCTATCTTAATCATACACCAGTGCTGATGAATATCTAAAAGATAATTTTGCTAATACTTTTTGCATCTTCAAAGTTACTGCAATCTATTTACCGAGTGCTAAAACAGATAACATTTTTAAGATATCCTAAGGGATCTGGAAAGAATTAATTGTGAATTTTTTTATGGTTGACTGATTTACCCCCCCCCCCCCCCCTTTCAGTCACTTCATCCATATTCCATCACCACTATCTATGATCCATGTATCATTTTTATTAACTTTTGAAATCAATGTTGTTTCTACATGCTTTTATTCTTCCTCAGAATCATCCTTCATAACAACAAGTACTACTTTTACATCATCATCTGAATCAGATTCTGATTCATTTTCTTCTACAATGTAACATGGATTTTTACCTTTGGCATTATTGTCTTAGTTTTCTTTGTTGTAGCATTGGAAACTTTTGTTGACTCTTCTCCCATAGCTTCCTTCACCAGATCGGTCCTTGTTTCTTTCATCTTCCTTCCTATTTGGACATCTAGAAGCAATATGGCCAACTTCTTTTCCATTAAAACATGCTAAAGGTAATTTACCTCTATATCTACCTTTTCCTTTAGGTAATCTCCTGGCCATAAGAGCTTCAAGCTCATCAATTTCATTGTCAATATTGCTATCACTATCATTCTTATTTTTTCTACTACTAGACTTACCAATCTTCAGAGAATTCATAAAAGAAGATTCAACAGTTGGTACAACACTATTATCATAGTTGTTTAGTTCAAATGTTGTTAGCTTTCCAATTAGATTATCAAGAGTGAGATTAATGTTAGGTTCTAACCTATTTTCATGGATTGTAGATATTCTGATGGCATAAATAGGCAATAAAGTCCTTAGAATTTTTCTTAACACAATGTCTTCATCAATAACACCATAGGATGCTTTAATAGAATGAACTACCTCCTTTATTCTATTTGTGTACTACACAATGTTTTCTCCTTCTTTCATCTTCATATCATCGAACCTTCCTCTTAAACTTTTAGCTCTAACTCTCTTGACATTTGTATCACCACTATAAACTTGAGCAAGTTTATCCCACATATCTTTAGTAGTAGTACATCCTTTGATATCTTCAAATTCAACATCTATCAGAGAAGCAACAATCTCCATCATAGTAACATTATGGTCATGTCTATCTCTTAACTAATCAAGGGTCAAAGGTCCAGTGGGTGGGGAAATGTAGCCATTCTCCATTAGAGCGAGGAAAGAATTCCCAATTCTAGATATATGCAGTTTCATTTAGATTTTCCATAGTGTGAAGTTATACTTGTTTATCTCTAGCACTTTCCTCTTATACATTTTGAGATCTTTGTGCTCAAGTTCTTAAAACTATGTTCCAAGCAACCAATGCTCTGATACCTATTGTTAGAATAACTAAGAGGGGGGGTGAATCAGTTATCCACAATCACAAATCAAAATGTATAACTAAAAACAATTTACTTAAACTTTTGTAGCTCGGTAACATAAAATACTATTATGTATGTTCTTTTATCGATTACCACTCAATAACTTATAATGATTACCGATCAAATCCAATATGCAATATGTAAAGTATGACAATCAAACAATCACCAGAATCAACACATAACACAAAATATTTAACATGGAAACCCTATTAGGGGAAAAACCACTTGGGACTGACAACCCAAAAACTATTCACTCTTCTAACATGAGGTCGGTGAAGACCCAACCCTATTAAATGTTACAAAAAACATTTTAAGGTGTGAATTTGTTAGAGGATTTAACACTAACTATTATCGTCCAACTAGCATTCACTATGGGGTTGATAGGATAACAAATGTCCATTCTATGAATGGCATTAGAAGATTTTCAAGTCTACTATGTTAATATATTTATCTGATTACAATGGTTAAACTATAACAGCAGGTGATCCAATTACAATACAACTTGATTTGTAGATGTATAGATCTATATTATGCTCATTCAAATCTTTGATCAATATATCAATTTTGTTTCAACAATATTCAATAACTTACTATCTCTCAGTAATAGTTTTTTGACAGTTCGTAATCTTTTTAGTTTAGTTCTCCTTATCCAGTTTGATTAGGAATGCATGAAGCTTGTTCATGCAATATCTCTTTAGTATCCTTTTCTCTAACATAAGTTTCATAATGAAACCCTAGTCTCTTAAATAGACATGTAAACCATTTTCTTTTCATCTATCAGATTTTGCCACTTATTCTCGTTTGTCCATTTTGCTACTTAAACCTTCCTTGGCTGATGTGTCAGTAACAAATTTTATTTCCATCCCTTAGATCTTCCTTGAATTTTGTTAGTCATTGATCTATGTAACAAACTTTATCTTTTCACCTCATGATCAAACACTTTACAGCTCATCAATCCTTATCGGCTAAACTGATCATTTAGTTCTTTTCTTTTTATTTGGTTAACAAAAAAATGTGTCAGTGAACACAAGCTTAGTTTATACTATGCTCGGTATACACTACACTGCTCAGTGTATACTGTGATGCTTCATCAATCAACCACACTACCTTCTATCTTTCAGCTCTTTTCCTCATCATAGATGAATGCAACATAATCAAGTCAATAACATAAGGTCATAGACTCATCAATAAGTTACCCAATGTATTCCTTATCCTCATCTATCATATACATCTTTCTCATGTAGATATTTATGTTCTTCATCTATTTTTCTCCTTTTAATAGATGTTTAGGTATTGTAACTTACAAGATAAGTGTTGTCAAACTAGTTGACATCAATGACAACATATTACTGATTTAATCATCTTACATATCTAATCAACAACTCAGTGATCTCTAATCATTGATCTTGAATTAGGATTCTAAATTAGTTTTAGTTCATTAGCTTCATCCCATTCCTAAAGAAATTCCAGCCTTGACATCTATTCCACCTCTCCTAGCTCCTTCTCAACAAGCTATCAATCCAGTTTTGAACCAATCCCAAGAGTTGAATGAGATAAAAAAAGGCCTTGCAAAGTGTTACTAATGAGCTAGTTAGTCTAAAAAAGAAGCAGTTCCAGCCTCATCAACAACCCTACCAAGCTCCATATCAGGCCCAGTACCATCAAAATAGGCCCCAATACCAATCAAGCTAGCAAGGCCAAGCAAGAAACTACAATCAAAAAGTTAGTTAGACCTATAATCGTAACATTTTGAGTGCTTCCAGAGAGCTGGTTCCTATAGCTCAAAACAACATGGTGCAAGAATATCAAAGGGGTTTCCCATGTAATTAGTAACACATCCAAGGGATGTGTCCTAATTGCTATGCATAGGTGCTCATGGTGTAGAAAAATGTCATGATGTCACATGAGATGGTTCAAGAACCAAAGATTTAGTAATGTCAAGTTGCTGCCCCAAATGAGTTACTGACACCTGAGGTGACACTAGTTAACTTTCAAAAGGAGAATTTTTGAGGGGTAAATTTTCTCCCAAATGAAAACTAGAACAATGTTCTGATTGCAGCCAACACAAGGTCTAAGAAGAAGGCTTTGGAGGCTAAACAAGTGGAATCTACCAATGAGAAAGCTCCTATTGTGACTCTAAAAACCAAGGTGGTTCAAACTCTAGTGAGAAACTAGTCAAAAGAAGTTAAGGAACCAGCCAAGGTAGCGACACAGTTGGCATCCACACAACCAGAGACTGCTGCAGCAAAGGGATAGTCTAAAGTAAGCTTGGGATATTTTAACATTATGGGAAAAATGAAGAAGACCTCCATAAATGTGCCTTTGATGGAAAATTTATCAATCCATGGACAAAAGGAGCTATTACTTAGTGAATTGGCTAAGATTTTATCAAATCAAGAAGTTGTTTCAGAACAACCTAGAATCCTAGTGGCTGAAACACCTCAAAAAGAGCAGCAAACTAAAGAAGCCAGCTTGTAGCCCATCATTGCTCCCTAGGTTAAACCCCCTCCTTTGTATGTTACTCTTGTTCTTGGGAATTTCCTGGTTCATAATTGCATGATAGACTTAGGGCCAAGTAGTTCTGTAATTTATAAATAGCTAGCAGACCTCCTAGGATTGTCATATGAGCCAATAGAAAGGCATGTTGTTCAGTTGGATGGGTCATCAGTTAGCACCATCAGAGTCATTAAAGACCTAAGTTATACTTTAGATGAATGTCCCAACTTCTCTATTCCTCAAGATTTCTATGTCACAGACCTGCCTCCCCGCTTTGCTATATGTCTAAGCAGAGATTTCACTACTAGGTTGGGGGATACCTCTCAACTGATTGGTCTCATTTATACTTCAAAACCAGATATAGGACTAAGGTTAGAATCAAGTCTAAATATTTTGTGAAGAACCATGCTAAACCTTATACCCCTAGCCCTATAAATGAAAATTGAATATTCCACGACCAAGATCCTATTGATTCTAAAGATGAGAGCACTATCGAAAACATTCCTGATATTGTCTTAGATGAATGGGTTGAAAGAGATTTAGAAGATAATCCTTTTAGAAACATGGAGATTTCAGGTATTGGGATGTACATCATTCATGAGGAGGGTGTTATAATTCTAGATTTGATGAAAAAAGAAGATAAGTGTTCTAAAAGTTAGCATGGTGAGTTGTGGTAGTTGTTCTTTGATGGTGCCAAAAGAAGAATCAGATCAAGAGGAGGAGCTATCCTAATTTCTCTAGAAGAACAAAGGTATTAATCTATTGTTCATTTTTCTTTCATCTGTACTAACAATACAATAGAGTATGAGGCTTTGATTCATCGATTAGAATGGGCTAAACAAAGAGGAATCAAATGTCTAAAAGTTCTAAGTGATAGTGAATTAGTGGTTAACTAGATTCATGGTACTAATCTCACAAATAATGATACACTCAAAATGTATAAGCATAGGTTTTGGGATTTAATGGAAGATTTTTGTGCTTTTAATCTGGTTGATGTCCCAAGAAATCAGAACAAATCGGTAGACAAGATGTCTGCCATGGGAGTAGAATATGATATTCTAAAGGAGGCCACAAGCACTGAAATACATGTAAAAGTCCTGGTAAGACCATCAATACCAGACAATCAAGTGAGCTGGCAAGTCTTTGAAAATGATGAACAAATTTTCAATTTTTTGATAGAGGAAGTTGATTTCTCTAAGGCTAATCAAAATAAACATGCTCACCAGTATAATGACCAGATGTTACAGTTGAAAACTAACAAGCTACCTAAGGGACTGGTCCCCCTTGAGTCCATTTTAACTATGATGATCAGATCAAAGGAGACAAGGCCAACATAATAGTCAAGGAAGAGCACTACTAGCTTGTTGAGATTTTCAAGGACAAGTCTCTCAAGTTGGGAAAGGTATGCACTCAGTTAGAAAGGCAGGCCTTTATCTCATTATGTCAAGAGTTTAATGATATTTTTTCATGGGAATATTATGATATAAAAGGATTCGATCCCCACTTAGCCCAACACACCATTGAGCTAGAACCACATGCCAAACTAGTGAGACAAAAATAGAGACCTATCAATGCTAAACAAGAAGTGTTGATGAAAACAAAATTGAGGAAAATGATTGAAGCCAATATTATCTTTCCCATTAAACACACCTCTTGGGTTTCTAGTCTAGTGCCTGTGAGGAAGAAGAATAGTGAAATCTGATTATGTGTGGATTTTAGAGACCTCATTAGAGCCTCACTCAAAGACCACCATCCCTTGCCCTCCATGGAACATATATAGTAGTATGTCTCAAGATCTGACATATTTTCTTTGTTAGATGGCTTTTCTAGCTATAACCAGGTCCTAGTTAGAGAGGAATACCAATACAAGACAACCTTCACCACCAAATGGGGCACCATGGCATATAGGAAGATGCCTTTTGGGTTGTCTAATACTGGTGCTACATTTCAGAAAGCCATGGAGATGGCATTTGTTGGTTTGATGAACAACTTTGTTCTAGTTTATTTGGATGATATAACTATCTTTTCAAAAGATACTAATGATCACTTGGCTCATCTAAGGTAGATTTTTGGAAGGTGTAGAGAATTTGGAGTTTTGTTGAATCCTAAAAAAAGTATCTTTTCTTTTCATGAGGGTAGATTTCTAGGGAACATTGTCTCTAAGCAGGGGACAACAATTGATCCTAAGAGGATAAAGGCCATCATGGCACTACCCTTGCCAACACACAAGAAGGGACTACAAAGTTTCCTTGGGAGAATGAACTTCTTGAGAAGGTTCATCCCTAATGTTGTAGCATGACTAAATCCTATGACCTAGATGCTGAAGAAGAATTTATCTTTCTATTAGACAAATGAAGGAAATAAATGTTTTGAAGAGATAAAGGAAGAAATTTCTTCTACTCCTACTCTAGTAAACCCTGATTTTTCTAAAGATTTTATCCTGTATGCTTTTGGAGACACTGATACTATTTTTGCAATGTTAGTCCTGTAGAATACTTAAAAATAGGAGCAACCAATGGCTTTTTATAGCCAAGGTCTAGATGGTTATGAATTAAATTACACTCCTATAGAGAAGCATGTTTTAGAAATAGTGAGGAGCTTGAATAAATTCAGGCACTTGTTGTCCAACAACACAGTGCACTTAATGGTTTCTCACCCTTGCATAAAAGACTTCCTTCTAAATAAGGACCTAAGCCACAAGAGGGCTGGTTGGATCACCAAAGTCATGGAATATGAAATTTAGATCAAAGTGGCTAAGTTGACTAGGGGAAAAGGGCTATGTGAACAAATGAATGAGGGAAGAACAGAAAAAAAAAAAACAAGCAAGAGGAAGAAGTTGTCCTGATGAACTAGAATGTAGAACATAGTGCAAGATGGACAACAAAGATGAAACATTATCTCTCAACTGGTCAATGCCCTCAAGGCCTTGATAGGAGTAAAAGGAGGTACTTTAGACTTCAATCTATCCCATTTATCATTATTGATGATGTTTTGTATAGAAGAGATCATAGTGGTGTCTTATTGAGATGTGTTGAAACTAGCCAAGTAGACAAAATACTAGAGGAGTTTCATGATGGAGGTTCTAGAGGAAACTTTGCAACTAGAACCATTTCTCTAAAAGTGATGAGAGAAGGTTACTATTGGCCCAGCCTATACAAGGATGCATTTGATTAGGTAAGGAAGAGTAAGAAATGTGACCTATTTGCTGGAAAATAGAAGTTGGAAGCCTTCCCACTCCATCCCATCAAAGTGGAGCAGCCCTTCTCCAAATGGGGGTTGGACTTCATTGGACCTATCAATCCTCCATCCAACACTAGACATAAATGGATACTTAATGCTATGGATTATTTTACCAAATGAACAAAGGCTCTAGCATTGAAGGAAGTAAATGAGACCTCTGTCCTAAATTTCTTCCAAGACATTGCATTGTCTAGGTCTGGCACTCCAGACTCTATCATTTTAGACAATGCTATGGCATTTCTTGGAATGAGAATCTCAGAATGGGCATTAAGGCATAATATCTTCCAAAGTACCTCATGTAACTATTACCCTTAAGGTAATGGTCAAGCAAAATCAACAAACAAGAACTTGTTGAGGATCATCAAAAGGACTATAGTAGGAAATCAAGGGGATTGGCACAACAAGTTGAAGCTAGCCTTATAGGCAGATAGAATAAAACCTAAAAGGTCTACAGGTAACTCTCCTTATAAACTTGTTTATTGGAAATAAGCTAGGATTCCTTTTTCTACTGAGTTTCCTACTTTGAGCTTAATCAAGGAGATTGATCTGATGGAAGAAGATACTATGCAAGTTAGGCTTGCTAAGTTAGTTGAGCTCGAAGAGACAAAGAGACTAGCACTGGACAACCTAGAAGCTCATTATTCTCAGATGAAGAGGAGATTTGATAAAAGAGCCACACCTAGAGTTTTCAAGGAAGGAGACCTTGTTCTTAAGCTGGATGAGTCAAAACATAAACAAGGGAGACATACTAAATTTGATGCCATGTGGAATGGACCCTTCATGGTTGTTAAATGCAAGGCCCATAATGCTTTTCAGCTGGCTAATATGGATGGAGAGGAGTTACCCATTCTAGTGAATGGGATTCACCTCAAAGCTTTTTTTTGAGGTGATATTCTACCCTATATATTAGTAGGTTAGAAGTTCCAATTTTTTGTGTTTCCTAAGTGCCTTCGAAAAAGTTGGTTTCTTGTTTTGTTTTTAGTTTTCTTTCAGTTTAGTTTTTAGTTTGGTTTGAGTGGAAATAAGCCAGAGCAGTCTATCTCTGATACTTAGTTGTTTTTTTACTAAGAAGGGTTGTTTGATTTAAGGAAAAGTTTAGTTTGAGGCTTATAAGACTCTATGCTGAATGGATCTATAAGGCATCTGATTAGGATTCTTAGCAGGGAAGCACTCTAGTAGAGGTCACAAAAATTTTATCAGTATTTTACTCATTTGAGGAGGCCTAGTTACTAAGTTAGACTACTACACCCTGATTTGAAATTATTAGTGGTATCTCTTAATATTTGTGTTCATTTCAAGATACATGAAAGAGAAAAGGAAATGAACTACATCTAACAATTACATGTGCATGTGTCAATGTTAAGTATGCTATACAAAAGGAAAAGAAACTAAGGAGAACATTTATCCAAGCTCACATAGGCTGTGAGCATAGTCGTTTCAAGAATTGAATGAATAAGTGCAAATATACATGAAGTAATAATATCAAAATATAGGGGTACCAGACAATGCCCAGTAATGGTGTATGGATCCAGTCTTGTCCAGACACCTCCTATGGTCTAGAACATGCAAGAAGAAGAGGAGATATGGATTAGATCCAATGGATCTAAACAATGCATGGTATCACATTATTCACAAGATGCATATATGCACTTAGCCATACACCTCTAGGAAGGGTTGTGCTCAAGGCATGTGCATAAAAGGCTCCAGAAATAAAAGAAACACCATGTTTTCCACTAAAGTGTTTTTTACATGTGTAGATATAGGAGAAGTTGATTCAACAATAATCCAAGGATACTGGGACCTAGATGTTAGAAAGTAAAGATCCCCAAGATAACTAAGAGGGGGGGGGTGAATCAGTTATCTGATAATTTATCCATTCAATAGATTTAAACAATATAATCAATGTACTGATCAACCATAGAAAGATAATCATACACAATTGCACAATAACACAAGATACGTTAACTAGGGAACCTCTTGAAAAGAGTAAACCCCAGTGGGAATGATGCCCACAAAATGATGCACTAATATGAAAGTTCCTTGTTAGAGGATGGACCCTGTTAGGAGTCTTGTGAAATACATTTAGTACATATGAATCCCTGTTAGGAGATTTTGAATCCCTGTTAAAAGATTCTAACCCGGTTAAGAGTTTATGGAAGACAGAAGGACCCACTAACCAAACAGCTTCAAGGCAAGATCTCTGAACCCACTGTCCAAAAGATCTTAGAATTATTCAATAGAATAATATGAAATATGTTACCTCCTTCACACTATGCCAAACTGCACTCTCTGCTACACAAGATCACAATTCCAGATCTCTGTACTCACAAGTCTTCCTTCATCACTGAATTAGCTCTTTTCTTCACTTCATGCATATATTCACATCACAACACTCATAGTACACATTAAAATAAGTAAAAAATTACTTCTTATATACCAAACTCAAATAATTACAAATGAGTCGGTCCTCAAATACAAAATAATAAATTCTACATGCTACACACAGAATTCACATAAAACTGTCAGCTTCCAGTTACTGTAACTTTCTCCAAACGTGTCCTCAAAGTTTGCATTATGAACCACATCATAATTGATGAGTCTCCAACATCCCTTTAACTGTGCAAAATCAGATTCCATCCCAGCTAAGAGATATCCTCCGATTTCCAAACATCGCTACACGGAAACACTATCTAAACACTGCTTTCAGCAAAATGCTCATAACTCTTACAAATGAATGATTTTTTTTTTGCGTTGTTAACCATAGGTTAATAACAAACCAAAGAACATACCATCAACTATGAAAAATCCAATCTACAATACAACATCTGCACAAAACAAAATTGTACCTACTTTCCTGCTAATATCCAGAATATCACTATGTTGACATCAATGACAATCCAAGTTATGAATGCAACAACAACTGCTACAGAATGACTGCCAAAACACTTTGTATTCATTCCTAACAATCTCCCCCATTGGCATTGATGGCAACATAGATGAAAAACATCCAATGTTCCAAAAATCCAATACTGCAACATCATTGTAAAATATCAAATCAAATCTTGCTTCATTTTCCTATTTAGCTCTCTCATATAATCCACAATGTTTTTCATGTATATCTCTCCCCCATTGATATCAATAATAGAAATTCTATCACTAAGTCAACAACAACTTAATGTCAAAAGACAATTTTTAGAAAAATACAATAACAAGAGTCCTCATGACTCAGCTCATAAACTCCCCCATAGAGGAGGTTCCAACATCCAATCCAGAAGAAAGATAGGGCTCATATACCACTAGATGGATGCAACCATCTGCATCAATTCTCAAAATTGGTTGGGGCATAACCCCAAACATACCTCTCATATACGCAAATGTATCCTTAGGTAAAGGCATTGTAAATATATCTACTATCTGCTCCTTTGTACTTATGTACTCCAATCTTACTTCTTTTTCTGCAACTTTCTCTCTTACAACATGACACTTGATCTCAATATGTTTAGTCTTAGAATGTAAACTAGGATTTTTTGACATACTCACTGTACTGGTGTTATCACAATGTATAACAATAGGCTCATCAAACTTTATTCCAATATCTTTCAACATCTGCTTCATCCAAATAATTTGATTACAATTATTTGCTGCTGCAACATATTCTACTTCTGCTGTGCTTTGTGAAGTACAATTTTGCTTCTTACTTAGCCAAGAGACCAATTTGCCTCTAAGAAAAAAGGCTCCACCACTGGTGCTTTTCTTTTCATCAATGCTACCTCCCCAATCTGCATTAGTATAGGCACATAAGGTAAAATCATCAAAATTCTCATACCATAATCCATAATCCATTGTTCCTTTCAGATATCTTAGTATCCTCTTTACTGCTGCATAATGTGATTCTCTAGGTTCTCTTTGAAATCTTGCTACAATCCCTACTGAATGTGCTATATCAGGTCTTGTATGTGTCAAGTACTGCAATCCTCCAATCATAGATCTGTACTTTTTTTACTCAACTGTTGGTGTCTCATCTTTGCTAGATAACTTATGTCTGTTTACCATAGGTGTTCCAACAGGTTTAGAATCTTCCATTCCAAATATTTTCAATAATTCATTTAAATACTTAGTTTGACTTACAAATATACCTTCCTTTCTTTGTGTTATCTGTAATCCCAAAAAATATTTCATTTCTCCAATCATGCTCATCTCAAATTTAGTCTTCATTTCATCTACAAATTTGTCACTAGCTTCATCTTCTCCTCCAAAGATAATATCATCAACAAATATAACTATAACCAACAAACCATTCTCAATTTCTTTTGTGTATAAGTTACTATCTATTATTCCTTTTATAAATCCCAATTTCAATAAATACTTATCCAATCTTGCATACCAGGTTCTAGGTGCTTATTTTAATCCATATAAAGCTTTCTTTAACTTACATACCATATCTCCTTCTTGTGTCAAAGGAAAACCTTCAGGCTGCTCAATGTAGACTTCTTCTTCCAATTCACCATTAAAAAATGCTGACTTCACATCGACCTGATACACTCTAAATTTCTTGTAAGTTGCATATGCTAGAAACATTCTCACTTCTTCAAGTTTGGCCATAGGTGCAAAAGTTTCTTCATAGTCCATTCCTTCTTGTTGTGAATATCCTTTACATACCAATCTTGCTTTGTTTCTTATCACTTCTCCTTGTTCATTCATCTTATTTCTGAATACCCACTTTGTTCCAATCACATTCTTGTCTTCAGGTCTAGGGACCAATTACCATGTCTTGTTTTTTTCAATCTGCTCTAGTTCTTCTTTCATAGCATTGATCCAATGTTCATCTTCACAAGCTTCATTAGTAGTCTTAGGTTCAATTTGAGAAATCAAACATAAATGTACCTTATTCTGAGTCAAAACTCCTCTATCTAAACTTCCAATAACTTGCTCAATAGGGTGATGTCTTGAAGTATACGTGTTAGGTGTCATAGTTACTGATCTTTCTCCAATTGTAGATTCTTCTCTACTTTCTTCTTTGTTTTCTTCTCTATTTTCTTCTTTTTTTTCTTCTCTATCTTCTTCAGTATGACTTTCATTCAGCAAATCATTGTTAGTTTCAAAAAATAATTCTGCATTTTCAATTTTAGGCTGAGGTTGTGCTTCTCCATCAGATTCATAATCAAGCATTCTTTCTTAAATTTTAAACTTTTCATCAACTTTTACATTTGCACTTTCAACAATAGTCTTAGTTCTTTTGTTATAACATCTATATGCTTTTCTCTTTAAAGAATATCCAAGAAATATTCCTTCATCACTTCTAGGATCAAACTTTCCTATATCATCATCTCTCTTAATATAACATTTACTTCCAAAAATTCTAAAATACTTAACTGAGGGTGTATGTCCAAACCATAATTCATAAGGTATCTTGTTTGTATCTACTCTGATTTGTACTCTGTTCATAATGTATACTGTTGTTTTCACTGCTTCTCTCCAAAAAGTTTTAGCCAAATCATTTTCAAACAACATAGCTCTTGCCACTTCAGTTATTGACCAGTTTCTTCTTTTTGCAATACCATTTTGTTCTAGTGTTCTAGGGGCTCAAAGTTGTCTCTTAATGCCATTCATTTCACAAAAAGTGTTAAACTCTCTAGATGTAAATTCACCACCTCTATCAGATCTTAGACACTTAATCTTCATTCTAGATTCATTCTCAATTTTGCTTTTAATGATCTTAAATTTATCAAATGCTTCAGAATTTTATTTCAAAAATGCAATCCACATCATTCTTGTAAAATCATCAACAAGAATCATAAAATACCTTTCACCATAGAATCCTCTAGTCCTAGTAGGACCACTCAAGTCTGTATGAACAATCTCCAACTTCTCTGCCGATGTGAACTTCTTATTGGGAAATGAACTCCTTTTTTGCTTTGCCATCATACATTCTTTGTAAATCATGTTAGTAGGTTTCATAATTCTAGGTAAATCTCTTACCGCAAGTGTAGTGCTCACCTTGACAATATTATCAAAGTTTATATGACAAAACCTTTTATGTCATAACCAACTGTCATCAATCCTAGTTATCAAACATGTCATCTCAGTAGGATTCAATTGAAATACATTACCTCTGGTTCTGGATCCTTTTCCAATCAGATTTCCATCCTTATCTTTTATCACACAAGTTTTCTCAAAAAACCAAACTTGATAACCCTTATCAGCTAATTGTCCAACACTTAGTAGATTATGTCTTAATCCATCAACAAAGTAAACATCATTAGTGTTAGTCTTTCCATCAAGAGTAATAGATCCTATACCCTTAATCAAACAAGGTGCATTGTTACCAACTCTAACAATTCCTCCATCATAATTATCTAACTTAATAAACTTTCTTTTATCTCCAGTCATATGATGTGAACAACCACTATCTATAATCCAATCAGATTTCTTTTCAACTTGTGAAACTAATTCTTTTTCTTCCCTTTTATCAGATTCAGAACTTTCATCTTTAATTGATCCAAATCGTATTTCCTCAAAGTTATCATTATCACTGTCACTTAAATGTTTTTCAATTCCTGCTTCAAAATCTTCATCATTTTCATAATAACATTCTTTAGATCTCCTAGGTTTAAAGTTGCTTCTATACTTCTTAACTCTTTTAGGACATTTAGATGCAAAATGACCATATTCTTGACAAGTCCAACATTTAAAGATTTTCTTACCATCTGGTTCTCTTTTTACAAGTAATGCAATACCTTCTTCAATCTTCTTATCTTCCTCAGATCTGCTACTGCTGGCATAATCTCCATTCACACTAGTACTTCTTGTAGGTCTAATGCTAAGAGCACTGAATGTTGTTTCCATTCTAGGTAGATCTCCTGATAATCTCAAGTTCATCTTTGTTGTTTCTAATCTTCCAAGAAGAGTCTCTCCTGAAAAGTTCGATGTACAAGGTATCACTTGTTCAATCATCCACATTGTCTGCTTGAATACTGGTGTCAAAGTTCTTAGAATTTTCCCTATCACTTCATTCTCTATCTTATCACCTCCACAAGACTTTATTCCTATCACAATCTAAGACATCCTACCAATATAGCTTCTAATAGATTCATCTTCCATCATTCTAATATCTTCAAATGCACAAATCCAATTATGTAATCTAGCCTTCTTTTCATGTTCATCACCTTCAAAAGTAGAATGTAAAGCTTTCCAAATTGCATGAGATGTTTTCAAACATCTTACTTGACTAAATTCATTCTCCGGTAGAGATGAAAAAAGTGCTTCTCTTGCAAGTATGTTACACATGACTAGATCTAGTTCATCTTTAGTTCTTGCCTCTAGATTGTCTTCCTTAATGATAGTATTCTCATTCTTTGTAATCAACCAATAAATTGGTCCTAAAAACAATAGATGTGTCTTCATTTTTTCTTTCCAGCTATCAAAATTTACTCCATCAAACTTAGGGCTTTCTTTTCTGAAATTCACCATCGATCTCCTTAAGTTGTTAAACTTTTCTTTCAAGGACCTCCTGCTCTAATACCAATTGTTAGAAAGTAAAGATCCCCAAGATAACTGAGAGGGGGGGTGAATCAGTTATCTGATAATTTATCCATTCAATAGCTTTAAAGAATAGAATCAATGTACTGATCAACCATAGAAAGATAATCATACGCAATTGCACAATAACACAAGATATGTTAACTAGGGAACCTCTTGAAAAGAGTAAACCCCAGTGGGAATGATGCCCAAAAAATGATGCACTAATATGAAAGTTCCTTGTTAGAGGATGCACCTTGTTAGGAGTCTTATGAAATACATTCAGTACATATGACTCCCTGTTAGGAGATTTTGAATCCCTGTTGAAAGATTCTAACCCGGTTAAGAGTTTGTGGAAGATAGAAGGACACACTACCCAAATAGCTTCAAGGCAAGATCTCTGAACCCACTATCCAAAAGATCTTAGAATTATTCAATAGAATAATATGAAATATGTTACCTCCTTCACACTATGCCAAACTGCACTCTCTGCTACACAAGATCACAATTCCAGATCTCTGTACTCACAAGTCTTCATTCATCACTGAATCAGCTCTTTTCTTCACTTCATGCATATATTCACATCAAAATCTTCATAGTACACATTACAATAAGGAAAAAATTCCTTCTTATATAACAAACTCAAATAATTACAAATGAGTCAGTCCTCAAATACAAAATAATAAATTCTACATGCTACACACAGAATTCAAATAAAACTGTCAGCTTCCAGTTACTGTAAGTTTCTCCAAACATGTCCTCAAAGTTTTCCCTATGAACCATGTCATCATTAATGAGTCTCCAACATCCCTTTAATTGTACAAAATCAGATTCTATCCCAGCTAAGAGATATCCTCTGATTTTCAAACATCGCTACATAGAAACACTGTCTAAACACTGCTTTCACCAAAATGCTCATAACTCTTACAAATGAATGAATTTATTTTTGTGCTATTAACCATAGGTTAATAACACACCAAATAACATACCATCAACTATGAAAAAGCCAATCTACAATACAACATGTGCACAAAACAAAACTGGACCTGCTTTCCTGCTAATTTCTAGAATATCACTGTTTTGACATCAATGACAATCCAAGTCATGAATGCAACAACAACTGCTATAGAATGACTGCCAAAACACTTTTCATTCATTCCAAACACCAAATGAATGACCTTGACCTATGATGCAAATCATGATAGGAAAACCTCAAATTTCCTTCTTAGTGACTACATCACGGGCCAAGAACACCCACGGTCAATAGAGAAACAACCAGATGATGCAATTTCAATGGGGACACTCGAGAATCTAAATGATGAATCAAATGGAGAATGGTAAAAGGGAACTGGTAGAACCAAGGAGGCATACATCATCAACATGTCAAAAGCATGTAAATGGTGTATATTTATGGAACATGATCAATATCATCAAATCAATATCAAAACAGAGAAAGGTATACAAATCTCCATGGTTCTAGGTACATTATGGCATGTAGATTGTTTTAAATCTACATTTTAAGGATAAGGAATGTAGCCAATACAATGGGAGTCTGAGGCATGTGACATAAGAAAAACTTGATGCATCATATCAACAAAGGACATGAATTTGGCTAATAAATGGTGATATCAACATAGACTTGGCATTTCATGAACATTTACAACAACCATGCTAAATAGGTAAACATACAATGCCAATTAAAGTTACAACAGTGAATGGCTTCAAAGTTATACAACATCATGATGGTGACAAAAAACTCATGGTTCCCAATGAATCAGAACTGTGAACAATAGCTATGAAAACACAAATCTAATATCATGATTCATAATAGGATCAATGTAGTGTTGTTGTGATTCAAAAAAGGTACATCACGCCATAAAATATAGAAGATCATGTAAATTCAAGAATTCACACCTTGAGACACATAGTTTGCGGGCTCAACATAATAGTCAAGCAATGCCATAGTCATCATCAAAAAATGGAAGTATCAATGATACGTAATGGTCTCGAGAATTTTAACCCCACTACACACCAAGGATCATGGTGTGGCCTATACATGGAATGTAGAAGTAAAGAGCCAATATAGTTGACATCCTAGCTTCTAGCTCACAGGACACCAACAAACATCGAACTAGCATCAACAATGGATCACAAGTGAAAATGAAATGACATAAAAAAGTAGCTCACAACAACATATACGCACATATTATGAATTCAAGTATCACAGTGATGCCCTCATATTCCATAACAATTGGTATATGTTTAAATGAAAGTGATGCCGATGATCTCAAAAACATAATCAAATGTGCCCTAGCTCAAATTATGAATGATAGCACAAGCTCAATCAAATGACAATTCGACGGAGAACCATGCCATCAATGTGTAGATTAAAACACGATGATGCTCTAGAAAGACCCATGAGCTATGCATAGCCTTCACAATAGCCAACAATAACAATAAAACCATGGTCTCAAAGCAGTGACCGAGTAAGAGTAGGTCTTCAAGTTTGAATGATGTGCAATAAACAATGGAGCAATAGATCCATGACCTAATAACTATTCAAACAACATCAGCATTAATATTGTGGGTTGCATAGCAGAGCATGGGGATGAAGCATGCTGTTCATGACTGGCATCAACAGGAACACCAATAATCCATGAACTTATGGGCCCCATAAAACCAAAGGGAAGGAGACTTTAATATAATAGTGAGCCATGAAGTCAGAGAACCATGTGCATAAAAGATAGTAGGTATAAATTAAATGATAAGGAAATGAAAATCAAACAATCCATATGAACACATGGCCCCAACTAGTACACAATGATGGTTCATGTATGGCCGTGATGCTTTCAAATCTCGGTCTCTAGTAGGCAGCTTGTCAAGATAGTAGCAGGGTTGTGGTGCCATGAATAAATAAAAGAATAGGTCATTCATGGGTCCCCAATCGGGTTATAAATAGTGAGCATGCTCTACAATCAAAATGTTATCATAGTCAGACCATATCATTGATGTAAGTAAATACAAAGAGATAATAGTTTGATCAATGGATGCATTGATGCCTTCATCAAAACACATAGCTCATGGGTCACTGGCTTCTAGACATAGTCATGCCCTAGCATAAGCTAGATTTATAATGCCCTAGATAACACATCACAACAAGAAGAAATACGTAAAAATTAGTGCCCTAGGAAATAGATCATCAGGCTTTTCCACAACAGTGAACTTGAAAACAAATAGTTACTTTGTGAATAGATGGCAGTGATCTTAATCAAAATAAAACATGTCCTAGTATGATAGCAGGGTGCCAAAAATAAGACACCACAAAATATAAGGCCATGAACCTGATAAAGTGATACCAACAATCCAATAAAATACTGAGAATCCAAATATACATTTCCATTAACTTATGAAATCAATGCTATCACAGTGCCCGCATTTTTCAGAGGAAGGGTTAATAGAGAGAAGCAATAAAAATTAAATTCATAGTCAATACAATGTGAAATATAGAATAAGGAAGAAAATCATGCCTACCTCCTTGATAATGTGATACCATGAGGAAAGTGACAGATGTTTCTAAAACCAAGTGCTAGTGGAGATAGCAACATGCCAAGTGCTGAGAAGAATGGTTTGATGCCAGCACTTCCCATTTTTGAAAGAGGCTTTTTGATCAAATAATGACTATGATTTCATTTCTCCCCTTGTTTTTAGGGTTGAGGATTTATTTTTGATGCCATGAATTCTTGCAAAGATGGATTTTATTTAGTTAATTATTAAATGTGCTTTCCCCTTATGGGTTCAGAGTCATTTATTAAGTTTGGGCTTTAAAATTCAAATCCATGTTTTATTTTTAGGCATAGGTGGATTTTATTTAAAATCTAATTATTGTAAAATGTGATTCCCCATTTTGGGTTGAGATCATTTTAAAATGTAAATAAATCCACATTTTTTTTATTTCATAGTGGGGAGGTTTTAAATGTAATAGTCATTTCATGATTTTAATTGTATTTATGTCGATGGTATTTTATAAACTATCATCAGAATATTGTTAATGCATGACTTAGGGGGTCAAAGTGGTCTTCTTTTGACCATCTATTCTAGGATGTCAATTTTTTCACCACCCCCTATAAATTCAAGAATCTGGCATCCAAGTTTATGAGGCATTCATGGGCCTATTTGTCAGATTTTCCATTTTTAGGAGGTTGTGGTTCATGAATGTAGATTCCTAGGTTTTAGTTATATACCTCTCACTTTTTGTGATGGAGGTGAGCTCTTCATTTTCTCTCTCTGATATGAGAATGTTGTAGCTTTTGTTGGATACAATTGTCTAAAGGAGATTGTTGGAATGATTATGTGTTGTCTTTGATGTCACACAAATGGCATATCAATTGTCAGCTCAGTCAGTCAGAAAAGAAGTTCCCAGTGTCTACCAAGACCTCTCAGGTGTCAAAAGAAAAGTATGGCAGAAAATAGTGTTAACCGAGCTTCCTCAGTTATCGAAGGAAAGTTAGTGTCTACCAAGTTCTCTCAGTCACCAAAGGAAATATTTTTTGGATTAATGTTTACCGAGCAAGGTCAGCCTAGTAAAGGATTTTGTCAATGTGAGAAATAAAGTTGGTTTATTCCAGCCGACTATTGTAATGATTAGTAATATTTTGTAATAATTATTAGTGTCGACTTGAAAATCCTAATGGTATATATATAGAAGGTCAAGTTGTGAATTATGAAGAGGAAAAGAAAAGTGAAAGAGAAGAATGGTATGAGCAAATTTTGAAGGATGGTTAGATATCCTTGAAGAGCAGCAGAAATATATTTGATCAGGAAGGATCTAGTGAAGTAGAACAGAGATCTGTAATCAGTAATTCAGTTGCATCACTATTCAAGTCACTTCATTGTTACTTTCTTACCATTGTAGCAGTGATTTCAAAATCTCCTAACTGAGTTGGTTTAATAGCCATTTTGTAAATCCTCTAACAAGGTGACAGTTCTATTGAATTATTTCAAGGCCTCTTACAAGGCCACTCCTAGCAGGGTGATTAAATCCTCTAACAAGGTCACACCTAACAGTGTGTTTTGTAACCTTTTACTGGGTTGGCTCCAAACATTTGTAACCTTTTACCGGGTTGGCTCCTAATAGGGCATCACATCAGAAGAGTGAAAATCAATAACTAGTTACATTGGTGGTTTTTCCCATATTGGGTTTCCACGTTAAATCTGGTGTCTCTTGTGTTGATGGTATTTTCTTTATTCACACATGTTAATCATTGATGAATGCTTAAGAATAGTTATAATTAACACTCTCTACAATTACCAAGTTTTAGCATTTTCTCTGTATGTCAGTAGTAAATAATTTAATAGGACATCTAAGAGATTAGTGGTAATATTTTGTGGTAAACTGATTCACCCCCCCTCTTAGTTTCTACATCTATATTTCCAACAATTGGTATCAGAGATTTTGGTGCTTGTAGGAAGGGTTTTAAGGACCTAAGCTAAAGACCAGGATGTCTTACAAGAGAGAAATTAAAAGGCTTAACAGAGATAACTTTTCAGCATGGCAAGGTCTCATGAGACTTCATTTGGCTTCCATTGGTGATTCATGATGCAAATATATTGATCAAGAATATACTATTCCTACTGCCACATT
Source organism: Chamaecyparis obtusa (assembly GCA_027943335.1). Lineage (NCBI taxonomy): Eukaryota > Viridiplantae > Streptophyta > Pinopsida > Cupressales > Cupressaceae > Chamaecyparis > Chamaecyparis obtusa. The sequence goes on along the minus strand of BSBK01002769.1, from coordinate 315,484 downwards.
AACTATTGAAGACATTGCAAAGAAAAAGAACCATAACACCATGATGATAGATATTGCATCAGCCCTTAGCTACGAAGAATTTGATGAGATCAAAGACTACACAACTACCTATGAAATGTGGAACAAGCTGAAGAAAATTTATGGTGGTGATGAAAATGTGAAAATTGTTAGGAATGAATGCAAAGTGTTTTGGCAGTCATTCTGTAGTAGTTGTTGTTGCATTCATGACTTGGATTGTCATTGATGTCAACGCAGTGATATTCTAGATATTAGCATGAAAGCAGATACAATTTTCTTTTCTGCACATGTTGTATTGTAGATTGGCTTTTGCACAATTGATGGTATGTTCTTTGGTGTTTTATTAACCTATGGTTAATAGAACAAAAAGAAATTCATTCATTTGTAAGAGTTATGAGCATTTTGGTGAAAGCAGTGTTTAGACAGTGTTTCTGTGTAGCGATATTTGGAAATCAGAGGATATCTCTTAGCTGGGATGGAATCTGATTTTGCACAGTTAAAGGGATGTTGGAAACTCATTAATGATGACATGGTTCATAGTGAAAACTTTGAGGATATGTTTGGAGAAAGTTACAGTAACTAGAACCCGACAGTTTTATCTGAATTTTGTGTGTAGCATGTAGAATTTATTATTTTGTAATTGAGGACCAACTCATTTGTAATTATTTGAGTTTTGTATATAAGAAGGAATTTTTTTCTTATTTTAGTGTTTACTATGAAGAGTGAGATGCGAATATATGCATGAAGTGAAGAAAAGAGCTAATTCAGTGATGAAGGAAGACTTGTGAGTATAGAGATCTGGAATTGTGATCTTGTGTAGCAAAGAGTGTAGTTTTGGCATAGTGTGAAGGAGGTAATATATTTCATATTATTCTATTGAATAATTCTAAGATCTTTTGGACAGTGGGTTCAGAGATCTTGCCTTGAAGCTATTTGGGTAGTGGATCCTTCTCTCTTCCATAAACTCTTAACCGAGTTAGAATTCTTTTAACAGGGATTCAAAATCTCCTAACAGGGATTTATATGTACTAAATTTATTTCATAAGACTCCTAACAAGGTCCATCCTCTAACAAGGAACTTTCATATTAGTGCATCATTTTGTGGCCATCATTCCCACTGGGGTTTACTCTTTTCAAGAGGTTCCCTAGTTAACATATCTTGTGTTATTGTGCAATTGTGTATGATTATCTTTCTATGGTTGATCAGTACATTGATTATACTATTTAAAGGTATTGAATGGATAAATTATTAGATAACTGATTCACCCCCCCTCTCTCAATTATCTTGGGGATCTTTACTTTCTAACAATTGGTATTAGAGCAGCAGGTCCTTGAAAGAAAAGTTTAACAACTTAAGGAGATCCATGGTGAATTTTAGAAAAGAAAGCCCTAAGTTTGATGGAGTAAATTTTGAAAACTAGAAAGAAAAGATGAAGACACATCTATTGTGTTTAGGACCAAGTTATTGGTTGATTACAAAGAATGAGAAGACTATCATTGAGGAAGACAATCTAGAGGCAAGAACTAAAGATGAACTAGATCTATTCATATGTAACATACTTGTAAGAGAAGCACTTTTATTATCACTACCAGAGAATGAATATAGTCAGGTAAGATGTTTGAAAACATCTCGTGCAATTTGGAAAGCTTTACATTCTACTTTTTAAGGTGATGAACATGCAAAGAAGGCTAGATTACATAATTGGATTTGTGCATTTGAAGATATCACAATGATGGAAGATGAATCTATTAGAAGCTATATTGGTAGGATGCCTGAGATTGTGATAGGAATAAAGTCTTGTGGAGGTGATAAGACAGAGAATGAAGTGATATGGAAAATTTTGAGAATTTTGACACCAGTATTCAAGCAAACAATGTAGATGATTGAAAAAGTGATACCTTGTACATTGAAATTTTGAAGAGAGACTCTTCTTGGAAGATTAGAAATAGTAGAGATGAACTTGATATTACAGGCGAGCTACCTATAATGGAAATAGCATTCAGTGCTCTTAGCATTAGACCTACAAGAAGTACTAGTGTGAATGGAGATTATGCCAGCAGTAGCAGATCTGAGGAAGATAAGAAGATTGAAGAAGGTATTGCATTACTTGTAAAAAGAGAACCAGATGGTAAGAAAATCTTTAAATGTTGGACTTGTCAAGAATATGGTCATTTTGCATCTAAATGTCCAAAAAGAGTTAAGAAGTATAGAAGCAACTTTAAACCTATGAGATCTAAAGAATGTTATTATGCAAATGATGAAGATTTTGAAGCAAGAATTGAAAAACATTTAAGTGACAGTGATAATGATAACTTTGAGGAAATAGGATTTGTAGCAATTAAAGAAGAAAGTTCTGAATTTGTTAAAAGGGAAGAAAAAGCATTAGTTTCACAAGTTGAAAAGAAATCTGATTAGATTATAGATAGTGGTTGTTCACATCATATGACTGGAGATAAAAGAAAGTTTGTTAAGTTAGATAATTATGATGGAGGAATTGTTAGAGTTGGTAACAATACACCTTGTTTGATTAAGAGTATAGGATCTATTACTCTTGATGGAAAGACTAACACTGATGATGTTTACTTTGTTGATGGACTAGGACATAATCTACTAAGTGTTGGACAATTAGCTGATAAGGGTTATCAAGTTTGGTATTCTGAGAAAACTTGTGTGATAAAAGATAAAGATGGAGATTTGATTGGAAGAGGATCCAGAACTAGAGGTAATGTATTTTAGTTGAATCCTACTGAGATGACATGTTTGATAACTAGGATTGATGATAGTTGTTTATGGCATAAAAGTTTTTGTCATATAAACTTTGATAATATTGTCAAGGTGAGCACTACACTTGCAGTAAGAGATTTACCTAGAATTATGAAACCTACTAACATGATTTGCAAAGAATCTTTGATGGCAAAGCAGAAAAGGAGTTCATTTCCCAATAAGAAGTTCACTTCGGTAGAGAAGCTAGAGATTGTTCATACAGACTTGAGTGGTCCTACTAGGACTAGAGGATTCTATGGTGAAAGGTATTTTATGATTCTTGTTGATGATTTTACAAGAATGATGTGGATTGCATTTTTAAAAGAAAAATCTAAAGTATTTGATAAATTAAAGATCATGAAAAGCAAAATTGAGAATGAATCTAGAATGAAGATTAAGTGTCTAAGATCTGATAGAGGTGGTGAATTTACATCTAGAGAGTTTAACACTTTTTGTGAAATGAGTGGTATTAAGAGATAACTTTCAGCCCCTAGAACACCAGAACAAAATGGTATTGTAGAAAGATGGAACAGGTCAATAACTGAAGCAGCAAGAGCTATGTTATTTGAAAATGATTTGGCTAAAACTTTTTGGAGAGAAGAAGTGAACACAACAGTATACACTATGAAAAGAGTACAAATCAAAGTAGATACAAACAAGACACCTTATGAATTATGGTTTGGACATACACCCTCAGTTAAGTATTTTAGAATTTTTGGAAGTAAATGTTATATTAAGAGAGATGATGATATAGGAAAGTTTGTTCCTAGAAGTGATGAAGGAATATTTCTTAGATATTCTTTAAAAAGAAAAGCATATAGATGTTATAACAAAAGAACTAAGACTATTGTTGAAAGTGCAAATGTAAAAGTTGATGAGAAGTTTAAAATTTAGGAAAGAATGCTTGATTATGAATTTGATGGAGAAGCACAACCTCAGCCTAACATTGAAAATCTAGAATTATTTTTTGAAACTAACAGTGATTTGCTGAATGAAATTCATACTGAAGAAAATAGAGAAGAAAATAGAGAAGAAAGTAGAGAAGAATCTACAATTGGAACAAGATCAGTAACTATGACACCTAACAGGTATACTTCAAGACATCACCGTATTAAACAAGTTATTGAAAGTTTAGACAAAGGAGTTTTTACTTGGAATAAGGTACATTTATGTTTGATTTCTCAAATTGAACCTAAGACTACTAATGAAGCTTGTGAAGATGAACATTGGATCAATGCTATGAAAGAAGAACTAGAGCAGATTGAAAAAAAGAAGACATGGGAATTGGTCCCTAGACCTAAAGACAAGAATGTGATTGGAACAAAGTGGGTATTTAGAAACAAGATGAATGAACAAGGAGAAGTGATAAGAAACAAAGCAATATTGGTATGTAAAGGATATTCACAACAAGAAGGAATTTACTATGAAGAAACTTTTGCACCTGTGGCCAGACTTGAAGTAGTGAGAATGTTTCTAGCATATGCAACTTACAAGAAATTTAGAGTGTATCAGATGGATGTGAAGTTGGTATTTTTCAATGGTGAATTGGAAGAAGAAGTCTACATTGAGTAGCCTAAAGGTTTTCCTTTGACACAAGAAGGAGATATGTTATGTAAGTTAAAGAAAGCTTTATATGGATTAAAACAAGCACCTAGAACCTTGTATGCAATATTGGATAAGTATTTATTGAAATTGGAATTTATAAAAGGAACAATAGATAGTAACTTATACACAAAAGAAATTGAGAATGGTTTTTTGGTTATAGTTATATTTTTTGATGATACTATCTTTGGAGGAGAAGATGAAGCTAGTGACAAATTTGCAGATGAAATGAAGACTGAATTTGAGATGAGCATGATTGGAGAAATGAAATATTTTTTGGGATTACAGATAACACAAAGAAAAGAAGGTATATTTGTAAGTTAGACTAAGTATTTAAATAAATTATTGAAAATATTTGGAATGGAAGATTCTAAACCTATTGGAACACCTATGGTAACTGGACATAAGTTATCTAGCAAAGATGAGACACCAGTAGTTGAGCAAAAAAAGTACAGATCTATGATTAGAGGATTGCAGTACTTGACACATAGAAGACTTGATATAGCACATTCAGTGGGGATTGTAGCAAGATTTCAAACAGAACCTAGAGAATCACATTATGCAGCACTAAAGAGGATACTGAGATATTTAAAAGGAACAATGGATTATGGATTATGGTATGAGAATTCTGATGATTTTACTTTATGTTCCTATACTGATGCAGATTGGGGAGGTAGCATTGATGACAAGAAAAGCACCATTGGTGGAGCCTTTTTTCTTGGAGGTAAATTGGTCTCTTGGCTAAGTAAGAAGTAGAATTGTACTTCACAAAGCACAGCAGAAGTAGAATATGTTGCAGCAGCAAATAATTGTAATCAGATTATTTGGATGAAGCAAATGTTGAAAGATATTGGAATAAAGTTTGATGAGCCTATTGTTATACATTGTGACAACACCAGTACAGAATGTCAAAAAATCCTATTTTACATTCTAATTCTAAACATATTGAGATCAAGTATCATGTTGTAAGAGAGAAAGTTGCTGAAAAAGAAGTAAGATTGGAGTACATAAGTACAAAAGAGTAGATAGCAAATATATTTAAAAAGCCTTTACCTAAGGATACATTTGTGTATCTGAGAGGTATGCTTAGGGTTATGCCCCAACCTATTTTTGAGAATTGATGCAGATGATTGCATCCATCCAGTGGTATATGAGCCCTATCTTTCTTCTGGATTGGATGTTGGAACTTCCTCTATGGGGGAGTTTATGAGCTGAGTCATGACGACTCTTATTATTCTATTCTTCTGAAAAGTGTCTTTTGACATTAAGTTTTTGTTGACTTAGTGATAGAATTTATGTCATTGATGTCAATGGGGGAGAGATATACATGAAAAACATTGTGGATTGTATGAGAGAACTGAATAGGAAAATGAAGCAAGATTTGATTTGATATTTTGCAGTGATGTTGCAGTATTGGATTTTTGGAACATTTGATGTTTTTCATCTATGTTGCCATAAATTCCAATGGGGGAGATTTTTAGGAATGAATGAAAAGTTTTTTGGCAGTCATTCTGTAGCAGTTGTTTTTGCATTCATGACTTGGATTGTCATTGATGTCAACACAGTTATATTCTGGATATTAGCAGGAAAGCAGGTATAGTTTTGTTTTGCACACATGTTGTATTTTAGATTAGCTTTTGCATAGTTGATGGTATGTTCTTTGGTGTGTTATTAACCTATGGTTAATATCGCAAAAAGAAATTCATTCATTTGTAAGAGTTATGAGCATTTTGGTGAAAGTAGTGTTTAGACAGTGTTTCTATGTAGCGATGTTCAAAAATCGGAGGATATCTCTTAGCTGGGATGGAATCTGATTTTGTGCAGTTAAATGGATGTTGGAGACTCATTAATGATGATTTGGTTCACAATGCAAACTTTGAGGATATGTTTGGAGAAAGTTACAGTAACTGGAAGCTAACAGTTTTATGTGAATTCTGTGTGTAGCATGTAGAATTTATTATTTTGTAATTGAGGACTAACTCATTTGTAATTATTTGAGTTTGGTATATAAGAAGGAATTTTTTCCTTATTGTAGTGTGTAATATAAAGAGTGAGATGCGAATATATGCATGAAGTGAAGAAAAGAGCTAATTCAGTGATGAAGGAAGACTTGTGAATACAGAGATCTGGAATTGTGATCTTGTGTAGCAGAGAGTGCAATTTTGGCATAGTGTGAAGGAGGTAATATATTTCATATTATTCTATTGAATAATTCTAAGATCTTTTGGACAATGGGTTTAGAGATCTTGCCTTGAAGCTGTTTGGGCAGTGGGTCCTTCTGTCTTCCATAAACTCTTAACCGGGTTAGAATCTTTTAACATGGATTCAAAATCTCCTAATATGGATTTATATGTACTGAATGTATTTCATAAGCCTCCTAACAAGGTCCATCCTCTAACAAGGAACTTTCATATTAGTGCATCATTTTGTGGGCATCATTCCCACCGGGGTTTACTCTTTTCAAGAGGTTCCCTAGTTAACATATCTTGTGTTATTGTGCAATTATGTATGATTATCTTTCTATGGTTGATTAGTACATTGATTATATTGTTTAAATTTGTTGAATGGATAAATTATCAAATAACTGATTCACCCCCCCTTCTCAGTTATCTTGGGGATCTTTACTTTCTAACAAATAGAGCCAAAGCAGAAAGTCTAAGAGGACAATTTGATCAGATGAAGATGAAAGAAGATGAAAACATTGAAAAATATGTTGAAAGCATCAAGGTGAGTGTTAGTGCAATCAGAGCTTATGGAGGAAAAATTGATGATGAAACTATTATAAGTAAGGTTCTTAGAACACTGCTTCCTATCTATGCAATACAAGTATCTACTATTCAAGAAAGAAGATGTGAACAAAATCACAATATAACTTTGGATGCCTTAGTTGGAAGATTGATAGCTTTTGAATTGGACAACTATGATAACTATGTTCCAACTTCTAAAAATATTGAATCAGCATTTGAGGCCAAACTCTCACTTAAGAAGGGCAAGAAAATCCAGTCAGAAAGTGAAGAAGAATCAGAGGAAAGTTTAGACAGTGATTTTGAAGTTATTGAAGCATTACTTGCAAAGAAATATACTAGAGGAAGAGGTAAATACAAAGGTAAAACTCCCTTAATCTATTTTTCATGTGAATAAATTGGTCATATTACAGCTAGGTGCCCAAACAAACAAAGCAAAGATGAGAAGAAAGGTCACAAGTACAATGGCAAGAAGAATTTCAAGTCATTCAAGGATAAAGGTAAGAAAACATGTTTTTTGGCTAAGGATTCTGATGATAGTGAAGAAGAAATTGTCTTCTTTGTTGTAAAAGATGAATTTGATGATGATGAAGATGAGATGGCACTTATCTATCATATAAGAAAAAATGATACATGGATTATAGATAGTGGATGCTCACATCATAAGACTGGTGACAAAACTAAGTTTGAACATTTTGAAGACTGTGATGGTGGTAGTGTAAGCTTTGGAAACAATGAACCTTGTTGTATAAAAGGAAGAGGATGAATTTCATTAAACAAAGAACTTATATGTGATAATGCATATTGGGTTGAAGGACTAAAACATAATCTTCTAAGTGTAGCATAGCTAATCAATAGTGGACTCAAGGTTGAATTCATGAATGGCAAAGCAAGACTGCTGAATGACAAAGGAAAACTGATTGGTTCAGGAAAACAAACCAAAGGTAACCTATTTTATCTTGATCTCAGTGAATGCTCATATTTTATTGCTCAAATTGAAGAAATTTGGTTATGGCACAAAAGGTTATGTCATGCAAATTTTGATAATATGGTGAAAATAAGAAAATTCAAGAAAGTAAGAGGTATTCCTACTTTGAAGAAACTTGATATTGGTCTATGCAAGAATTGTCAGATTGGTAAAATGGGAAAGACTAGCTTTAAAAGTAAAAACTATCAGTCTAAAGATATTTTGGATATTGTGCATACTGACTTATGTGGACCTATCGGAATTGAAAGCTATACTGGAGAAAAATTCTTTATTCTCTTTGTTGAGGATTACTCTAGAATGATGACTGTTATGTATTTAAGAGAAAAGTCAAAAGTATTTGAGAAATTCAAATGGTATTTGGCAAGAGTAGAAAAGGAAATAGGAAAAAGAATGAAGTGCTTGAGATCAGACATAGGTGGTGAATTCATCTCCCATGAATTCAATAATTTATGCATTGAAAGAGGAATCAAAAGATAGGTATCAGCTCCAAGAACTCCTAAGCAGAATGGAATAGCTGAAAGGAGGAACAGATCTATCATGGATTGTGCAAGGACTCTAATGATTGAAAAGAACATTGCTATGAAATACTAGAAGGAAGCTATTAGCACTGTAGTTCATACCTTGAACCGAGTACAATTGAGGAAAGACACATTCAAAACTCCTTATGAGTTATGGTATGGCTATAAACCCAATGTAAGTTACCTAAAAGTATTTGATAGTAAATGTTACATCTTGAAAGAATCTAGAAAAGGAAAACTTGATGCAAAAGGTGATGAAGGAATATTTTTGGGATATTCTTGCAAAAGTAAGGCATATAAATGTCTAAATTTGTCTACTCATAAAATCATAGAAAGTGCAGATGTGAAAGTAGATGAGTTTGTAGAAAAGACTGAAGAAGAAAGCAAAAAGGAACCAGAGGATTACATAAGATTTGTTTACATTGAACCTGATACAATGCCAGACACATCTGTCAATGAGGATACTACATCAACCGAGCCCAGTACAGTAACCAAGTCAGAAGAAGAAGTTCAGACCAAGTCACAAGAAATTGAGTCTCAGCTTGGAGCTACCGAGAAAATATCTATTGAGCCTGAGCAAACTGAACCTGAAGATGAAATTCAAGAAGATGACAATGTAACTCATTCAAGAAGAAAGGAACCTGTATTGGCCAAGTATGTCAAAAAGCATCATGCACCAGATCAGATTATTGGAAACAAATCAGATGGCACTATGATGAGGAATAAACTAAAAGGTACATGTTTACTCACTGATTTTGAACCTAAAAATGGCAAAGATGCATTGGAAAATGAAAGTTGGATTGAGGCTATGAATGAAGAAATAGAGAAAATAGAGAAAAATAAGACATGGACTCTTGTACCTAGGCTAAAGATAAAAATGTAATTGGGACAAAATGGGTATTCAGAAATAAGTTGAATGAAGATGGTCAAGTATCAAGAAACAAAGAAAGATTGGTATGTAAAGGATATTCTCAAGAAGAAGGTATAGATTATGGAGAGAATTTTTCTCCTATTGCAAGATTAGAAGGTGTAAGGACTCTACTTGCATATGTAGCACATAAAGGATTTAAGGTATATCAGATGGATATAAAATCTACATTTCTCAATGGTATTCTTGATGAAGAACTCTACATTGAGCAACCTAAAGGTTTTATGGATCCAGACAAAAGGGATATGGTCTGCAAGTTACACAAAGCATTGTATGGTCCAAAACAAGCCCCTAGAGCATTGTATGAAAGATTACATAACTATCTAACTTAGATTGATTTCAAAAGAGCTAATGACAATAGTAATTTATACATCAAAGAAGGACCAGATAACAAAAATTTTTTGGCAGAAATATTTGTGGATGATACTATGTTTATAGGGAATGATGATCAGTGCAAAGAATTTTTAGAGAAAATGAACAAAGAATTTGAAATGTCTATGTTTGGTCAGATAAAATTCTTTGTTGGACTTCAAATTTAGCAGAGCAAGAATGGTATCTACATTACTCAGTCTAAATACATCAAGGAAATACTTAAGAAGTTTGGTATGGAAGATTCAAAACTAGTTGGTACACCCATGTGTACTGGAGTGAAGCTTACCAAAGATTATGATTCAAAAGAAGTAGATCAGACCTTATATAGATCAATGATTGGAAAATTATAGTATGTAGTACATACAAGGCCTGATATTGCCTTAGCAGTTGGTATAGTAGAAATATTCTCAGGAAAACCCAGAGAAAACCACATGATGGCAATCAAAAGAATCTTGGGGTACTTAAGAGGAACTGAAGATTATGGCTTGTGGTATAAATTTGGAGGCAATCTGGATTTAAAAGTGTTTACTAATGCTGATTGGGTAGGAAACATTGATGATAGAAAGAGTACAAGTGGTGGAGCATTTTTTCTTGGAAAAAGGTTAGTATCTTGGACTAGTAAAAAGCAAAATTGCATATCCCAATCCACAACAGAAGTAGAATACATTACTGTAGCAGTAAACTGCTCTAATATTGTTTGGTTCAAATAGTTATTGGAAGGTATGAAAGTTGAGATCAAAGAACCAGTTGTTATGTTCTGTGATAATACAAGTGCAATAAATATTTCAAAGAATCCAATAATGCATTCCAAAACCAAACACATTGCTATAAAATATGACTTTGTCAAAGAATTGGTGTAGGACAAGGAAATCAGATTGGAATATATTCATACAAAAGAACAAATTGTAGATATCTTCACCAAGCCACTACCTAAGGATGCATTCTTGTATCTAAGAGGTAAGTTAGGGGTCATTCCTCTATTCGAGGCTCAATAAATTGAGTTTTAGTAATGCATCAACCAGAGCATGTTGAAGATCAGTCAGTTGATCCAGCATAGTCAAGGAATCATTGCATATGAATCAGTACTTAAGGTACATTGGTATTCATCAAAAGTGTGTTATCTTTGGCATGTGTTGTCAAATAGGGAGAGTTTGTTGTTTGCTGTCATTATTTCATGAAATTTCTAAGAAAGAGAATTTTTTTTTAAAAAAAAAGAGGGAGAGTTTTCAATCAGAAAGAGAAGTTTTCTTATAGAGGGAGATGAGAATCAGAATGAAGCTGAGGATATGTTCCTTATTCTATGTTTTCTATAAAATTTCATCGTGCTATGACATTGTGTTGCCATCAATGCTAAAGAGGGAGATTTTTGGATACAATTGTCTAAAGGAGATTGTTGGAATGATTATGTGTTGTCTTTGATGTCACACAAATGTCATATCAATTGTCAGCTCAGTCGGTCAGCAAAGTAGTTCCCAGTGTCTATCGAGACCTCTCGGGTGTCAAAAGAAAAGTATGGAAGAAAATAGTGTTAACTGAGCTTCCTCGATTATCGAAGGAAAGTTAGTGTCTACCGACTTCTCTTGGTCACCAAAGGAAATCTTTTTCAGAATAATGTTTACCGAGCAAGGTCGGCCCAGTAAAGGATTTTGTTAATGTGAGAAATAAAGTTGGTTTATTCCAGCTGACTGTTGTAATGATTAGTAATGTTTTGTAATAATTATTAGTGCCAACTTGACAATCCTAATGGTATATATATAGAAGGTCAAGTTGTGAATTATGAAGAGGAAAAGAAAAGTGAAAGAGAAGAATAGTATGAGCGAATTTTGAAGGATCGTTAGATATCCTTAAAGAGCAATAGAGATATATTTGATCAGGAAAGATCTAGTGAAGTAGAACAGAGATCTGTAATCAAAATTCAATTGCATCACTATTCAGGTCACTTCATTGTTACTTTCTTACCATTGTAGTAGTGATTTCAAAATCTCCTAACCGAGTTGTTTTAACAGCCATTTTGTAAATCCTCTAACAAGGTGACAGTTCTATTGAATTGTTTCAAGACCTCTTACAAGGCCACTCCTAGCAGGGTGATTAAATCCTCTAACAAGGTCACACCTAATAGTGTGTTTTGTAACCTTTTACTAGGTTAGCTCCTAATAGGGCATCACTTCAGAAGAGTGAAAATTAGTAACTAGTTACATTGGTGGTTTTTCCCATATTGGATTTCCATGTTAAATCTAGTGTCTCTTGTGTTCATGGTATTTTCTTTATTCATGGATGTTAATCACTGATGAATGCTTAAGAATAGTTATAATTAACACTCTCTACAATTATCGAGTTTTAACATTTTCTCTGTATGTTAGGAGTAAATAATTTAATAGGACATCTAAGAGATTAGTGGTAATATTTTGTGGTAAACTGATTCACCCCCCCTCTCAGTTTCTACATCTATATTTCCAACATCTTTGAGATACAAAATTGTACTTAGCTTCTCTTATTGAATATAGAAAAGTGATCCTTCTTGTCTCCCTTTAAATTTAGATTTTTCTTATTGAGTTTTTATTCTAAGATTACTATAATACTATCTAGTCCTTAATTTTTGAAAAATGGTCAGCACTTCCTATTAGCACCTGCAAAGTTTTTCATGGCTATATGAATTTTCCCTGGTCTCTACAATTTTTTCTATCTCCCTAGTCCTTTAAATCCTAGGTCTTTATTTCAAAATTATAGCCATTGGAGGGTTAAACCCTAATTGTCTTGGCCAGGTTCTTTTCTTTGATTACCTTTTTTGGGCCACTTAAGTTTTCCTATGTACATGTGATTATTTCCATCATGCATTCATTGAATCATGTATTATTGTTTCATGTCCTTAGGTTATTTGGAAAATTGGCAAATGTATTAAACCCATGTTATATGTCATGTTAGTCGCTAAGGCTCCAAGTTACACAATGGTTACCTTAGCCTTTGCACAAATCAGTGAATGTGTTATCTCTTATTCTCTTGGTATCTGATGGTTTCCTGTTAACTTTCAGTGACCTAGTGTGACAGTTATATTGTATCCTCTAAATTTTGTGGCTCTGACAATGAAATTCAGTGGAGGTTAAAAGTTTTCTCTTGTCATTTAATCGTAGGAAAGGATGGCAGTGCCCTAAATTATTTATCGATTAGGTGAATGAAGTAAAGTTAAGTGTGTTTCTCTTTGGTCATTGATTCTTGTAATAAAAGGTGATGGTCAAAATTTGTCTAGCAACTCAGTGAATGAAGTATTCATGCATTCTCATAAAAGGTTTGTCATGTCAAAGATCATTCAGCGATTTAGTGATAGCCACAGGATGAAGACAAGATCAATGGCCAACATGTAATCTCAAGACATGACTCAAGGTTAGGCAAGATATCTGGCGACTTGGAAAATTGGGCTTTCGCATGTTTTCCAAATGTAACCTAGGGTTAAGGAAATATTTAGCAACTTGGAGAATTTTTTCAGTCGCTTGATCGCTAGATCACTTGGAGTTAAGTGCTTGTTGGGGTCAAATAAAGAATATGAGGTGGATATATAGTCAGATTGAGCTGAGGTGGTGGCTTTTCATTGGTCGAGGCAGTGAGTTGGTAGTTTTCAGTGGGCCTGAGGTCTTCAATCTATGAGGAGAGGTTAAAGCTCATATTGATCTCATAGTTGTTGCTATACCCTTGATATAGGATGCATGATATTTAAGCCAACAGTATAACAAAAACTATCCAATTCTCTTTAGGGAATGAAATGCAAAGTGGGACCTCCTTTCCAGTGGGTATTGACATGCTCTTTCTTGATTGGTCGAAGTGTGATAAGAACAGTGGGACTATTTTCCAAGTGTTACAAATTTGTTTTGTTTTGATTGGTTGAGTGGGCTTGGTGACAGGGATGGTGTTAGTAGGGCTAGCCTTCTTGGATGGTTAAGTATCGATAATATCTAGTAGTTGTCATTATACCACTCAGATAAAGTGCATGATTTTTAAGTTGGCAGTATAATGACATCCATTGATCTCAGTGTGCTCATAGTTAATAAAAGGATTCAGTGATTTAGTGATTGAAGGTGGTCACCCAGTCTCAGAATGAAAATGCTAAGTGATAAATCTTTCAGTGACCTAGCGGGTGGTTAAGAATCTCTTTAGTCACATGGTCTCTGAATGTAACCATGGTTAAATGATATGTCTGGTGATCTTGTGACTAAAGGATAAATGTAAACCAGGATTCCTATTAAGGTTAAGCTATGAAACTCAGGAAAAGTGAAGAGATCTAATGGTCATGATATAAAGAGAGTCTAGATTTGAATGTTGACCATTGATATGCTATCTAGCACCATGAATGTAGCCATTTATTCTAGATTTAAATATTTTAAGGGTTTCTCAATGACTAAGGATTGGAATTGAATGCTTGGATGGCTGGATCTGGTAGTTGTGATTTTGTCAATTGATGTAGTGTGGTCCAGAGGTTTGGATGATTGATTGCAGAGGGACTATACCATGAAGGAATGTGTAAAGAGTTTCTCAAGGCATGTTGCAGGTGAGTGATCAAATTGATAAACATGGTAGATTCATGATCTTCAATACATTACTCAGAGATTTCTCATTAATGAAGATCATTCTTGGATCTAAATGCCTAGTTTTCCTCCAATGTAATAAATTCTTGATTAAATTTAGTTGGCTTGGTAGGTAAAACCCTTTCCCTAGTCATCTGTAGCTTGTTGCATCTTGATTTTTGGGATTCCAAGATGACTAGTGGTATATATTGAAAGAAATTATATTTTTGTGGGGTTGGTGATGTTATGTTGACAGTCAATGTAAAAGACTGAACAAGGAGAGCCTAGATTTTGGGTCTGTTTCCTAGCATTGTGTTGTTTTGGTAATGTATAGATTCTATAGATTTTAATGAGAAGACACTTGAATTCCAATCTCATATTTATGTTTGTCTTCTTATTTTTATCTTGGGCTCATATATGTTAATGTCACAAAGTGAGTTAGCATATGGTAGACAAAAGAATATTGTGGAATTATCTTTGAGTTCCTAACAAAATTAGGATTAAAGTCTTTAAGGTAGTTTTAGTGAGTTCATGGTTGGATAGGAATTTGATGATCAGGTTTGGGAGTGATAAGGATAATAGGAAAAACACTTATTCTGAGTTCAAGAGTGTTTGAGTTATGATTTTTAGTTGATATATGTTATTGAGTGACTCTATGCCCTAGGTTAAGGCACTGATCCATTCTCTAGAAGCATTTCACCATCATCAATCACACATTTAAATCATAAAATATTTAAAATAAATTTTTAAATGGTATAAATGTATAATATTTAGTGATTCCTTTCAAGAAGTGAATTGAGGGTACACCCACCCAAGTATCTAGGCTCAAAGTGTAGGAGGATCCTTGTTGATCCTTGTTAATTGGCCCTTTTCTTTGTAGACTTTGGAGTGGTGATAGAGTCAGTGACATTAGTGATAGAGTAAACATCCAAGTAAAAAGAAAAGACAACCAACAAAATGGTGACTCTGTTGGGGAGAACATAACAAAGATACATCTGTTAGAATCTCTAGTTACAAACTACAAATTTCCATATCTTATTGACTAGATTGGTTTTCCCATCTATGTTAGCCAACAAAATGGCAACTTTGCTGGGGAGGCCATAGTATAGAGTCAAATACAAAAAATGCGTTTGTAAAATTTTCTCAATAAGTGTTGCGTGGTGACTCTGAGTCTCTGTTTGATTAGTGTTTTGTAATGAAGTGTAATATATTTATAGTCCTGACAAGCAGTTATCCTACGAGGTTATGTTGTGATTATGGGTTTTGAAGAAGGTTCAGAGTTGAGAAAGGCTTTCAGCTGATTCAAATTTTTCCTCTAAAAGGAGGTGGTGACTCTACCAAAGATTGAAAGGTGATTTGGACAAGACTTTAGATCAATATTTTGCAGCATTCACAACATCTCTAGGTAATCCTATTTTATAAAGCAAGAACAGTCCCTAATTAGGTGAATGAGCCATTGATGAAAAGGGAATTCAATTTTGAGGTTTGATGAAGTCAAATGGTTGCATGAATGTAGATAGAACTATTGTCATTAGAACAAGTTGTATTATTTGGATAGTATTTTAAAATGGGATTTCTAGCCTTGATAGGTCAGGATGATGTTTCTGGTTACCAATCAAGCCAAAAATATGTTAATAGAGATAGAGACATCTTTTTGAGTGGTCAAAAAATCCAACAGAATTGCATAAGGATTTTAAGGCATGCAATAGGGGAAAAGAAAGAAGAGTCATCCCACTCATACTATAAGAGATTTCTTATAGCTTGTGATGAATTTCTTATGGGTGTTCAACTTCAAGATTTCCAATATGATGAGATGTTTTTAGAGCTTGGTATGCTTGAATCAGTCAGTTCGACTACCTCTTTTAGGAATGAAGCAATGAAAAATGTTAAAGAATGGATGGCTTCATTTGTGGATGATGAATCTTGTGGTGCTGATGCTGATAATGGAACTTATGGTTATCAAGAAGTAGAAGATGAATTTATAGGTGATGATGGTTCATGTTGTGACTACTTTGCACAAGTTATTGTGAGACAAGATTTTTTAGCCCGTATCTCAGATGAAGATGATATTTGTAGTACTAGTAATGAGATCAAAGAGGTAGAGTGTGAAGTTTAGTGCTTACTAAGTAGTGAGAAAATTTCAAAACTTTTGGAAACTAAATTTTAGAGGTACACTCCTGACTATGTTTCTAAAATTCCATGCCTAGTAGATATAGATTTTAATGAAGATAAAGCAAGTAATGGCATGATGTGTGAAACATTTGTTGATGTCCCTTTTCACATTTTCGATATGCAAGAGGATAGTACACATCATTGTAATGAATTTGATAATGTCATATTTGATTATTATGATGATGTGGTTACTAGTGTGGATTTGGTTTCTCATGAGGATCATGTCTGTGGTTCTCATTCACACCTTGATGGTGGAGAATGTGGTAAGTCTGAATGTATTTTCTTAGACTTAAAAATGATTAATGTTTTAGTCACTGACAGTGCTTGTCCCTTTCTAGAAGATGCTGATGTGATTTGTGATTGGAAAGATGTTTCAAATTTCATGCAATCAGATTTTTGTCTTGAGAATTTTTATATTAGTTTGCAAAGGAGGGAGATAGAAAGGGTGTTTTCTTTTTTGTAAACTAATGATTAGTATGCTGATGTTTCTAGCCATGGGGTCGAGTTGGAGTGTTTTCTTTTTTAGCATGGTAGTGTGAATGAAGCTTGTGATGTTTTAATGTCACAAAATGATAATTTTTCATTGCAGTTTGGTGACTTTCTATTATTGGATGGTGGTGAGTATATTGATCATTTTTTCTATGATATGCTAAAAATAGATCATACTATTTTCTATTGGCTGGATGAAAGATGTAACGTTAGTTTGCCTCTTCTGAGTGGAGATGAAAATTATTTGTTTGATAGGGGTAAAAACTAATTATAACTTTGGGGCTTTGAGCCTTTTTGTATATGTTGTACATCCTCTATAGTGGTGTGTTTCTTTCCTATTTTTCCTTTTCATCTTAGTTTGTAGGGTTTTGTCTTGTGCTCTTTGTAGTTGTATTTTTCTAGTAGGTGGTTTACTCCTAGAAATTCTGAATTCTTGCTATGTCTGCAAGAGGCATACATCCCCAGATAGACCCACTATTAGCACCTACAAAGTTTTTCATGGCTATATGAATTTGCCTTGGTTTCTATAATTTTTTCTATCTCCCTAGTCCTTTAAACCTTAGGTCTTTATTTCAAAATTATAGTCATTGGAGGGTTAAACCCTAATTATCTTGGCCAGGTTCTTTTCTTTCATTACATTTTTTGGGCCACTTAAGTTTTCCTATGTGCATGTGACTATTTTCATCATGCGTTCACTGAATTGTGTATTATTGTTTCATGTCCTTAAATGATTCGGTGAATTGGTGAAAGTATTAAACATATGTTATATGTCATGTTAGTCGCTAAGTCTCCAAGTTACACAATGGTTACCTCAGCCTTTGTTTGAATCAATGAATGTGTTATCTCTTATTCACTTAGTATTCAGTGGTTTCTTGTTAACTTTCGGTGACCTAGCATGGTGGTTATCTCATATCCTCTAAATTTGGTGACTTTGAAAATGAAATTCAGTGGAGGTTGAAAGTTTTCTCTTATTGCTTAATCACAAGAAAGGATGGCACTACCCTAAATTATTTAGCGATTAGGCAAATGAAGTAAATTTAAGTGTGTTTCTCTTTGGTCGCTAATTCTCGTAATAAAAGGTGATGGTCAAAATTTGTCTAGCGACTCAGTGAATGAAGTATTAACGCAATCTCATAAAAGGTTTGTCATGTCAAAGATCATTCAATGATTCAACGATAGCCATAGGATGAAGACAAGATCAATGGCCAGTGCGCAATCTTAAGACATGCCTCAGGATTAGGTGGGATATCTAGTAACTTGGAAAATTGGGCTTTCACATGTTTTCCAAATGTAACCTAGGGTTAAGGAAATATTCAATGACCTGGAGAATGTTTTTAGTCACTTGATTGCTAGATCACTTGGAGTTAAGTCCTTGCCGGGGTCAAATAAAGAATATGAGGTGGATATATAATTAGATTGAGCTGAGGTGGTGACTTTTCATTGGTCAAGGTAGTGAGTTGGCAGTTGTCAATGGGCCTGAGGTCTTCGGTCTGTGAGGAGAGGTTAAAGCTCAGATTGATCTCGTGGTTGTCATTATACCGCTAATATAAGATGCATGATATTTAACCCAGCGGTATAATGATAGCTGTACGATTCTCTTTAGGGAATGAAATGTGAAGTGGGACCTCCTTGCTAGTGGGTGCTAACACGCAATTTCTTGATTGGTCGATGTGTGATAAGAATAGTGGGACCATTTTCCAGGTGTTGTAGATTTGTTTTGTTTTGATTGGTCGAGCGGGTTTGGTGATAGGGATGGTGTCAGTAGGGTCGGCCTTCAAGGATGGTTAAGTATTGATAAGATCTAGTGGTTGTTCTTATACCACTGGGATAAAGTGCAAGATTTTTAAGTCAGTGGTATAATGACAGTCATTGATATCAGTGTGCTTAGAGTTAATAAAAGGATTCAATGATTTAGCGATTGAAGGTGGTCGCCCAGTCTCGGAATCAAAATGATAAGTGATAAATCTTTCAGCGACCTAGTGAGTGGTTAAGAATCTCTTCAGTCGCATGATGTCTGAATGTAACCACAGTTAAATGAGATGTCTGGGGATCTTGTGACTAAAGGATAAATGTAAACTAGGATTCCTATTAAGGTTAAACTATGAAACTCAGGAAAACTGAAGAGATCTGACGATCATGATATAAAGAGAGTCCAGATTTGAATGTTGATCATCGATATGCTGTCTAGCACCATGAATGTAGCTATTTCTTATAGATTTAAATATTTTAAGGTTTTCTCGATGACTAAGGAATGGAATTGAATGCTTGGATAGCTAGATCTGGTAGTTGTGATTTTATCAATTGCTATGGTGTGGTCCAGAGAGTTGGATGATTGATTATAGAGGGACTGTACCATTAAGGAACGGGTAAAGAGTTTCGCGAAGCATGTTGTAGGTGAGTGATCAGATTGATAAACACGGTAGATTCATGATCTTCAGGTACATTACTTAGACATTTCTCATTAATGAAGATCATTCTTGGATCTGACCACCTAGTTTTCCTCCAATGTAATAAATTATTGATTAAATTTAGTTGGCTTGGTAGGTAAAACCCTTCCCCTAGTTATTTGTAGCTTGTTGCATCCTTATTTTTGGGATTCCAAGATGACTAGTGGTATATATTGAAGGAAATTGTCTTTTTGGGGGCTTGGTGATGTTATGTTGATAGTCAATGTAAAAGATTGAACAAGGAGAGCCTAGATTTTGGGTCTATTTCCTAGCATTGGGTTGTTTTGGTAATGTTTAGATTCTACAGATTTTAATGAGAATACACTTGAATTCCAATCTTAGATTTATGTTTGTCTTCTTGTTTTGATCTTGGGCTCATATATGTTAATGTCACAAAGCGAGTTAGCATATGGTAGAAAAAGAATATTGTGGAGTTATCTTTGAGTTCCTAACAAAGTTAGGATTAAAGTCTTTAAGGTAGTTTCAGTGAGTTCATGTTTGGATAGGATTTTGATGATTACGTTTGGGAGTGAGAGGGATAATAGGAAAAACACTTATTTTGAGTTCAAGAGTGTTTGAGTTAGGATTTTCAGTTGATATATCTTATTGAGTGACTCTATGCCCTAGGTTAAGGCACTAATCCATTCTCTAGAAGCAATTCACCATCATCAATCACACATTTTTTTGATAAAATATTTAAAATCAGTTTTTAAAGGGTATAAATGCATAATATTTAGTGATTCCTTTCAAAAAGTGAATCAAGGGTACACATGTTTGAGCATCTAGGCTCAAAGTGTAGGAGGATCCTTGTTAATCCTTGTTAATTGGTCCTTTTCCTTGTAGACTTTGGATTCGTGATAGAGTGAGTGACATTAGTTTGTCAATCATAGTGTAAACCTGCAAGTAGAAAGAAAAGACAACCAACAAAATGGTGACTCTACTAGGGAGAACATAACAAAGATACATCTATTAGAATCTCTAGTTACAAACTACAAATTTCTATATCTTATTGACTAGATTGATTTTCCCATCCAAGTTAGCCAAGAAAATGGTGACTCTGCTAGGGAGGCAATAGTATAGAGTCAAATAGAAAAATCACATTTGTAAAATTTTCTCAATAAGTGTCAAGTGGTGACTCTGAGTCTCTATTTGATCAGTGTTTTGTAACAAAGTGTAACATATTTGCAGCCCTGACAAGTAGTTATCTATGAGGTTATGTTGTGATTGTGGGTTTTGAAGAAGGTTCAGAGTTGAGAAAGGCTTTCAACTGATTCAAATTTTTCCCCTAAAAGGAGGTGGTGACTCTACCAAAGATTGAAAGGTGATTTGGAGTGGACTTCAGATCAATATTTTGTAGCATTCACAACATCTTCAGGTAATCCTATTTTATAAATCAAGAACGGTCCCTAATTAGGTGAATGAGCCACAGATGAAAAGGGAAATCAATTTTGAGGTTTGATGAAGTCAAATGGTTGCATGAACTTAGATAGAACTATTGTCATGAGAACATGTTGTATTCTTTTGACAGTATTTTAAAATGGGATTTCTAGCCTTGATAGGTTAGGATGATGTTTCTGGTTACCAATCGAGCCAAAAATATGTTAATAGAGATAGAGACATCTTTTTGAGTGGTCAAAAAATCCAATATACTTGCATAAGGATATTAAGATGTCCAATAGGGGAAAGGAAAGAAGATTCATCCCACTCATACTATAACAAATTTTTTTATAGCTTGTGATGAATTTCTTATGGGTGTTCACCTTCAAGATTTCCATTATGCTGAGATGTTTTTAGAGCTTGGTATGCCTGAATCAGTCAGTTGGACTACCTCTTTTAGAAATGAAGAACTGAAAAATGTTAAAGAATGGATGGCTTCATTTATGGATGATGAATCTTCTAATGCTAATGCTGATAATGGAACTTATGGTTATTAAGAAGTAGAAGATGAATTAGAGTTGATGATGGTTCCTGTTGTGACTACTTAGCACAAGTTATTATGAGACAAGATTTTTTAGCCCCTATCTCAGATGAGGATAATATTTATAGTACTAGTAATGAGACCAAAGAGGTAGAGTGTGATGTTCAGTGCTTACTAAGTAGTGAGAAAATTTCAAAATTTTGGAAACTAAATTTCAGAGGTACACTCCTGACTATGTTTCTAAAATTCCATGCCCAGTAGATATAGATTTTGATGAAGATAAAGCAAGTAATGGGATGATGTGTGAAACATTTGTTGATGTCCGTTTTCCCATTTTTGATATGCAAGAGGATAGTACACATCATTGTAATGAATTTGATAATGTCATATTTGATGAGTATGATGATGTGGTTACTATTGTGGATTCGATTTCTCATGAGGATCATGTCCGTGGTTCTCATTCACACCTTGATGGTGGAGAATGTGGTAAGTCTGAATGTGTTTTCTCAGACTTACAAATGATTAATGTTTTAGTCACTAATAGTGCTTGTCCCTTTCTAGAAGATGCTAATGTGATTTGTGATTTGCAAGATGTTTCAAATTTCATGCAATCAAATTTTTGTCTTGAGAATTTTTATATTAGTTTGCAAAGGAGGGAGATAGAACGAGTGTTTTCTTTTTTGTAAACTAATGATCAGTATCCTGATGTTTCTAGCCATGGGGTTGAGTTGGAGTGTTTTCTTTTTTAGCATGGTAGTGTGAATGAAGCTTGTGATGTTTTAATGTCACAAAATGATCAGTGTTCATTGTAGTTTGGTGACTTTCTATCATTGGATGGTGGTGAGTATATTGATCATTTTTTCTATGATATGCTAAAAATAGATCATACTATTTTCTATTGGCTAGATGAAAGATGTAACCTTAGTTTGCCTCTACTGAGTGGAGATGAAAATTATTTGTTTGATAGGGGTAAAAACTGATTATAACTTTGGGGCTTTGAGCCTTTTTGTATATGTTGTACATCCTATATAGTGGTGTGTTTCTTTCCTATCTTTCCTTTTCATCTTAGTTTGTAGGGTTTTGTCCTATGCTCTTTGTAGTTGTCTTTTTTTAGTGGGTGGTTTTCTCTCCTAGAAATTGTGAATTCTTGCTATGCCTGCAAGAGGCATACATCCCCAGACAAAGCCATTGTTAGCACCTGCAATGTTTTTCATGGCTATATGAATTTACCTTGGTTTCTATAATATTTTTCTATCTCCCTAGTCCTTTAAACCTTAGGTCTTTATTTCAAAATTATATCCATTGGATGGTTAAACTCTAATTATCTTGGCTAGGTTCTTTTCTTTCATTACCTTTTTTGGGCCACTTAAGTTTTCCTATGTGTAGGTGACTATTTCCATCATGCGTTCACTGAATCATGTATTATTGTTTCATGTCCTTAAATGATTCAGAAAACTAGTGAATGTATTAAACACATGTTATATGTCATGTTAGTCACTAAGTATCCAAGTTACACAATGGTTACCTTAGCCTTTATGTGAATCACCGAATGTGTTATCTCTTATTTGCTTTGTATCTGGTGGTTTCCTGTTAACTTTCAGTGACCTAGTGTGGCAATTATCTCGTATCCTCTAAATTTGGTGACTCTGAAAATAAAATTCTATGGAGGTTAAAAGTTTTCTCTTGTCACTTAATCACAAGAAAGGATGGCGGTGCCCTAAATTATTTAGCGATTAGGCGAATGAAGTAAAGTTTAGTGTGTTTCTCTTTGGTCACTGATTCTCATAATAAAAGGTGATGGTCAAAATTTGTCTAGCGACTCAGTGAATGAAGTCTTCATGCATTCTCATAAAAATTTTGTCATGTTAAAGATCATTCAGTGATTCAGTGATAGCCACAAGATGAAGACAGGATCAACAGCTAGCACGTAATCTCAAGACATGACTTAGGGTAAGGCAGGATATCTGGTGACTTGGTGAATTGGATTTTCGCATGTTTTCCAAATGTAACCCAGTTGGAGAATGTTTTTAGTCACCTAATCGCTAGATCACTTGGAGTTAAGTGCTTGTTGGGGTCAAATAAAGAATATGAGGTGGATATACAATTAGATTGAGCTGAGGTGGCAACTTTTCATTGGTCAAGGTAGTGAGTTGGTAGTTGTTAGTGGGACTGAGGTCTTTATTTTGTGAGGAGAGGTTAAACCTCATATTGATCTCAAGGTTGTCATTATACCATTAATATAAGATGCATAATATTTAAGCCAGTGGTATAACAACAACATCTGATTCTCTTAAGGGAATGAAATGCGAAGTGGGACCTGCTTGCCAGTGGGTGCTGACACACTCTTTCCTAATTGGTTGATGTGTGATAAGAACAATGGGATCATTTTCCAGGTGTTGTAGATTTGTTTTGTTTTAATTGGCCAAGCGGGTTTGGTGACAGGGATGGTGTTAGTAGGGTCGACCTTCTTGGATGATTAAGTATCGATAAGATCTAGTGGTTATCATTATACCACTGGGATAAAGTGCATGATTTTTAAGTCAGTGTTATAATGATAGCCATTGATATTAGTGTGCTCAGAGTTAATAAAAGGATTTAGCGATTTAGTGACTGAAGGTGGTTGCCTAGTCTCAGAATGAAAATGCTAAGTGATAAATCTTTCAGCGACCTAGCAAATGGTTAAGAATCTCTTCAGTTGGATGATCTCTAAATGTAACCATGGTTAAACAAGATGTTTGGTGATCTTGTGACTAAAGCATAAATGTAAACTAGGATTCCTATTAAGGTTAAGCTATGAAACCCAAGAAAAGTGAAGAGATCTGATGGTCGTGATATAAAGAGAGTCCAAATTTCATTGTTGACCTTCGATATGCTATCTGGTGCTATGAATGTAGCCATTTCTTCTAGATTTAAATCTTTTAAGGGTTTCTCAATGACTAAGGATTGGAATTGAATGCTTGGATAGCTAGATCTAGTAGTTGTGATTTTGTCAATTGTTGTGGTGTGGTTGAGAGAGTTGGATGATTGATTGTAGAGGGATTGTACCATGAAGGAATGGGTAAAGATTTTCTCGAGGCATGTTGTAGGTGAGTGATCAGATTGATAAACATGGTAGATTCATGATCTTTGGTACATTACTTAGACATTTCTCATTAATGAAGATCATTCTTAGATTTGACCGCCTAGTTTTCCTCCAATTTTATAAATTCTTGATTAAATTTAGTTGGCTTGGTAGGTAAAACCCTTGCCCTAGTCATCCGTATTTTGTTGCATCCTAATTTTTGGGATTCCAAGATGACTAGTGGTATATATTGAAAGAAATTATATTTTTGTGGGGTTGCTGATGTTATGTTGATAGTCAATATAAAAGATTGAACAACGAGAGCTTGGATTTTGGGTTTGTTTCCTAGCATTGTGTTGTTTTGGTAATGTATAGATTCTGCATATTTTAATGAGAATACACTTGAATTGCAATCTCAGATTTATGTTTCTCTTCTTGTTTTGATCTTGGGCTCATATATGTTAATGTCACAAAGTGAGTTAGCATATGGTAGATAAAGAATATTGTGGAATTATCTTTGAGTTCCTAACAAAGTTAGGATTAAAGTCTTTTAGGTAGTTTCAATGAGTTCATGGTTGGATAGGAATTTGATTATCAGGTTTGGGAGTGATAGGGATAATAGGAAAAGCACTTATTCTAAGTTCAAGAGTGTTTAATTTAGGATTTTTAGTTGATATATGTTATTGAGTGACTCTATGCGCTAGGTGAAGGCACTGATCCATTCTCTAGAAGTAGTTCACCATCATCATTCACACATTTAAATGATAAAATATTTAAAATAAGTTTGTAAATGATATAAATGCATAATATTTATTGGTTCCTTTCAATAAGTGAATCAAGGGTACACCCACCTGAGCATCTAGGCTCAATGTGTAGGAGGATCCTTGTTGATCCTTGTTAATTGGTCCTTTTCCTTGTAGACTTTGGAGTGGTGATAGAGTCAGTGACATTAGTTTGTCAATCATAGTATAAAATTGCAAGTAGAAAGAAAGGACAACCAACACTCTCCTCAAGATTCATGACATCATTTAACCACCTCGTGTGTCTTCTATAAGTCTAGTGGTTGTATCAGGCATTAAAATGTCGATCTTTTGGTGCAACGACAACTACTACTTATAACAAGTGGTATCAAAGGTTGGTCACAAGTTTGAATCCCCTCAGGTAACACTGAGGGGGAGATTGTTGGAAAAATGGTCAGTGCACCCCTAAGGATTGGTGACATGGCTTTACTGCCTCCTATGTCTTATATAAGTCTAGTGGTGGTATCAGGCATTAAAAGGTTGATCTTTGGGCCTTGAAGTTTTAATTTGTGTACAAAGTTGGAATCAGGATTGTGGAAATATCTTCCCTTTTACATTTCAAGTACCTTATTATCACCAAGAGGTTCAAAGTAGTGGCGTCAAGTTGTGAAGTATATATTTGTTTCAATTTTTTTGTAAGCTTGCTTCAACTATGGATCTATTAATCAAATTTAGTTGATCACATTGTTTTTGAATTAGTTTCAATAATTTTCTTTATGCACTCTCTCCCTTTCCTCCTAAAAGTTAGTCAGTTTTAAAGTGTTCCAAAGGGAAGTCGACCCCTAATCTGGAGGTCTATTCTCAAATAGGTTACCCACAACCTGAGAATAGTGACATGTTTAAGGGGATTGTTGGGTTTTAACACTTAGAAAATTGGGTGCAATCCTTAGTGACAATAGTCGCATCAAATATTTTATCCTTTTTGTGATGAAATTTCACTCGGTAACTAGTACTCTTCAACTGTGCAACACTCAACAAGTTATAGTTAAGACCTTCAACCCAATAAGAATTTTCACATGTGATCTTATCAATCATCTTAATTGATCCTTTACCTCTCATGGGACATGGTGCATCATCACCAAACTTAACACTTGTACCTTTGTAATGATCTAGAGTTTCAAAATTACTTTTATCACCAATCATGTGATGTGAGAAACCACTATCAATAATCCATTTATCACCTTTACCCACATAGGAAATAAGTGCAGTTTTCTCATCTTCATCAAAATCATCTTTCATAGAAACATAAACAACTTCTATATCAAATTCATCAGATTCACTAGTGTCATTGTTAGTTTCTTCTTCAACAATATAGCAGGTTTTCTTACCTATGTCTTTGTACTTTATGTACCTTTGGTGATCTATTTTATTTCTCTTGTCTTTGTAATTGCTTTCCCTTCTCTCATCCTTGTCAGTCCTGTCAGGGCACCTTCCTGCAACATGGCCAACATTGTTACATGAAAAATAGATTATAGGAAGTTTACCTTTATATTTCCCTTTTCCTCTTTGTAGCCTCCTAGCCATGAGTGCCTCAAGATCATCTAGTTCCTCATCAGAAGTGTCACTATCACTATCACAGTCACTATCACTTTCCACACACTTTTATTTTTCCTTCTTAGACTTATGCAGTACCATTTGTGACTTGAATGTAGATTCAACATTAGGAACAATGTAGTTATCATAGTTAGATAGCTCAAAAATAGTAAGCTTTCCAACAAGACTTTACATAGTTAGAACATTACCAGGGTTACATCTTGATTCTTGTATTCCAAAAATTTAGATAGCATAGATAGGAAGCAATGTTCTCAATACTTTACCAATAATAGTTTCATCATCAATGTTTCCATTATCTCCTATAATAACATTCACTACCTCCTTAATTCTACCAAAGTACTAAGCAATATTTTCACCTTCTTGCATTTTCATTTCATCAAACTTACCTCTGAAAATTTTAGATTTTTCTCTTAGTACATTTGTATCTCCACCATAGATAGTTGTAAGAGTGTCCCACATCTTCTTTGTAGTAGTGAAATCTTTGATATCTTCAAATTGAGGATAGCTTAGGGAGGATGCAATCTCTAACATTTCTTGATTGTGTTCTTGTTTTTCTTTCATCTCCTCGGTAGTCAAAGGTGCAATAGGTATAACATAGTTATGTTCCACATAGTACTTCACCAATAACACCTACATGCAATTTCATCAGACTTTTCCATGCAGGAAAGTTCTCTTTGTTGAGCTTTAGTACCTCATTTTTATACATCTTGATCATTAGCTTCAAGTACATTTAAAATTTTCTCCATAAGCACCAAGATCTCTGATACCAATTGTTAGAATGATTTAGAATAAATGAGAGGGAGGTTGAATCAATTATCCCCACGTCTAGATGTACCAATTGAACTTTTGAGTACTTCAACAAATCAGATCTAATGAAAAATTCAACTCGGTCTCTATAGCATATCTCATAAAAATATAACATGTAGTCCACTGTCCAAAAGTAATTAACTTGCAAAATATAAAAATATTCACATCAAGACATTCACACAAGTATAACACCAAGATTTATAGTTGAAACCCAATTTGAGAAAAACCACTTTGTAACATGCTACTAATTTTCACTCTTCTAAAGTGAGCTCTATGAAAAGCCAACCTTGTTAAACATTTACAAACACACTGTTAGGTGTGACCCTATTAAAGGATTTAAAACACTCTGTCAAAAGTGCCCTAGTTAGAGGACTTAACAACATCCCATTCAAATGTCACATTTCTTAAAGGATTTATACAATGACTGTTACGTCAACCTTGATTATAGGATTTAGAGTGATATAATGGTTAGAAAGTAACACTAGTTTTCTATCTAAAAATATATATACAAGTCACTTTGCAAATATAGATCCACCTCACACATATATGTTTATTTACTGACTGATCTACATTTCTATCTCTATCTTTGATGTGCTCAAAATTCACTTCAAGAAATCACAACTCTATTCAGGTTCTTGACAATTTCACATTCAACCTTATGCTTAAACATCATTCAATAACATCAACCTCTTCTTCATCCCTCATAACTTCACAATTAGGTTTTCCTTTATACCTCTTTGATTAGGTAGATTAATCTTTTTCTTCTTAATCTCCTCCATAGATCTTAGGTTTAGGTCATATTCATCAAATCCTTCCATCATTATGTTCTTCTTCCTTCCTTATAGACACATCTCCAAACTTCTCTTTGAATCCATAGGAAAATGATTTACTATGCATTAAATACACCATACAATTTATTAATAATGTAAACACACTTTACATATTCGAATAATTTAACTAGGTCAGCTGGGAATCTTAATTCTTTCTCCCAATGTAGTTTATTGACATCTAGTCAATATTGTTTTCTTCTCCTCAGTCATCACTGTTTATCTCGATTATCACTTGAATAGGGTTAAAATGGATTCAAATCTATTCAAATGTAAAGGGGGAAATATGAGATCTATTCTCAAACCCAAATTCCCAAAGAAGAGATCCAATTTGATCAACCGAGAGGTTAATACATAATCAAATCAATCTATAAAGAATATCAAAGAGAGAGAGAGAGAGAGAGAGAGAGAGAGAGAGAGAGAGAGAGAGAGAGAGAGAGAGAGAGAGAGAGAGAGAGAGAGAGAGAATCCAATATTTCCCTATAAAGGAATTATGGTTGAAAAATGGAGTAATTGAAATACAAATACTAACCTCAAATTAGGGCAGATCTGGAAAATGTCAAATTTTGATGTCTGTGTATACTTTCAAGTAATTCTACAGCCTATTTTAGATTGGAAATGCCAAGACAGAAAAAACCTATAAATCTTTCTCCAAGATGAGCTCAGGTCAGTTTTGACCCTCATAAAAGGTCAAATACTACATTCTTTATTTGAGGTCTAATTCTGATTCTATTCACAAATCACAAAAGTTTACCAAAAAGGGTATCCAAATTCACTCTTAGATCTAAAATCCTACACCTGTACTTGCAAAAAAATGGGGGTTTCTATTCTATGGGGGGTTTGCCTTGGTCAAACCCCAATTTAGGAATTAACCTTGAAATTGAATTGAAATATATTGTGCATAAACAAAGTAATTGAAATAAATCACCTTGCTTATGTTGAATTCCTTGTAGAGGATTCAAATCCTCAAATCCACAAGTAGAAATGCTTCAATGGATGTAGAATGAATGTAGGATGTCTCTAATCAATGATATTTGATCTTCAACACCAATCTTGACTTGATCTTTGCATATGAGAAGGCTTGGATGATTGGGGAAGGATGGATCTTCAAGGGGGCTCCAAAGAGATTGAATCCTTCAATGACTAACAATGGATCTACTTGATGGATGGATGCTTGAACACTTGAATTATTGAAGGCTTGCTTGAATGCTTGAATTCTTTCTTGCACTTGAGAGCTTTAGATCTTGCAATTGCTTGAGATGAGATGTGTAAATGAGAGAGGAAGGCCTCCTTTTATAGTGAACTAGGGCACAATCCTCTAGAGGGACCACCTTGGAGAATTAAATCCCAATTAGGTGCTAACCTTTAGAAAATATACCTAGGTTAAATGAAATTAGAGGATTTACCATTCCAAAACCTAAAATGGCCAAGCTGGAGGCAGGAAAACAAATATCTCGAAAGCCCGATGCCCAGAAATCAAGGAAATTGGAAATTTGAAGGAGGGGGGCAAAATCAAGGTTGGGACCGACCTAGTTAGGTTCAAGTTTGATCCTAACCTAGTCAAGTTCAAGCTTGATCTTGACCTAGTCAGGATCAACCTCAAATTTGGCCCTGGGCCTAGATTCAGTCAGAACCAGGTCAAGAGGTCTCGTGTAATACCTCTCCTATGGTGATACTTAGACTTTTCTGATTTGGACATTTTTATTATGATGGTCAGGACTATACATTTACATTTATGTTTTGTGAATGATGATATGATGGATATGCTCATTTATGGTTATCATTTATATGTTTATGAGATTAGAAAACCATCTATTTTTATATGTTTTATGGATCTAACCCAATGATTTGAATCTAACCATTATCATGATGTTTTATGTTTCATGGATATGTGTTAGATGTGTTTTCATGACTCAGGATGAAGTCATAGTTACTCACTTAGTTGAGGTCCACACAATGTATCGATCTTGGTCATCTGCTTGCATATATTTGATTTGTATATCCATATGTATATATATGTATCTCTTCTTGGTGATGTAGGATTGTAGGTACCGGGTATCATCTCTACCTGGCTTCATAGGTCTGAGCGATCCCTCAAAATCCTTGATCATTGTTGTTGTTACGGAGATATCACCAGGTTCCATAGGAAGAAACTTCACCTTTGATCCTTTTATCCTTAGGTGGGAAGTGCCGAGTCAGTCCCTTGTGTGAATATATTATGTGATCTCTCGGTTTACTAGGTTTTGTGGGTCTTGTAGTTAGTTTCTTGTCTTTTGTATTCATTGTGAATGAAGTTTTGAGTATAGTGGTTCTAGTTGTCTTTATGGTACGTTCAATTCTATTAGTAGATTATTGATGTGAATTTGAGGGTATGATTTAGTAATTTATCTTTATTATTAGCTACTTATGTACTAGCATATCTTGTTAGGAACGAGTTAGTATGTGATTGAAATATGTGATTTTAATATCAATAATAATAAAGAATTTTATGGTATTATCTTTATAATATCCATAATAACAAAATGTCTATGGGAATAAAAATAAAATAAAAATAATAATAAATATTTTTAATAATAGTGGTACGTTTCACCTTGTATATATATCACTATTGGATTTTGTAAAGAATATGGATTAAGCGTGTAAATAAATAATATGCTTCATAATAATAATATTATGTCTGCAATAATATTTATAATAATATTAATATATGTACACATAGGCATATGGGTGCACACATATGCATATACATACATATATTTTGTTGGAAACAATTGTCTGAAGGAAATTGCTACTCAATTATGTATTGTATTTGATGTCACACTATGTCATAATCCGCAGCAATCTGCTTATACCGAGCTCAGTCGGTCTGCCTGACAGGAAAGTTTAGTGTTTACCGAGTTCACTCGGTTGCCAAAGAAAGTTTAGTGTTTACCGAGTTCACTCAGTTGCCGAAGAAAGTCTAGTGTTTACCGAGTTCACTCGGTTGCCGAAGAAAGTTTAGTGTTTACCGAGTTCAGTCGGTCATCGAGGAAAGTTAGTATTTACCGAGTTCAGTCGGTTATCAAAGGTAAAGGATTGTTGGTGTTTACCGAGTTCCCTCGGTCTCCGAAAAATCATAAAAAGATATGGTCACCGAGCACTGTCGGCCCTTGAAGGATTTTTGCAAATAGAGTTTACTTAATTCAGCCGACTGTTATACTAAATAATGTCGATTTGACTAATCCAAAATCATATAAATAAAAGGTCAAATGTGAAAAGTAAACATAACATAGCAGAAGATTTACAGAAGGAAAGAAGGAAAGATATATGCGAGTTTGTGAAGGATGTTCAGATATCCTTGAGGAGCAGCAGAGATTTATTCGATTAGAGAGGATCAGACTTATGCAGAACAGAGATTTGTAATCAGCAAGACAGTTGCATTATTATACAGGTCACTTTTTCATTGTTACCTTCTTATCATTGTAACAGTGAATTCAAAATCTCTTAACCGAGTTGGTTTAACAGCCATAATATAAATCCTCTAACAAGGTGACAATTCCATTGAATTGTTTTCAAGACCTCTTACCAGGCCACTCCTAGCAGGGTGTTTTAAATCCTCTAACAAGGTCACACCTAACAGTGTGTTTTGTAACCTTTTACCGGGTTGGCTTCTAACCGGGCATCACTTCAGAAAAGTGAAAATTAGTATCTAGATACATTGGTGGTTTTTCCCATATTGGGTTTCCACGTTAAATCTTGTGTCTCTTGTGTTCTTAATTGCTTCCTCAATCATTTACATGCACTGATGAATATCTAAAGATAATATTGCTAATACTTTCTGCATCTTCAAAGTTACTGCAATCTATTTTACCGAGTGCTAAAATAGACAACATTGTTAAGATATATTAAAGGATCTGCAAAGAATTAATTGTGAAGTGTTTTTATGGTTGACTGATTCACCCCCCCCCCCCCTCTCAGTCACTTCATCCATATTCCATCAATATTTATATAATTATTGGTAAGTAATTATTAAATTCTATTAATGAATAATTAGATTAGTTAATGATATGGTTGTAAATAATAATAATAATGATTAACTTCCCTAAAGTAAAGGAAACATAAATTTTATTATGGTAATAGATTATAGTTTTATTAAAAAAATTATTTATCCCTTTATGGGAATGGTTTTACAAACTGTATTGTTAATGGATAACTGGTGGATAGTTGCATCAGTTGGAGTACCTGTGCAACTACTCCCCAATCTATATACAGGAAAAACTTCTAGTGTGAGAGAGAGTTGGAGGAGAGTTGTTTCGAGAAGAAGATAACAAGATTAGTATTATGCTGGTAGGAATATTGTATTTGTGAGGAGAGAAATTCATCATTCTCTAAGAGTGGCATTTGGTTATTCCCGTAAGAGGCTGGAGATTGCAGCCAGGAGGATTTGAAGGAGTACTGAAAGGGTTGAGAGGATTGGACTGGTCTTCATCATTCGAATCTCCCCAGGACTACAGGTTGGAATTCATCCTAAGAGTTATCTCTCCTTTGTGATATGAAAAGATGAAAATTTAGTTAAATGTTTCTCTGTATGTTCATTGTTGATATAAATTACAAAATGTTGTGTTTCATATATATCATTGTCCCTGTATTAGTGATTTGAAGAGTAGGAACATGTTGAATTGATTTATTTCCTGTCTTGAGTATAAACAAATATTTATGCAATTATAGGAGGTTTTAGGGTTCTTAGCATTCTCCTTGTATTTCCTCTCTTATCCAGAATGTCCATGAGATCTTCGAGGCTTTAGAACTTTTGTTTCAAACCTATAGTATCATATTTTTCTTTACACCACTTTCTTTGCCCAGATCTAGAATAGATATGTTGGATAGATAGGATGGATTGATGGGCCATTTTTGAAGGGAAACTGGGAGATCTCAAATGGGTCATGCTCAGATTAGGCAACCCTAGTTCCCATAATGCCCAGTTTTACCCACAAGCCAAAGTTGACAGTCGTATTTTGTAGTTTATGGGCAATCAGTTAGTGATGACCGAGTAAGTCAGTGGTGACAGAGCAAGGTAGTGATGATTGAGTAAGTCAGTGATGACCAAGGAATTCAGTGATGACCAAGTAAGTTAGTGATGACCGAGTAAGTCAGTGGTGACTGAGTAAGTTAGTGATGACCGAGTAAGTTAGTGGTGATCGAGTAAGTTAGTGGTGACCAAGCAACTAGTGTCAGCTAAGCAGCTTGTGTTAACTGACTAGACTATATGAACTGAGCAGATTAGTGTTAACCAATGAAAACAAGATTTAGGCTTTATACAATTAAAACATTTAAGTATAAGAAATTAATTTCTTATACTTTAAGTTATACTTGTATAAAGGGTTTAGGTACCTTTTGGATTGATTGGGATAGGTTTCAACTTCGTAGGAGTTAAGTTGTAACTTTTAATTTTTAGATTTTTAATAAAATTAGACTTAGTCAAATTTCAGGCTTAGTCAAATATCAAGCTTAGAATGAAGTTCATGGAACATTATCTTTTGGTATATAGAACTTTGAGTAAATCATAAATGTGTTCATTCCTTATTTGGTAGAGGTTATGTTCAATGCATTTGGATTCCTTAATAGGTATAGGATGTGTGTAGGAAGCATTTTAGGGTTTAGAGT
This sequence comes from Chamaecyparis obtusa, assembly GCA_027943335.1. Lineage (NCBI taxonomy): Eukaryota > Viridiplantae > Streptophyta > Pinopsida > Cupressales > Cupressaceae > Chamaecyparis > Chamaecyparis obtusa. Next base: position 281,279 of record BSBK01002769.1, on the reverse strand, counting down.
TGTCTAAGAAGATCATGACCATTCTAAACATCCTTAAACATTCCTAATTTCCCCTAAAACATCCATAAATTATCTTATTATTTTCTACTCTTTGATGTAGTCTTACAAAAGTGTTTATGATATGTTTTTACTATGTATGATGTGGTTGCAATATGTGGGTTAAGGGTAGAAAACCTAATGACACCTAGTGAGTGGCTCTTAGTGCGGGGCTGGGGCACTAAGTGGCTAGTACCAGGATAACTGACTGAAGAGTTATTTTAACAAGTGATAATTTAATTAAAACTTATGGGAATGGGTTCAAACTTGTAAAAAGATTAAATGTGTCTCACCCATGCCATTAGTGTTAGTAAAGGCTATGGATGGGAGTGGGAGAAGGTGCCTATGTGTAGGTATGATCGAATGGCGCTTGTCTGTATGAAAGGCATTCAATTTTGCATGTGCCTAATTGGGGTCCGGGGCCCAGAGTGGCTAGTACCAGGACAACCCAAGGGGTGAGGGCTATCTGATCACACTCACTTAGGTTGTTTCTTAGAGTTTCTACCTAGTCTTAGAACCTATTTGGGGAAAGATTTATACTTGGGCTTTCTTTTCATTTGTTATTTGGGAAAGGTAACCTGACCCTAGGTTTGGCCTAGCTATTCCTTCTTTGTGGACCCTGGTGTTTATCTCCTAGCATGGGGGAGTGGGCCTTTGGGTGTCCATGTGGTTGGGTGGTAAACATTTTATCGAGGTATCTTTTGCAGATGCAGTGTTTGAAGATTCATGCTTGCTTATGTACTAGTTTTTTGAAGAATAAAGGCTTTGTAATTATCTTTCATGATGTAAAGTTATTGTTACCTCCCAAGTGGAGATGAATGTAATGTAATCATTGATGTAATTAAAAATGATGTATTTGAAATGGGTAGTATTAGGAAAAAAGGAAAAAGGGGATGTGAACTTTATGAATAAGATGTATGTTGGAAAAGAAAATGATTTTTAGTTAAGTAGTATGATTTTAATTAGTGATGATTCAAGGAAAGGCTATTGAAGAATAAATGTATTATTTGCAATGTATCAAATGATTTAGATGGTTCTATTTGATTTAAAGGTTATATTGTTCATAAAGAATACTTAGGAATATAGATGATTTTAAATGGAAAATTGAAATGAACGTACTATGTAGTTCTTAATAAAGAATCTTATAGCGATATGATGTAATTTTCTTTGAGAAGTATATCTTGTTGTTAGTTTACTTAATGGACTTAAATGAATCATGCATTAGATAGAAGGGAACCTTGGGAGGAAACTAAGTTTAAGTTTTGTTCATATAATTGTTTTAAAAATTCAAAATTTTTCATAAATCATTACTTGGGTTTTTCTTTTATAAAGAGAATCTTTGTTCTCTTCCCCGGTTCCCTTGTGGGGCATGACATCTCAGGAATTCCTAGAGACCTAGAAATCATACTAGAATAGGATACAATACCAAGGATAGACATAAAATCCTATGATTACTATGATGAAGGATAGGAGGACCTATCTCTAATTCCTACCTAGAAGATAGAGCCATGGAAGAGGGAAATTAAGGAGAATCCTCAGGATCCTAACCCTAATTTCACCTAGAATGAAGAAATCAAGTGTAGGAAAGAAGTGGAAAGCAGGGAGAAATCCAAATATATGCAAAGACCTGATCAAGGTGCTTAACATGATCCCAAACCCCTCACTCAAAAGGCTAAATCCTCTTATCATGGAAGTGCTTCCATTTTAAGATGATACATTAAGCCCCCACTTTAGCAAGAGTATGGACTCGATGCAAACTCTTGGTAAAGGAGATCAGAATGTAAAGATAATCTTATCATAATCCAAGGGACAAAGAGAAACCTTAATCTCCTAGGGACTCAAGTCTTCATCGACTCCTAGATCATAATAAGAGAGACATCTCTAGAGAGAGAAAAAAGGTGTGATTACCTTGCCCAATGAGAACTTATGTCCCATTGTGAATGACACAGGAAAATGGTGCAACTAGAAAGATGGAATTGACCCACCTAGTGAATGTGGCTACTCACTAGTCAACCCATCAAGGATTTATTCTTAGGAATATTCTATTCCATAAGAATAAAACTAAAAAAATAAAAGAGATCTAGTCTTAAGGACACCTCTAACCTTAAGGGATCAAAATATATGTGTATTTGAAATTGGAGGGATCAAGAGATCCTAAAATATAAATCCATGCTTTAAGGATTAGTTACTAATACAAAAAGGGAAAAAAAGGTATCTTGAAAAATAATATATGTATATTGAAAAGTGTGTGTGTGCAAAAAGTGAGCAGAGCGTATTCACCAACATTAAGTTCAATGCTGACACTTTAACAGAAGAAATTGCTTTTAACATAAACATAAACAACTCCACTGATTATGTTTCTATGTTGAGATGCCCCTAGATGAAGACAAATCAAGGGAGATATCACATAAACATATAGAGAACATAGAAGGGATCTACTTACTATGGGGTCAGTATGATCATAAGATAATATATATATGATATTATTGAAAATGAATTGACATCATTCCCCAAAGAAAGTAGAACTACGATCACCAAGGATGAAAGATCACATAAGATATATGATGAAGAATCTTTTTGGACCATGACATGGAGACCAAAAAGAATTAGTGCTACCATATCCTGAATCCAAGAAGATTATACAAGGAAAAATTTATGAACAATAACACAATTACAACACAACATTGAACAACATATAGAATAATAGAGATACATATAAAGTAATTTGAACAATAGTTTCAATTCCTTTATCACCTTGTACCAACTGAGTAACAAGGATCGTATAAAATAATCTAACAACATTTAGCAAACACATTATGGGAGAAGCATAGTACAATAGGAAAACACACAAAAAAGCTACCATGAAGGACAAGTTGATCAAGCATGCCACCTAATCTCCCCACCTTGTTGTATATCATTTAGGGTAGGTGGGTAACTCACAAGAGGGACTATATCCAACACAACAGGAATGATAGCCAGTTCCAAACAAGGATCCTCTTGAAAATCACATTGTTTGACACTAGGTGTAAAATTTAATTATGAGGAAAGTGTTAGGGATTTTTCTTGTGGGTCAAACTTGGCAAGGACATGGGATAAATGCTCAGTTAAAATATCTCCAAGCTTGCAAGAAAAGCCTAATTGATGAGGATTGGATAAGATCCTCCTTTTGCTTCAAGCTCAACAAGACTTAGGCGAGTATTGCCTACAAATAGGTTACTATCTTTCAAGTAAGCTATGGATCAATGGATTATGTCTTCATTTTCATGCTACTGAGTATCTCAAACATATCTTTATGGGAGATGATCATGAAAATAGCTGAGAATAACCTATTGCAAAAAGTGACTAATCAAACTACTAGTATGATAACATGAACAATGGTGTAAGGGTGATGAATCCTTCTTCTTTTTATGAGTAGAACTCAATGAAGGCTAACCTCTGATTCACTCTTCAAGGAATCAACAATTATGGACTATAAAACATCAGTGACAGTCCTATCTCTTAGGTGCATGGACATAAAATGAAAATGTATGGGTAATGACAAATTTTGTGCTTGATGGCAGAAAGATAATTGTATAGCAGAGATCAGACCAGTGCCTAATCCTTTGGGTAGAAGTGTCTAACATAAATCAATAGAGGAACTTCTAGGAAATACAGTGGTATGCCTTACAAACCACATACAATTTAGATAGGATGCCTTACAAACTATCTTCTCAATCTAGGTTTTCCAACATCAAGATCTCCACAAATGTGTTCATCCCCTAAAATTGCACATGAGGATTTAATCCTTTCCTTGAAAGAAACTCATGCAACAATTAGATAGTTTTCTTACAACTAGTATGTGTTAGATTAGGTGAAAAACTAATCTCCCAAGAACACCTGCATGCATAACCCTGTCACATGGAAGAAGCAAAGCACAGAAGGTAAGAAAAATCTATGGAGGCCAAAAATCTAGAGACATCATATGCACAATATTACAATATGATATTCTAAAACTGATAAGAAATACAAAGAGGTGAATCCTTATAAAAGGAATCACAAAACCCTAAAAGGGAAAACCCTAAAGAATAATAAGATGCCTAAGTCTAACTTAAGTGTAGAGAATAATAGACTAATAATTAAATAAATTAATTATTAGCTATAATATGACTACTCTAACAGTATGTTCTATATGCCTTACAAATAGAAACACACAAGAATAAAGACAAAGAAATGAGACAATAATAGAACTAAGGTAGAAATTATATTGTATTTCATGAAAGTGTATCAATACATACAAGGAAACTCTTCACTCAAAAACTTAGGACAAATAATCTTCTTTGCAAAGCTTGTATTTTCAGCATTCAACCATCAAGAATATGGAACCAGAGAATAGAATCCCTTAGATTTCCAAAAACCAGAACCAAGAACCAAAAGATTGGAAAACCATAAAGCTAGGAAACCCAAAAAATCTTGGAATCCTTACAAAATCAAAACTCTTACTCTTTATACCACTAGCTATCTTGGAATCCTAAAAGAATTTAGGATGAAACAAGCTTCGAATAGGTATGGTTAGGGTTTCACCCACTAAACCAACTAAAACCATTCAAAAATTAATTCCAAGGGAGAAAACCAAGCAACCTGAATAATCAGACCCAAAATTGATCTTCAACAAATGAAAATCTCCTGATTTGTACTGAAGATCATGCAAACACCATACTTATCAGTCTAATTGTACACCTACAACATGCCTCGAGCAATACTTGTTCATTTCTTGATGATATAGGCATCTAAAATTAATCATCAAACCCTCTGGACCACACTACAATAGCTGGCACCACCAAACTAATCAAATCCGGCCACTAAAACATTAAAAAATAGTGCTTTATGTCACTGCATACCCCCAAAAAATTCAAATTTGAAAAACAACAGTTATCCCGACAGTGATTAAAACGTGACCATGATTAAAATGCGATCGTCGATTATATTTATTTCTAGGTAGATCAGGTGGCTCAAAATTAATCTTACAATAGTCGTAAACCCTTTGAAAAGTCTCCAGCCAAGTTAGCACACTACAGCCAATAAAAACCATGCACATCAGCATTGCGTAGTAGATAGGACCCACAAAATACAAGCCTTTAATCGAACATGACACCCATAGATCCTGGATCTGCCAGCCCCTTTGAAAACTTCAGGCCCACTAACATGTCCTAGTCACCGTCCCACTCAACCAATAGAAACAGCGCATGTCAGCACCACCTATCAGGGGACCCACCCCTCTGAAACACTATTTCATAAAGGAGAATCAATGATTGTCATGAGATCACAAGCCTCTGACACACTCAATGTGCTTTCATGACAACCATTGGATCAAGATGGTGTTAGGAGACTGGGCCCAGGAAATACTAAAGCCAAAACATTAGGAAAATCAAGGCACAAGACATAGGAAATATTAAAGCTGATGGACTTACGAAAATAAAATTTGCTAGGCGCTAGACTTAGGGAAATCAAGGCTGCTAGGGTGAATAAAATTAAGCACATGCATTTATCAAATTTTAAGTGGCCCAAAAACTAACATAAAATTAGAGCTAGGCTAGGGCACACTTAGGGTTTTTCTACCCAAACGGCTAGAATATGAAATTTTGCCTAGGGTTTTAACTAGAACATGGAAAAATAATTACAGAGACCAGAGGAAAAATAATATGACCATGAAAATTTTTAGGTGCCAATAGTGGCTCTGTTAGCATGGTTAGCACGTGCAAAAAAACTCATGGCTCTAGCTGTTTTCCCCTGGTCTCTGGTGTTATTTTTAGGTCTCTGCCTTTAGCCTTGGTTCAAATTTAAAAAATCTAGTCATTGCATACTAAAACCCTTGAAAAATCCTGGCCCTTTTCTAATTTCATGTTACCTTTTCGGGTCACTTAAACCTTTTAAATGCACGTGCTTTATATTTTGGTTGGCCCCAGTGTTAACTTTTCCTAAGTTTCTACCCTAGTGAATTTAATATTTCCTAAAGTCCCCTGTGCCTGATATTTTTCCTGAAAGCCTAAGTCTGAGCTTTAATTTTTCCCATGTTTTGGCCTTAGTGTTTTCTAGGCCCGATCTTCTGACAGCATTTCCATCTGAAGGTCAGCGTAAGTTCTCATGAGATGTGTCAGATGCATGAGATCTTAAGACCGTCATTGATTTTTATTGATGATGTATCCTTTCTTTTCATGTGGGTCCACTGCCATGTTGGCATAGTTGGCATTCTCTCATTGGTCAGTATGTTGCTAAGAGGGATCCTATCAGTGGGGCCTGCAGTGAAGGCTTTTCAATCTACAGTCGGTGCATGATCTTAAGGAATATTCTTCCCCTTTGAGATGATCCACCATCTATTGATTTTGAATCTTACTTGGACATGTCAGTGGGACCTAATTTTCCAATGGATCAGAGGGTCCTGACATCCCTAATCCATCTAACAATGGGCGTAAGTTCTCATGGAATCTGTTAGAGGCTTGAGATCTTACGCTAGCTATTGATCTCATTTGTCTCAAACGTATCTTTGGCAGTGGTCCCGGTGTTAGGTGGAGCTGATTTGGAGGTTTTTTATTGGTCCATGTAGTATGAGGTGGAATCCTATCAGTGGGACCTAGTTTCCAAATGTGTCAGCGGGTCCTGATCCTGTCAGTGAATCAATGAATGACATATAATCTTATGGGTTTTGTCAGAGGCTTAAGATCTTGCGATGGCTTTTGATTTTGATTCCTGTGAGTGGGTTGTCAAAGATGGGAGGAGATTCTTTATCTGATGGTGGGTGTGAAATCTTATAGAATCTTGGAAGTCTATGAAAACTTCAGACGACCGTTAATTCTCTTGTAAGTGGGCCCAGGTTTTGGTCTAAAGGTATAGCAGTCCTGACAAAATGTTTAGCGGCCTGATAAATTTTCAAAAGGGTTCACTCATTCGCATGATAAAATGGTGATGTTCTAAAAGTCTTGGCAATTCAGTGAAAAAGGTCATGTAATCACTAAATCATTTGGTAGAAGTAAGAAGTGTTCTGCGAACTGGCAAAAACCTTTGTTGCCAATTCGCTAAATTTGGCTAGGGCCCTTTTAAGAGATAAGTCATAAAGACCATGAAACATGAAGATCTAATGATCACAACTTGAAGTTGATTTGATTTTAAATGTTGATTATCAATTTTCCACCTAATCCATAAAGTAACCATTGTTATTCAAATTCAAATCTTCTGAGGGTTTCCTGCGACCAAAAGGACTAAAATTCAATGTAGAAGTGACTGGTGCTACTGGGAGATGATTTGTTTGCCATTGTAGTGTGGTCTAGGGGGTGTCATGTTCATTTGCAGGGTCTGTACCATGCGGTTTTGTGCTCAAGGTGTGTTTCAGGTGGACACAAAGGGTTGACAATTTTGAATTTTCATGATTTGTAGTACTTTCCCAAAGATTTATCATGAGTGGAGATCTTCCTCAGGCATGGCTGACTGGTTTTCTTCCCCTGTAATAAATTTGTAGCCATTCCTAGTTGGTTGGGTTGTTGTAACCCTAACCCTAGTCACCCTAAGCTTCATGCAATCTCTTTGAGATTCCCAAGGTGGCTAGTGGTATAAGTTAATTTTTGATAGAGTCAAGGTTCAAATTTTAATTAGTCCAGAGGTTCTGATCTTGATTAGTTCCAGGGAGTTGTAGCAGGCGGTATCATATTGTATTAGATTGAATAGAATTTCCTTGTAGTCTTTTGCCAGTTATGGAACTAGTTTTCTCTCTTCTCTACTTTGAACATGTACATGATTCATTATACATAATACAATTATTTCAAGCTTTCAAGTCTCTCCTTGGTGTGAATCTTGTGAATTCTAGATTTTCTAATCTATTGCATAGGATTACCTTTGTATATGTTCTAGTCTTCAGTTCTTGATCTAGGATCAAGTGAAATATACTTTGGATAGGACATAGATTCACTGTGATTTGTTTGCAGAAGGATGTTATAAGTAGTGGATTGGCTAGAATGTTTGTATTTATGGCTATAAGTCTTAGATAGTAGTTTGTTCATGTTCAATGTCTATATTTAAGATTTTCCCAATGGATAATGGCACTGATCAAGGATTAGTATATTCAGTTGAGTTCAATGCTTGATTGGCTCTTGTTTACTTCTTTCCATCTTCATATATCAACACCTTTTCAAGTTTTAATTGTATTTGGTTGATAGTAGTAACACCCTATAGTAATGGAGAGTCAATGAATGTGAGGTTAGCATTTATCACTTTCTTACTATTCAATCTATTGTTTGGACCCAATCTTTGGTGTGTGAAGTATAGTTTTCACTGGGTTAGGTGCACCCTCCTTGGTTTTGCAGAGCCAGAAGTGAAGAGGGTAGTCTTATCCCTATAGTTGGTCCAATTACCCTAAGATCCTTACACATTTTGGAACTAACCAATCCTAAAATCAAACTAAGGGTATATTGGTAGCCTAAGAGCATAAGCATCCATTTTGAACACCAACAAGATGGAGACTCTACTGGGGAAGTGTTACACAAGTCTATAGTAGCTATTAGGTCATCATTGAAAAATATGGTTATTATTGTCCCTTGTCTTATAGCCTCATTTGGATATTTGTTAAGTGGTATTGTAGGTTTCCCAATATACTTGGGTGGTGACTCAAACATCTCTATAGTAGTGCTAGTTAGTAGATTTTTATCAAATGAGTTATAGAGGTACTAGGTGCCAGAGGAACGTACATCTTGAAAACATAATGGAAGAAGGTATTCCAAGCACTTATAGGCCTAGTCAGACAAGGGGAGGAAAGAAGAAAAGAAATATTTCTCATAACTGGAGAAATAAAAAAGGATACAAGACAAGAAACTCAAACCAAGCCTAGTCAAGAAGAAAATATTTTAGAATATGAAGAGGTTGTTGATTTGGGATTGAACTAGTATGAGGATGAATTTCAAGTGGGAGCTGATGAGTCTGAGACTAATCTCCCTGAATCAGAAGAGATCTTTGAGGAGGTCTATGAATTGGAAAGAAGAGTCCAAGAACAAGTTTCTATTAGGCAACAAAGAGAAAAGGACAAAGAGGATAGAGTAAGACAAGCAATGATAAGGGCTAATCAGCTAAAGAGGTAGTTGTTAGATTTGGAGGAAATTAATTTTGTCCCAGAGCTTGAAAGAGTAGCGGAATAGCCTATTGTGTATAAAACACATGAGATAACTAGGCCTAGAGATAAGGGAAAACAAAAAACTATTGGATTGCAGATTAGTGAATAGATTCATGTGGAAAATCCATTAGATCAAGGGTTGAGATTAGATGCAGACCTTGAGAGGGCTAGAAAAGAGAAAGAAAGGTGGGCTAAGGAGCTAGAGAAGGCAGAGTTGGAGGCTGCTACTGTAGAAATGAGGAAGAAGATTGATTTTCTCAAGCATACCTCAGGACCTTCAAATGTTGCTGCTTCTTTCTTGGAGCACGGTGGAAATCATGGTAACCTTGTAGCTCAAACAAATGGTAATCTAGGTGCTGCTAAAATTCCTGATGGTTCAAACATAAGGACATCTACATCTCAAGGAATGGATCCGCCACATGGATTTCCTGTTCATGAAAGGTACAAACAACTTATTTTTTTTGGTATTCCTGGTTATCCTAATGTTATTCCTAATGAAATTAGAAAGAAAATCCCTAAGTTTACAGGAAATAATGTAATTACATGTGAAGAACATCTAAAAATTTTTATGGATGTAATAGATGATTATAATTTTGAGCCTGATAATGTTTTAATGAAGTTATTTGTACAATCTCTGATCGAGGATGCTGGGGATTGGTTTAGAGGATTTCCCCATGCTAGTATAGGATCTTGGAATGAATTTAAGAATTGTTTCAAAGAGAATTATGGAGATAAAACAAATGAGGGTTTTATTTTGAATGAATTCAATAACATAAAAAAAAATCAGAATGAAGAGGTCCTTGAATTTAATATAAGGTTCCAAAAGGCTATGCATAGGCTACTGCAAGTTATCAGATTAGATGATAGGGTGTGTCTTGTGACATACTTAAATGCTTTTGATGCAAAGATGGGTTACCTCTTAAGGGATAAGAACCCTAGAAATCTTGGGGAGGCTTACAAGTTGGCTATCAACATAGAAGGTAATAGAAGAATATCAAGAAAATTAGGGAGAAGAGATGACTACAGGCCTCAAGTGAAAAACAAGAAAGAAATGGGAAGGTCTGCTAATTTTAAGCCTAAGGAAGAGGAAAATCTAAAGCATATTCTAAGTGATTTAGAGAGTCTAAAGCCTGATGAAAAAACAAACAATAAGGTTGCAACAAATGATAGAAAAGCTTCAAGTAATTTTAGCAAGCAACTAAGAATGCAGAATTACCCATACAATACTCAGTGCAAGGATGTCAAGCCCATTTTTCCAGTTAAAAGGGATAGGCCTGATGATAGGATTCCTGATCCTTTGCAAAGAAATTTAGTTAACTTGAATGATGATATGCCATGGTGTACTATTTGTCAGTCTCCTCATAGTCTAGAGCATTGTGTTATTCCTTTGAATTTACCTGATAACCAAGAACAAGATGAGAAATATGATAGGAGTGGTTATGGAATGAATTCTTCACATGCATGTAATGAGGTTGACTCTACTGATGATGAGGAGGAAGAATTTGATGATGTTGGATGTGGTGCAGTGAAGTGTGAGGAACATGTTTCCTTAAGGAGATCCTCTGATGAGGAAATTGCACAAATCACTGCAGACATGGTCACTCAAGCTAGGAGTAATTAAAATTTGAGAAGAAAGACAATTGGAGGCACAAGTGGTAAACCATGTAGCATGTTTATCAAGAATTTTGAAAGGAATGCACAACAACATGAGGAAAAGGAAAAGGGTTCTAGTGTTGTCATTCAGGTTAAAATAAAAAAGAAGGGTGGGCCTACAGTAATACCTAAGGGTAAATTAAGGACATCAGAAGTAGCTATCCCCATACCTCAAAAGGAAGATGAATTTGTAAAAAAGAGTAACTCTGACTTGATTGTCCAAAAAGAGGATAAGGGTATCTCTAAGATTAAGGAAGATATGGGTGACCATTCTTATGTTCCCATTGATATGACTAAATTGCTTTCACAAATAACTGTCAAGGTTCCATTGTTAGAAATGATGAGAATAGAAGAGCACAAGGTCAAGGCCTTGGATTGGGTAAATGGTGCCTCTTCCATAAAGGTCCAAGAAATGAACAGAGCTAACAAGCATGTGGCTACTTTAGATGACACACCTGACAGTAAAAATAAAGACATTTTCTTTGAGATTCCTCAGAGGTATTTGGATGCAAACATTGTAAATACTGCATCAGGGACAGTTGATCCTTTTTTCTTGTCCCTTATGATAAATGGAAAATTATTGAAGAATTGCATGATTGATTCTAGAGCATCAAACACTGTCATGCCTATAGAGATCACGAAGTCACTAGGACTAAAGGTTGATACACCTCATGGAAGATGCCAAGATATGGACTCAAGAAAGGTGCCAATTATTGGTACTATTAAGGCTTTGCCTTATAAATTAGCCGCATTTCCTGACAAACAATTAACTATGAGTGTTCTTGTAGTCGACATTCCCCCTCAATATGGAATGTTGTTATCTAGAAAGTGGAGTGCCTCCATGGGAGGAATTATTCAATGTGACTTGTCCTTTGCCACTTTCAGCATTGAGGGTGAAAGTGTGAAACTTTCAAGGGAAGCTAGAACTCCACATATGATTGAGGAGGATGAAGAGGACAATATGAATTATTTTGTGGACATTGACATTGGTTCTTTCCAAGTTCAGCAGAGAGAGATGCAAGAGAAGGTCAAGCCTATCTTTTTGGCTGATGATAAGAGTAACATGGTAGAAGGTAATGTACTATGGACCCTATATTTTGATGGAGCAAGTTCAAAGGAAGGTGCTAGAGCAGGAGTGCTATTGATATCCCCAAGTGGTAAGAATTTTAAGTTTTCTTTCACTCTCTTGTTCCCTTGCACAAATAATGTTGCTGAATATGAGGCCCTACTGATTAGTTTGAGGCAAGCATCAAAACATGGGATCAAACATCTTAGGGTGATTGGTGACTCTGATTTAATAGTTTCTTAGATTAGATTGAAGTATGAATCAAAGAATCAAAGGCTGAAACAATATAGAAATGTTTTTTGGGATGAAATTGAAGGTTTTAGTGCCTTTGGTATTGATTGGGTGGATAGAAGCCAAAATAGGATGGCTGACTTACTAGAAAACATAGCATTAAGGCCAGAGGATATTACCTTTTCAGGGATATCCAAGATTGAGTGCAAGTCTCGGCCTTCTATCCTAGACATTGTTGAGAATTGGCAGGTATTTTCTAATGATCAAGATATACTAAGGTTTTTGCAATGTGAATCTCATTTTGATGGTCAGGAGATGGATTTCAACACTTTTGTTGACATCAAAAATGGAAAAGAGAATGTTCTTGGGAAGGAAGTTTTGCAATTAAAATCAAATAGGATCCCAAGGGGACTAGTTGCTCTTGAGAGGGAATTTGATGATAAAGAAAGGACTTGTTTTCCTAAATTTGTTGATAAGATAAATGATTTGGAGGAAATAAATTTAGGAACAAGTCAAATGCCCAAAAATGTTTACATAGGTAAATGTTTATCCCAAAGAACTAGGAATAATATGATTGATCTTCTCAAAAGATTCAGACATGTCTTTGCATGGTCTTATGATGATTTGAAAGCCTATAGAGAAGATTTATTCCAGCATGAAATACCATTGAAGGAAGGAACTAAACATTTTAGGTAGAAATTAAGGCTTGTGAACCCTACTTTGGCACCAAAAATGCAAGATGAACTTAAAAAGATGATGGATGTTGGCATTATTAAGCCTGTCAGACATTCTACTTGGGTGTCAAATTTGGTTCTAGTCAGGAAGAAGAATGGTGACATTAGGTTATGTGTTGATTTTGGGAATTTGAATGTCAATTCTTTGAAGGACAATTATGGTTTGCCTAATATGGAGAATATGCTGCAGAAGGTTACTGGATCAGATTTAATGTCCATGATGGATGGTTTCTCTAGATATAATCAGGTCATGGTCAAGGAATCAGAACAATTTAAGAGTACATTCACTACCCCTTGGGGAACATATGTTTATGTTAGAATGCCTTTTGGTCTGACAAATGCAGGAGCTACTTTTTAGAGAGCTATGGATGTAGCCTTTGTAGACTTTATAAACAAATTTCTAGTGGTCAATCAGGATGATCTCACAACATATTAATATAAGGAAAGTCAACATTGTGAACATCTTGAGAAAATTTTTATTAGGGCCTTGGAGTATGGGATCTCTTTGAACCCAAAGAAGTGTTCTTTTGGTGTTGTGGAAGGCAAGCTCTTAGGACATATTATGTCCAAGGATGGAGTGAGAATTGACCCTAAAAGGGTTATGGCTATAGATAAACTTTCACCACCTAGAAATGTTAAAGGAATATAGTCTTTTTTTGGGCAGGTAAATTTCCTAAGGAGATTTGTTACAAATTTTGCATAAATAAGTATCCCTATCTCTAGGATGTTGAAAAAGGGGGCAAAGATTGAGTGGAATGAAGAAGCCGATGAATCTTTTAGAAGTATAAAAAGGGCCATCAAGGATGCTCCAGTTTTAAGGACACCTGATTATGGTAAGCCCATGCAGATATTTTCTTTTGCTTCTTATCATACAGTTGCAGCAGTTTTATTACAAAAGAATTTAGATGGATATGAACAACCCATATCATTTTTTAGTAAATCCTTACAAGCAGCAGAACTGAAATATGATATTACTAAGAAAAAGGCTTATGCCTTAGACAAAGGAGTCAAGGCTTTTAGATGTTATCTTGTAGGAGCTAAGGTGGTTGCTTATGTTCCTAGTGCTGTAGTTAAGGATATATTGGTGCAACAAGAAGTTTTAGGAAAAAGATGTAGATGGATCAATAGGATCCAAGAATTTAATATTGATATCAAAATTACAAAATTGGTAAGAGGCTTAGGTCTTGCAAAGTTGATGGCACAAAGCAATTTAGTTGCAAATCATGTGAATGTGTTAGAAGAAGAACAAAGGCCATACATTTATGATATAGATTATTGTGATTGGTAAAAAGATGTTATTGGCTACTTGAAAAAATTGGTCTTTCCCCCTAAGATGGATGAAAATAGAAGGAGAACTATCAAGTTGCAATCTGCAAGGTATGACATTATACATGGTAAGTTGTGGTGGAGAAGTAATGAAGTAGTATTGCTAAAATGCATAGACCATGAGAGGTTTGAGGCTCTATTAAAGGAAATGCACCAAGGTGTGTGTGGAGGACATTATATGGCAAAGACCACAGCCCACAAGATCCTTAGGTCTATATTTTGGTGGCCTACATTTTTTAAGCATACCTATCAGTTTGTAAGAAAATGTGATGCATGTCAAAGATTTGCTAGAAAGTTGAAGTTTAATGGGAATTTACCACTCAGACCTATTGCAGTTTAGGCTCCATTCCAGAAGTGGGGTATTGACTTCATTGGGGAAATTCCAAATAAGTCTAGTGGTGGACATTCTTACATACTAGTGGCAATAGACTATTTTACTAAGTGGGTTGAAGCTATCCCCACTAGAAAGGCTACTAGCAAAGTGGTGATAGATTTTATGATGTAAAACATCCTTACCAGGTTTGGTTGCCCAGAGGTAATTGTGGTTGATAATGCAATGTATTTTAGATCATAGGAATTTAGTGATTTTTGTCAGCAGTATGGGATACACATTTCATTTTCTTCTCCATATCATCCACAAGGAAATGGCCAAGCTGAGTCCAGTAATAAAAGTTTGATTACGATTCTCAAGATAGTGTTCAACAAGAATAAGAAAGCCTAGGACTCAAAGTTATGGTGGGCACTGTGGGCTGATAGGGTAACTGTAAAGAGGGCCATAGGTTGTGCTCCATTTGATTTGGTATATGGAATAGGTGCTAGATTGCCTCAAAATAATCTATTGTAGATGTACAAATTTATCCAAGCATATGATGAAGACTTGAATGATGAAATGAGAGTAAGAATGGATGAACTGATCTAATTGGAAGAGGTAAGGAGGGATGCACATGAAAGAAATGAGGCATTACAGAGACAATGTAAGAATTTGTTTGATAGGAGGGCCACCCAAAGATGTTTTGAAATTGATGACCTCATCTTGATGTGGAATGCAAGGTTGGAAGATAAGGGGAAGCATGGAAAGTTTCATCCAATTTGGTTGGGCCCTTATCTTATTGAAAGAAAACGGGGGACAGATTATTATGTTCTGAAAGATTTAACTAGTGGTACTTTGGAATAGCTTGTTCATGGACAATTCCTAAAGTTTTACTTCTCTTGAATTATCTTTTCCATGAGTAGTAGTTTAGGTTTTCCCTTGTGCAGTCATTTGCTTTTTCTTTTTATGTGTCAAAGTTTTGAGTTCGTCTGCTCTTCCAGGAGATTCTAGCTTGCTCATTGTATCTACAGGAGATACACCTCCATGAGCATGAGCCACTGTTAGCACATGCAAAAATTTCATGCCTCTAGCCCTTTTCCCCTGGTCTCTACAATTATTTTTACGTCTTTGCCTTTTGCCCTGGTTCAAATTTAAAAAATCTAGCCGTTGCATACTAAAACCCTTGATAAATCCTAGCCCTTTTCTAATTTTGTGTTACCTTTTCAAGTCACTTAAACCTTTTAAATGCACATGCTCTATATTTTGGTCAGCCCCAGTGTTAACTTTTCCTAAGTTTCTAACTTGGTGAATTTAATATTTCCTAAAGTCCCCTGTGCCTAATATTTTTCCTGAAAGCCTATGTCTGAGTTTTAATTTTTCCTATGTTTTGGCCTTAGTGTTTTCTAGGCCCAGTCTTTTGGCAACATTTCCATCTGACGGTCAACGTAAGTTCTCATGAGATGTGTCAGACGCATGAGATCTTAATACCGTCATTGATTTTTCCTAATGACATAGCCTTTCTTTTCATGTGGGTCCACTGCCATGTTGGCACAGTTGGCACTCTCTCATTGATCAGTATGTTGCTAAGAGGGATCCTATCAGTGGGGCTACAGTGAAGGCTTTTCAATCTATGGTTGGTGCATGATCTGAAGGAATATTCTTCTCCTTTGAGATCATGCACCATTCATTGATTTCAAATCTTACTTGGACATGTTAGTGGGACCTAATTTTTTGATGGGTCAGAGGGTCCTGACATCTATAATCCATCTAATAATGGGCGTAAGTTCTCATAGAATTTGTCAGAGGCTTGAGATCTTACACCAGCCGTTGATCTCATTTGTCTCAAATGTATCTTGGGCAGTGGCCTTGGTGTCAAGTGGAGCTAATTTGGAGGTTTTTAATTGGTCCACGTAGTATGAGGTGGAATCCTGTCAGTGGGACCTACTTTCCAAATGTGTCAATGGGTCTTGATCTTGTCAGTGAATCGATGAACAACGTATAATATTATGGGTTTTGTCAGAGGCTTAAGATCTTGTGACGACTATTGATTTTGTTTCCTATCAGTGGGTTGTTAGAGATGGGAGGAGATTCTTTATCTAATGGTGGGCATGAAATCTGATAGAATCTTGGAAGTTTATGCAAACTTCAGACAATCATCAATTCTCTTGTAAGTGGGCCCAGGTTTTGGTCTAAAGGTATAGCGATCCTAACAAAATGTTTAGTGGCCTGATAAATTTTCAAAAGGGTTCGCTCATTTGCATGATAAAATGGTGACATTCTAAAAGTCTTGGCAATTCAGTGAACAAGGTCATGTAATCACTAAATCATTTGGTGGAAGTAAAAAGTGTTCTACGATCTGGCAAAAACCTTTATCACCAGTTCGCTAAATTTGACTTGGGCCCTTTTAAGAGATAAGTCATAAAGACCATGAAACATGAAGATCTAATGGTCACAACTTAAAGTTGATCTGATTTTAAATGTTCATCATCAATTTTCTACCTAAGCCATAAAGTAACCATTGTTATTCAAATTCAAATCTTCTAAGGGTTTCCTATGACTAGAAGTACAAAAATTCAATGTAGAAGTGACTGGTGCTAGTGGGAAATGATCTGTTTACCATTGTAGTGTTGTGCAGGGGGTGCCATGTTCATTTGCAAGGTCTGTACCATGCAATTTTGTGCTCAAGGTGTGTTGTAGGTGGACACAAAGGGTTGACAATTTTGAATTTTCATGATTTGCAGTACTTTCCTAGAGATTTATGATGAGTGCAGATCTTCCTCAAGAATGGTCTGCTAGTTTTCTTCCCCTGTAATAAATTTGTAGCCATTCCCAGTTGGTTGGGTTGTTGTAACCCTAACCCTAGTCACCCTAAGCTTCATGCAATATCTTTGAGATTCCCCAGGTGGCTAGTGGTATAAGTTGTTAGTTTTTGATTGAGTCAAGGTTTGAATTTTAATCAGTCCAGAGGTTCTGATCTTGATTAGTTCCAGGGAGTTGTAGCAGGCAGTATCATATTGTATTAGATTGAATAGAATTTCCTTGTAGTCTTTTGCAGGTTAGTGAAGTGGTTTTCTCTCTTCTCTGCTTTGAACATGTACATGATTCATTATACTTAATACAATTATTTCAAGCTTTCAAGTCTCTCCTTGGTGTGAATCTTGTGAATTCTAGATTTTTTGATGTATTACATAGGATTACCTTTGTATATGTTCTAGTCTTCAATTCTTGATCTAGGATCAAGTGAAATATACTTTGGATAGGACATAGATTCACTTTGATTTGTTTGTAGAAGGATGTTATAAGTAGTGGATGGGCTGGAATGTTTGTGTTTATGGCTATGAGTCTTAGACAATAGTTGGTTCATGTTCAATGTCTGTATTTGAGATTTTCCACATGGATAATTGCACTAATCAGGGATTAGTATATTCAGTTGAGTTCAATGCTTGATTGGCTCTTGTTTACTTCTATCCATCTTCATATATCAACACCTTTTCAAGTTTTAATTGTATTTGGTTGATAGTAGTAACACCCTATAGTAATGGAGAGTCAATGAATGTGAGGTTAGCATTTAACACTTTCTTACTATTCAATCTATTGTTTAGACCTAGTCTTTGGTGTGTGAAGTATAGTTTTCACTAGGTTAGGTGCACCCACCTTGGTTTTGTAGAGCCAGAAGTGAAGAGTGAAGTCTTGTCCCTATAGTTGGTCCAGTTACCCTAAGATCATTACACATTTTGGAACTAACCAATCCTAAAATCAACCAGAGGGTTTGTTGGCAGCCTAAGAGCATAAGTGTCCATTTTGAACACTAAAAAGCACCTTGAAAAATTTTCATGGCTCTAGCCCTTTTCTTCTGATCTCTCTAGTTATTTTTAGGTCTTTGTCATAAACCCTTAGTTCAAATTTTGAAAATCTAGCTATTGCATTCAAAGCCCTAAAAATGCCTTGGCCTTGTCCTAATTTTGTGTTACTTTATTCAGGCCACTTAAAACTCTAAAATGCATGTGCTAAATAAAACCTCTTTGTCGCATGATCGCATGAACCTTTTTCATGTCATGTGATCTTACGACTAAAGGTTTTATTTTTGGGCCCCTTTTAATAATTGTCAATTTTCCTAAGTCTCCTATATTAATTTTTTCCTAAGTCTACAAGCTCGATGGTGCTTTAATTTTTCTGAAGTCAATGCCTTAATATTTCCTATGTTTTGACTTAATCTTTCCTCAGCTCGGCTATGACACCATCTTGATCCTATGGTTGTTGTAAGTTCACAAGGGTTTTTTCAGAGGCTTGTAATCTTATGATGCTCATTGATTCTCTTTTATGATGTAACCTTTTAATACAGGTAGGTCCACTACTAGGTAGGCTTAGGTGGTAGCTCCTCATTAGCTAAGATAAAAAAAAAGTGACATGGTTGTCAGAATGTCCTATGAATGAAGAAAAAGTGGTTTGTCCACTTGCCAAATTTTGTGACGTGGCGGTCCCTAACTCATTAGAATATCCTATGCAGCACGGTGGGTTCACGCTTTGTGATATCGGCTAAGATTTGAAATGGACAGTTGGCATCTAAGCCCATAGAATCTTTTGAGCCCTTCAGATCATGTGCCATCCATCTGATTCTCCAAGTATTCATGTCAGAGATAGGGGTGGGTCCAAAATAACACGTAAGCACAAATAGCGGTATATGATTGGTCCATGTATTAATACATTGGCAGTTGTTAGTGGGACTTGGTTTCCAGATGCATCAGCAAGTCCTGACATTGTCAGTAAATGAATGGTGGGTGTAAGTTCTTATGAGATGTGTCAAAGGTTTCAAATCATGTGCCAACCATTGATTTCATATCTTGTCAATGGGTTGTTAGGGCAGGGTGAGATTCTTCATCCCATGGATGTCTTATGATTTGGAGGAATCTAGGAGGTCTACATGAAGATAAGACAACTGTCAATTTTCTTGATGCGGGCCCAGTAAAGTTTCTTGGTCTTTTTGGTAGTTTGGACAAGGTTTTGGCGGCCCGACAAATTTCAAAGGGGTTTCTCTTGTTCGCTGAATAGAATAGCGGTGTTCTAAAAGGCTAGCAATTTAGCAAATGATGTGTTAATGTAATCGCTAAAATATCTAGCGGTAGTATAAGGTATTCTACAAATGGTCGATTCCCTCCAGTCAGAAAATCACTAAATGTGACTGAGGTCATATTAAAAGGTAAAGACATTAAGCCCATGAAATAAAAGGTTCCAATGGTCACGATATAATGTTGACCTAAATTCAAATCTAGACCACCGATTTTCTACTGGCACTATGAAGCTAATGATTGTAATTCAAATTCAAATTTCTTGGAGGGTTTCCTATGAATGGAAGGAATAAAATTCAATGTTTAAGGGGCTGGAGTTGGTGGAAATGATTTTCAAACTATTGTAGTGTGGTCCAGGGTGTTTGATGATTAATTGTAGAAGGGCTGTACATTGAAAATATAGGTAGTCACTTGCTCAAGGTATGTTGTAGGTTAATAATCAGATTGGTTAGCATCATAAATTCATGATCTCCAGTACAGTACTCTAACATTCTTCATAAATTGAGATCATTCTTGGATTTGATTGTTCTAATCGCCCTAGTTTCCATCTCTGTAATAAATTTCTAATCTAATTTGGTTGTTTCAGTGGGTGAAACCCTAAACCTAGTCATCTGTAGCTTGTTGCAACCTATTTTAGGTTTCCAAGATGACTAGGGGGGTATATATTGCAAGAGCTTTTCTATATTAGTGGTTGTTGTTGATGGTATTACATTGAGCAGGGAGAGCCTGGATTTTGGGTCTATTTCTTTAGCATTTTATTGTTTGATAATGTATTGATTCTACAAATTTTAATGAGAATACATTTAGATTCCAATTTCATATTTGTGTGTCTTCTTTTTTTGTTCTTGAGCTCATATATGTTAATTTCACAAAGTGGGTTAGCATATGGTAAAAAAAGAGTATTTTGAAATTATCTTTAAGTTCCTAAAAAAGTTAGGATTAAAGTCTTTGAGGTAGTTTCATTGAGTTCATGGCTAGATAAGGATTTGATGTCTTGATATGTGAGTGAGAGGGATAATAGGAAAAACACTTATCCTAAATTCAAGTGTGTTTGAGTTAAGGGTTTTTAGTTGATGTATGCTATTAGGTGACTCTATGCCTTGGGTTAAGGCACTGATCTCTTCTCTAGAGGCAATCCATCATGATCAATCACACACACATTTAAATGATAAAATCTTCAATCAGTTAGTAATGGGTATAGTTGTATAATATTTTGTGATTCCTTTGGAGAAGTGACTCAAGGCTACACCTGCTTGAGCATTAAGGCTCAAAGTGTAGGAGGATCTCTCTTTGATCCTTGTTAATTGGCTTTCTTCCTTGTAGACTTTAGAGTGGTGATAGAGTCAAAGTATCATTAAAATTTATCCAGCAAAGTATAAATCTACAAGTTGAAGATTAAATGGAACACCCAACAAAATGGTGACTCTGTTGGGGATAACAACAATGAAGAATTATATTTGTTAGAATCTTTGGTTGTAGTTATCTTGAAAAGTCAAAATCTTATTGACTAGATTGATTTACCCATCTGAGTCACCAACAAAATAGTGACTCCACTAGGGAGAGTCTAGAGATAAAAGTTTGCAAACTGCACTCTTGTTTTCCTATTGTATTCAGTTAAAGATTTCCCACTTTGGTGGGTGGTGACTCAAAACGGTTAAAACTAGTGTTATAGACTACAAATCATGGACAAAAGAAGGAATACTAGGTCCTTTATCAAAAAAAATCCGGAGGTCACTCTGGAATAGTTACCTAGATAGGAGAAGAAGAGTTGGATTAGGAGAAATGGTGTGTCTACTAGTGCTCCAATAAGAGAACAAAGAAATACCAGAAGTAGGGCACCACATGTTTCCTCAAGTAAGGAAGGTTCACAAGATAGAGTTTCTAGATCAGATGGTGGTCACTCTGAAGATAAATTTCATGATACCCTAGAGGCTGTATTTCAAGACAAGGGTTCATTGCCTATAGGTTAGGATGAACAAGCCAAAGAGATGGGTTTTGAGATTGATTTAGATCTTGATGAAGATAATTTCAGAAGGCAACCCATGGAACCAAGGTGAGTGCATTTCCCATATCAGCATCCTACTAATGTGGAAGTATCATCAAGCTTTCAAGACAACATGATAGATCCACATGACCTAAATGCACTTAGGTTGTAGTTGGCAAAGCAGAATGCCATATACAAAAGGTTACAAGAGGAGAGAGAGGTGGAAAAAGTAAATGCTCTAATGGAGAGGTAGTCTCTTTTAAGAAAAATTAATGAAATGAAGGAGAGAAACAAGATGCTTACTTCTGCTCCTAGGGTGTTGTAGCGTGATGTTTTTGGTGATCTTGAACCTCTAAGAAGTGAGTAGGAATGCTTGTTGCAAGACCATGAGTTTGATGAAGAGGGCCCTGTGATCAGACAAGTGCAAAGTTATGCTCCATCACCTAAGGGTGGGAATGGACAAGAGATCACTAGGTCTACTATATTTATTAATGAAAAAGGAAAACAGAAGATGGTGGGTGTCCAAATAAGAAAACCAGTGACAATACCAGGGATCCCACCACCAAAATCAAATAGGGAGATAGAGATAGAAAGAAAAAGAAGGGAGGATGAAGCTCTAGCTCAAGAGTTGGAACGAGTTGAAGTTGATGCTACTATTGTAAAGAAAAGAAGAAAGATCCAATTCTTGAGGGCTTCATCAGCTAATGTTCATGGCCCTTCTGCTACTAAACTAGGTATGTCATCTATGAACACTACTATTCCACTTACCAATGCTACTACTAGTAATCTAATTCCTAATGTATCTACCAAATCATTTGTTGATCCTAATAGATAGTCAAATGTGCAAGTGGGTGGCAATGTAGATAAAAATAATAATTCTAGTGGGAACACTAGTTTAGGATTTCAAAGAAGACCTATGCAATTAGAAGGCTATAGGCAAATTAGTTTTGATGGGATACTAGGCTACCCAAATGTTTTTCCAAATGATATAAGAGATAAGGTGCCTAATTTTTCTGGTAATAATGCTGTTAGTTTTGAGGATTATCTTAGGTTATTTGTTGATATGCTTAATGATTATGAGGTAGAGCATGAGGATGTAGTCATGAAATTGTTTATTCAATCTCTAATGGAGGATGCTAGAGATTGGTTTAAGAGACTTCCTGACAAATGTATTGATACTTGGGATTCTTTTGAGAGATGTTTTAAAGAGAAGTATGGTGATAGGCCTAACACTAGTTTCATGTTGAATGAATTCAATACCATAAGGAAAAATCAAAATGAGTCTGCAGTTGAATTCAACATGAGATTTCAGAAGGGTATGCATAAGTTGTTCCAAGTTATGTGGTTAGATGACAATGTCTGTCTGACCACATACTTCAATGCATTTGGTGGAAAGATGGGATACTTGTTGAGGGAAAAAGAACCAAGAACCCTTAGAGATGATTTTAGGATTGCTGTCAATATTGAGAACAATATGAAAATATTAGGGAAGTTGGGTGGGAAGAGAGATGACCCTAAGTTGTTTGGGGACAAGAAATACAACAAAGAAAATGATAGGAATGTTGGAACTAGGAGGCAGGAAGAAGATAAATTGGATAAGGTGCTCAATTCATTGAAGGAATTAAAGGCACCTACAAATAGGAACATTAGTTCTCCTAACATTGAAAGGCCTCAATTCAAAAACAATTTCAATAAGCGGACTAGATTGCAGAACTACCCCTACAACACCCAATGGAAGGATGGCAAGCTTGTTGTCCCTGCTACAAGAGGAAAAAATGACAGAGGTTTCCTTGACCCTCTACAAAAAGCTTCAATAAATGTCATAGAGGACATACCTTGGTGTGTTGCATGCCAGTCCCCTCATTCTGCAGAGCATTATGTGGTTGCACGTTCTATGGCTACAAATCAAGATTGTGGCAATGAGGAGATAGATCAACAAGAAGATCAAGGTGATGTTGGATGAAACATGGCTACTTCATATCTAGGATATGAAGATGATTCTGATTTTGATGAAGAAGTAGATGTAAATGTGAAGAGACAAACTCAAGTACTTTTTCATCAAGAGGTTTTTTTTGATAGTGAAGACATTGATAAAAAGACATGTAACATGAACTCTTCTTCTGAGCTAGTAAATTTAAGAAGACCTTCTAGAGAAGAGATGGATAGGATTATTATAGAAATGATTGCCCAAGTACAAAATGGAGGCATGGTGGCAAGGGATACAAATGGAAAAGCTACATGAATGTTTATAAAGAGTACCAACTCCAAAGAGTCTAATGAGAACAAATAAAAAGGTGATCACATGGTGAAATTCAAGAATGTAAAAGGTAAGAATTGTGAATCTAAGGGAGTTGGAGTTGAAATATTTTCTAGTGAGATTGAGAGGCCACTTAACACAATGGCTAAGATTGAAAAGATGAGGGTGGCCAATACACCTAATGTATTAGACAAGAAAAAGGATACTAAGGCTATGCAGATTGAGATTCATTCCTCTGCTCTTGTTGATATGTTATCTATATTGTCCCAAATTACAGTTAAGGTTCCATTGTTAGAATTGTTGAGGATCCCTAAACACAAAGATAGAGCTATTGCATGGGTAGATAATGTTCATAATAATTATGTTGCATGCAATGGATCTCAGGATAAAGCTTTGAAAGGGGTTTCTACTCAGGGAATTGTATCTCAAATTCCTCCTATATATTTGGATAGTTCTATCAATGCTAGCCTTGAAAACATTGATCCATTCTTTTTAAGTGTCCTTGTGAATGGAATGAAATTAAGAAATTGTATGATTGATAGTGGTGCCTCTAATATTGTTATGCCTTTTAAGATTAAGGAAAAGTTGGGCCTTAAAGTTGATATAGTTCAAGGTAGATGTTGTGCAATGGATGAAAGGGAGGTACCAGTCATTGGGACTATCAATGCAATGCCATATAGGCTGGCAACATATCCAGAGAAATAGTTAACAATGAGTGTTTTGGTGGTGGACATCCCTCCTCATTATGGGATGTTGCTATCTAGAAGGTGGAGTGCTGCCAGGGGTGGAAGTTTACAGTGTGATCTATCCTATGCCTCTTTCAAGATTTATGATTAGTTTGTCAAGACTGAGCGAGAACCAAGAGTATGCCACATGATTGAGAGAAGTATTGATAATGAAACTACATATTTTTTGGATACTAATATTAATGCTTTTAGGGTAGAGATCCTTGTACTTGAGAAGGAACCTATTTTGTCACCTATCTTAGTTGAGGTAAGTGTTAATTCTATGAAGGGTGATTTGTGGGTAATGTACTTTGATGGTCCAAATTGCAAGGATGGAGCTGGAGCAGGTATTTTACTTATTTCTCCTAATGGAAACACCTACAAATTTTCTTTCACATTGAATTTCTTTTGTACCAACAATATAGTAGAATATGAGGCATTTTTTTTAGGACTGAGGTTGGCACAAAAACATGGTATTAAGTGTTTAAGTGTTGTTGGTGATTCTGAGTTGGTGGTGTCCCAAGTCAGGTCAGTATATGCTTCCAAGAACAAAAGGTTAAAACAATATAGGAATGTAGTTTGGGATTTGATTGAACATTTTGATGCCTTCAATATTGAGTGGAAGGATAGGAGTAACAATAAGATGGTTAACTTGTTAGCCAATATTGCAGTCAATCCCAATGATATTACATTTACTGGTATCTCTAAAGTTGAAGTTCAGGCTAGGCCTAGTGTACCAAACAATACTAAAAAATGGCAAGTTTTTGATGATGATAATGATATCTTGAAGTTTATGAGTTGTGAAAATTAGTATCATGGTCAGGAATTTGATTGTTCAGCCTTGGTTGAGACTATAGAAGGAAGAGAGGTTGTCTTTGGAAATGAAGTTATTCAGCTTAGAACTAACAAGGTGCCCAAGGGGCTTGTTGTTTTGGAGACTGTCTTTGATAACCAGGATAGAGTTCAAAAGAATATCAAAGGAGAAGATCATGATGATCTAGAGGAGATAAATCTTGGAAAACATGAGGCACCTAAGAAGGTATATATTGGTAGGGACATGTCTCACAATGTGAGGAAATCTCTGATTGAATTACTAAGAAAATTCTGGCATGTTTTTGCATGGTCATATGATGACCTAAAGGTTAATAGAGAAGATTTATTTCAGCATATTATTCCATTGAAAGAAGATGCTAAACCTTTCTAGAAAAAACAAAGGCCTATTAATCCCACTTTGGAACCTAAGATGCAAGAAGAATTGATGAAGTTAAGATATGCTAGCATTATCAAGCCCATTAGGCATTCTTCTTGGGTGTCAAATCTTGTCCTTGTCAAAAAGAAGAATGGTGACATTAGACTTTGTGTGGACTTCAAGAATTTGAACATCAAGTCATTAAAGGATAACTATTGTCTACCCAATATGGAAGCTATGTTGCAGAGAGTGACCAGATCAGAATTGATGTCTATGATGGATGGTTTCTCTAGTTACAATCAGGTGATTGTCAAAGAATCAGAATAGTTTAAGACAACTTTCACTACACCTTGGGGGACATATGTTTATGTGAGAATTCCTTTTGGTCTCACAAATATTGGTGCTACTTTTCAGAGGGCAATGGATGTTCCCTTTTTAGATTTTATTGATGATTTCCTTGTTGTTTATGAAGATGATTTAACTGCCTATTCCAAGAAGGAAGAAGACTATTGTACTCTTTTAGAGAAAATATTTGTGAGGGCTTTGGAATATGGAATTTCATTAAACCCAAGGAAATGTGCATTTGGTGTCACTGAGGGTAAGTTGCTTGGCCACTTAGTGGGGAAGCAAGGAGTTAGGATTGATCCTAAGAGGGTGGTAGCCATTGACAGGGTTCAAAGGCCAAAAAATGTTAAAGGAATTCAGTCTTTCTTTGGTCAGATCAATTTCTTAAGGAGGTTTGTGACAAATTTTGTTGAGGTCACTAGACCTATATTCGAAGATGTTAAAGAAGGGATCTACTATTAATTGGGAGGGTGAGCCTAATGAGGCTTTCAAAAATATCAAGAAGGCTCTCAAAGATGCACTAGTGCTTAAGGCACTTGATTATAGTTTCCCAATGCACATCTTTTCATTTGCATCTTTTCACACTATTGCTGTAGTTTTGTTACAAAAGAATAATGATGGTTTTGAGCAACCTATTGCATTCTTTAGTAAATCTTTGTAGGCTATTGAATTGAAATATGACATAAATGAGAAACAAGCATATGCACTTGTGAAGGTAGTTAAGGCTTTTAGGTGTTACTTGATGGGGGCAGTTGTGATTGCTTTTGTGCCAAGGGCAGTAGTCAAAGATATTATCTGATAGCAAGAGGCGTCTGGGAGAAGATGTAGATGGATCAATAGGATCCAATAATTCAACATCGATATCCAAATTAACAAGTTGGTTAGAGGACAGGGATTGGCAAAACTGATGGCCCAATCCAATCTTGATGCTAATTAGGTAAATTATTTTGAAATTAATTATACATGTGACATGGATGATTGTATCTGGTATCAAGATATCATCTATTACTTAATAAATATGAGATGTCTAGTAGGAATGAATGATAATCAGAGGAGGACATTAAAATTATAGGCCATCAAGTATGTAATTGTGAAATGTAAGTTGTATAGAAAGAATTTAGATTGCATACTTTTGAAATGTGTGGATGAGAATCAAGCTAACAAGTTGTTAAAGGAAATTCATGAGGGAGTTTATGGTGGACATTATATGGGTAAGACAACTGCTCAAAAAATCTTGAGAGTAGGATTCTGGTGGCCCACAATCTTCAAGGATGCAGAACAGTTGGTAAGGAGGTGTGATGCTTGTCAAACATTCTCTAGTAAGCTTAAATTTTTAGGTAACATGCCATTAAGGCTAGTTGAAGTGCAAGCTCCTTTCCAACAATGGGGAATTGATTTCATAGGGGAGATACCAAACAAGTCAAGTGGAGGACACTCATGGATCTTAGTTGCCACTGATTACTTTACAAAGTGGGTAGAGGCTATACCTACAAGAAATTCAACTAGTAAGGT
This sequence comes from Chamaecyparis obtusa, assembly GCA_027943335.1. Taxonomy (NCBI): domain Eukaryota; kingdom Viridiplantae; phylum Streptophyta; class Pinopsida; order Cupressales; family Cupressaceae; genus Chamaecyparis; species Chamaecyparis obtusa. The sequence goes on along the minus strand of BSBK01002769.1, from coordinate 253,715 downwards.
GGTACCTAATTTTCTATTGAATAACATTGTTACAAGGTTTGGTTTCCCTGAGAGGATAGTTAGTGACAATGCCATGTGCTTCAAGTCTGTTGAGTACAAGGAATTCTACAAAGGTTTAGGAATTTAGATTTCTTATTCCTCACCTTATCATCCACAAGGAAATGGTCAGGAAAAATCTACTAATAAGAGTTTGATTAAGATCCTTAGGAGGATTTTTTAAAAGAATAAGAGGGCATGGAATTCAAAACTGCCATTAGTTGTATGGGTTGATAGGGTAACTATGAACAAGGCAATTGGTTGTGCACCATTTGACTTAGTATATGGAATACATGCAAGAATGCCTCAAAATAATTTATTGGAAATGTACAAGTTTGTTCAATTATATGATGATGATATAGATGATGAGATGTAGTTGAGAATTGAGGACCTCATTAGGTTGGATGAGACTAGAAGAGAGTCAGTTGCAAGAAATGCCAAATTGTAGTTATAGGTTAAGAATTTGTATGACAAGAAGACTGTTGAAAGAAGGTTTGAGCCTGGTGATTTGGTGTTAATTTGGAATGCCAGATTGGAGGACAAAGGAAAACATAGTAAATTTGATCCCATCTAGCTAGGGCCATATCTAATTCATGAGAAATGGGGCCAGGATTCTTATGTTGTAAAAAAGTTAAATGGTGAAGTTTAGGAATTGCTAGTTCATGGACAATTCTTGAAGAAATACTTCTTTTGAGGTATTCTATTTTCCATGAATAGTAGCTTAGGTTTGTACATCCTGTAAATTTTGTAAAGTTGCTTGCTCCTACCCTATTTTGTCCTGGTCTTTAGGGTTTTGGTCTTGTTGCTCTTTGTTGTCAATTTTCCAGTGGGATGGTCTACTTTAACCAGTGATTCTAGATTCTTGTTGTGCCTAAAAGAGCCACACATCCCTAGATAGAGCCACTATTAGCACCTTGAAAAATTTTCATGGCTCTAGCCCTTTTCTTCTGATCTCTGTAGTTATTTTTAGGTCTCTGGCATAAACCCTTAGTTCAAATTTTAAAAATCTAGCTGTTGCATTCAAAGCCCTAAAAATGTCCTAGCCTTGTTCTAATTTTGTGTTACTTTATTTAGGCCACTTAAAACTTTAAAACATGTGCTAAATAAAACCTCTTTGTTGCATGATCGCATGAACCTTTTTCATGTCATGCGATCTTGTGACTAAAGGTTTTATTTTTGGGCCCCTTTTAATAATTGTCGATTTGCCTAAGTCTCCTAGGTTACTTTTTCCTAAGTCTACAAGCCCGGTGGTGCTTTAATTTTTCTTAAGTCAGTGCCTTAATATTTCCTATGTTTTGACTTAATCTTTCCTAGGCCCGGCTGTGACACCATCTTGATCCTACGGTTGTCGTAAGTTCCCAAGGGTTTTGTCAAAGGCTTGTGATCTTATGACAGTCATTGATTCTCTTTTATGATGTAACCTTTTAATAAAGGTGGGTCCACTACCAGGTAGGCTCAGGTAGCGTCTCCTCATTGGCAAAGATAAACAATGAAGCAGCATGGTTGTTAGAATGTCCCGTGAATGAAGAAAAAGTGGTTTGTCCGCTTGCTAGATTATGTGATGTGGTGGTCCTTGATGAATTCCAATATCCTATGCAACACGGTGGGGTCACACTCTGTGATATCAGCTAATATTCCAAATCAACGATTGGTGTATAAGTGCATAGAATCTTTTGAGCCCTTCAAATCATGCACCATCCATCTAATTCTCTAGGTTTTCATGTCAGAGATAGGGGTGGGTCCAAAATAACATGTAAGCACAAATGGTGGTATATGATTGGTCCATGTATTAATACATTGGTAGTTTTCAGTGGGACCTAGTTTCTGAATGCATGAGCGGGTCCTGACATTGTCAGTAAATCAATGGCAGGCATAAGTTCTTATGAGATGTGTCAGAGGTTTTAGATCATGTGCCAACCATTGATTTCATATCTTGTCAGTGGGTTGTCAGGGCAGGGTGAGATTCTTCATCCGATAGTTGTCTTATGATCTGGAGGAATCTGGGAGGTCTATGTGAAGATAAGACAACTGTCAATTTTCTTGATGTGGTCCTAATAAAGTTTCTCAGTCTTTTTGTTGGTTTGGACAAGGTTTTGGTAGCTCGACAAATTTCAAAGGGGTTTCGCTTGTTCACTGAATAGAATAGCAGTGTTCTAAAAGGCTGGCGATTTAGCGGATGATGTGTTTGCATCATTGCTAAAATATCTGGTAGTAGTATAAGTTATTCCATGAATGGCTGAATCCCTTCAGTCACCAAATCGCTAAATGTGACTGAGGTCATATTAAAAGGAAAAGACATTAAACTCGTGAAATAAAAGGATCTGACGGTCATGATATAAAGTTGACCTAAATTCAAATGTAGACCACCGATTCGCTATTGGTGCTATGAAGCTAACTGTTGTAATTCAAATTCAAATTTCTTGGAGGGTTTCCTATGACTGGAAGGAACAAAATTCAATGTTTAAGGGGCTAGAGTTGGTGGAAATGATTTTCAATCTATTGCAGTGTGGTCCAGGGTGTCTGATGATTAATTGCAAAAGGGTTGTACATTGAAAATATAGGTAGTCACTTGCTCAAGGCATGTTGTAGGTTAATAATCAAATTGGTTAGCATCGTAAATTCATGATCTCCAGTATAGTACTTTGACATTCTTCATAAATTGAGATCATTCTTGGATCTGATTATTCTAATCACCCTAGTTTCCATCTTTGTAATAAATTTCTAATCTAATTTGGTTGTTTCAGTGGGTGAAACCCTAACCCTAGTCATCTATAGCTTGTTGCAACCTATTTTAGGTTTCCAAGATGACTAGGGGGGTATATATTTCAAGAGCTTTTCTATATTAGTGGTTGTTGTTGATGGTATTATACTGAGCAAGGAGAGCCTGGATTTCGGGTCTATTTCTTTAGCATTTTATTGTTTGATAATGTATTGATTCTACAAATTTTAATGAGAATACATTTAGATTCTAATTTCATATTTGTGTATGTCTTCTTGTTTTGTTATTGAGCTCATAAATTTTGATTTCATAAAGTGGGTTAGCATATGGTAAACAAAGAGTATTTTGAAATTATCTTTAAGTTCCTAACAAGGTTAGGATTAAAGTCTTTGAGGTCATTTCAGTGAGTTGATGGCTAGATAAGGATTTGATGTCTTGATATGTGAGTGAGAGGGATAATAGGCAAAACACTTATCCTAAATTCAAGTGTGTTTGAGTTAAGGATTTTTAGTTGATGTATGCTATTAGGTGACTCTATGCCTTGGGTTAAGGCACTGATCTCTTCTCTAGAGGCAATCCATCATGATCAATCACACACACATTTAAATGATAAAATCTTCAATCAGTTAGTAAGGGGTATAGTTGTATAATATTTTGTGATTCCTTTGGAGAAGTGAGTCAAGGGTACACCCACCTGAGCATTAAGGCTCAAAGTGTAGGAGGATCTCTCTCTGATCCTTGTTAATTGGCCCTCTTCCTTGTAGAATTTGGAGTGGTGATAGAGTTAAATTATCATTAAAAGTTATCCAGCAAAGTATAAATCTACAAGTTGAAGATTAAAGGGAACACCTAATAGGCTCTATCTAAGGATGTTGAAATGCAAGTTTAAACAATAACCACAGGACTATGGAATGCAGACCAAAAATGACACTAACCTAAAACAAGGAAGGAAACACACAAAATGAAGGGAAACAAACCTGTACAGAATGTACAAAATATTTACACGTGTGTGAATCAGAAACTTAACTAAAGAAGGGATTGAAGAATTTCCCATGCACTGGAAATTCAAAAAATTCCCCATTCATGTTCCTCAACAAGTAGGAATCCTTCCCATAATAGTCATGGATCATGAAAGGACCAAGCCATAGTGATTCAATTTTTTTGTGCTTCCCTTAATCTTCTGCTCTCACATTCCATTGAAACACCAAATTATCGGCTTTGAATTTCCTAGTAGTTTCTCTCTTATCAAATAGGTACTTCATCTTCTGTTGCAACTTGATATTATTCTTTTGAGTTTCTTTTCTTTGTTCATCTAACTTTGTCAGCTACTTAATTCTATTCTGCATTGGCCCTGTGGCATCCAATTCTTCATCCTGAATAAACTGATAAACTAGAATTAGATTTTTTATAGGTAGCCTTGACTGCAAACCATATATAAGCTCGAAGGGAGACTTCCCAATGGCTCTTTTCACTGTAATCCTATCTGCCCATAAGGCCAATCTCAACTTGGAATGCCACGCTTTCTTATTCTCTTCAAGTGTTTTCTTCAAGATTGTCAGGATAATTTTATTGCTAGACTCAGCCTGTCCATTTTCTTGAGGATGATAAGGAGATGAATAGAAAGTCACAAGTCCATTATCTTTGCAAAACTCCTTAAACTCATATGATCTAAAACACATTGCATTATCTATGATCAACTTCATAGGGACACCAAATCTGGTCAAAATATTGTCAAGTAAGAAATCAATCACCACTTTACTTCTTGCCCCTTTTGTAGGAATGGCCTCTATCCATTTAGTGAAATATTCAGTTGCAAAAAGTATATAATTATGTCCCCCACTATATTTCTTAGCAAAATCATGTATGAATTCCATGCTCCACATAGAAAATGGTGCTTCAGCAGCTATTGGGTTCAATGATAGTGCTCCTGAGTACTTTAATTTTGAAGCAAACCTCTGACACGCTTCACATTTCCTAACGTATTGGAATGAATCTTTAAACAAGGTATGCTAGAAATAACCTACCCTTAAGATCTTGTGGGTAGTAGTCTTTGCTGAATAATGACCTCGACAAACACCAGCATGCATTTCATTTAAAACCTTCTCTGCCTGATATCTGTCAAGACAAAATAGTAAGACCCCATCTCTATTTTTCCAATACAAGTGCCCTTGTATCAATGTATACTTCTGAGCTTGCAATTTCAAGGACCTCTTTTGGCTATCTATCATATGCTCTAGGCATCTAGAATTCTTTATGAAATATACAATATCAGCATATTCTGGTTGTAATTCCATACTTTTAATTGTCATACATAGAGTTCCTTCATTATTAACTTGGACTAAGTCCATAGTTTCTTCAGTCATCATTTTTTCTAGGCCTTGTCCTCTTACCAACTTAGTAATGTGAATTTCCAAATTGAATTCTTGGATTCTAGTAATCCACTTGCATCTCTTACCAGTAACTTCATATTGAGTAAGGACATCCTTAACTACAACATGTGGGACATATGCAATAACCTTTGCACAAACCAGATAAGGTCTGAAAGACTTTACTACTTTTACCAATGCATATGCTTACTTCTCCATCATCTCATAATTCAACTCAGCAGCCTACAAGGATTTACTAAAAAACACAATTGGATGTTCAAAACCCTCATTGTCCTTTTGCAATAGAACAACAACAATGGTGTGAAATGATTCAAAAGAAAACAATGAAAAAGGCTTGGTATAGTTAGGAGACCTAAGAACAGGTGCTCATTGGACCACATCTTTAATCTTCTCAAATGCATCTTGGGCTTCCATAGTCCATTGAAACTTCACATCCTTTTTCAACAACTTTACTATGGGTTTGACAATTTCAGCAAAATTTGCAATGAATCTTCTAACAAAATTGATCTTTCCTAAAAATGACTGCACACCCTTGAGATTTTTTGGTGAAAACACTTTCTCGATGGCTTCAACTCTCTCTGGATCAATTCTTATTCCATCTTTTGATACAATGTATCCTAGTAACTTTCCCTCTTTGACTACAAAATTACATTTTTTAGGATTCAGGGACACACCATACTCCAGAGCCTTGATAAAAATATTTTCTAGGTGTGAACAATGGTCATGAGCCTTTTTGAATAAGTAGTTAGGTCATCTTGATATACAACCATAAATAGTTCTATGTACTCTTTGAAACCAACATCCATGGCTCTTTGAAAAGTTGCTCTAGCATTTCTCAGACCAAATGGCATTCTGACATATACATAAGTTCCCCAAGGTGTTGTGAATGTAGTTTTGAATTGTTTAGATTCCTGCACCAACACCTGGTTATATCCAGAGAAACCATCCATCATAGACAATAACTCACATCTAGTGACCTTATGCAACATTGCCTCCATGTTAGACAGTGAATAATTGTCCTTTAATGATGCAACATTCAAATTCCTAAAGTCCACACACAATCTAATGTCACCATTCTTCTTTCTAACTGGGACTAAATTAGACACCCAAGTTGAATGCCTTATAGGTTGAATTATTCCTGCATCACTCAACTTGACTAGCTCCTTCTACATCTTAGGAGCCAACAATTAGTTAATGGGCCTTTGCTTCTACCTAAATGGTTTGACACCTTGCTTTAATGGGATTTCATGTTGGAAAAGGTCCTCTTTGTAGGCCTTTAGATCATCATAGGACCATGAAAAAACATGCTTGTACCTTCTCAATTACTTTATCAAATTATCTTTCAATTGAGGGGCTAATCCTTTTCAAATATAGACTATTTGAGGTGCATTATGTGATCTTAAATTCACTCCCTCCAGATCTTTTGTATTAGCATTACCTATTTTTGACATATGATCATTTTGGCTACTATACAATGCTTTTAACTCAGTTAAGCCCTTAGGGATATTATTTGAACTCAACTGGATCACTTCATTTCCCATGACCATGTCCTTACCTTCAATTTCCTCAACCAAAGTGTTGTATTCTATAGGTTGATCCTCATATAGGTCAAGACATTGAATGAATTTTAGAATGTCATGATCATCTTCAAAGACCTACCAATTGTAAATGTTGTTTGCAACAATTGGTCTACTTTTTACTTCAAGAATTGATACTCCAATCAAAGTTGAATCATCCCTTTTTAGACCAACATTGGCCAAAATATCAGCCATTATGTTACTTGATCTTTCTACCCAACATATATTGAAAGCATCAAACCTTTCAACCTGATCCCATATTACATGTTTATATAATTTCAACCTATCATTCTTGATAACATATTTGGATTGAACTTGTGCTACCACAAGCTCAAAATCACCAAAAATCTTTAAGCATTTTATCCCATGTTTGATAGCAATATTCAATCCCAAAGACAATGCTTCATATTCAATAGTATTATTTGTGCATCGAAAAGTCAAAGAGAATGAATACTTAAAAGGGGTACCTAACATAGATATGAATAGGACTCTAGCTCTCGAGCCTTCTTTTGAGCATGCTCCATCAAAATACATCTTCCATAGTCCATCTTGTTGTTTCTTTAATTCTACAACCAGTGGATCTATCTCTTCCACCGATGGGACAGTCTCTTCTAATTTGAAATTCTCCATGTCAACATCCACACAACAATTTAAAAGATCATCATTTATTTCAATCATATGTGGAGTTCTACCTTCTCTGGATACTTTCACATTGTCACCATCAATATTGAAATTTGAAAAGGACAAATCATTTTGGATACTACCTCCCATTTGAGCACTCCACTTCCTTGATAGTAACATCCCATAATGAGGGGGAATATCAACCACTAGAACACTCATTGTTAGAAATTTTTCAGGGAAGGTTGTCAACCTATAAGGAAGTGCTTTTATAGTACCAATAATAGGGACCTCTCTTGAATCCATAGCCTAACATCTTCCATGAGGTGTATCTACTTTCAGCCCTAAGGATTTCATTATTTTTGTAGGCATAATGGTATTAGAGGCTCCTAAATCAATCATAAAGTTTCTTAACAACTTTTCATTTACTATTAGGGACAAAAAGAAAGGATCAACAGTTCTTGTCACATCATTAACAACATTGGTTCTCAGTTGAATCACTTCTTACAGTAGCCATTCCATCAGTCTTGGTGGAACCTTGGGCATCAGAAAGAAAAGCTCCTCTCACCCAACTCAAAGCCTTCGCTTTATGCTCCTCTATCCTCATCATTTCTAATAAGGGGACCTTGACAGTGATTTTTGACAACAATTTTCTCATGTCAATGGGAACATACATGGGGTCAACTACATCTTGCTTAGTGATAGTAGCCTCCTCATCTTCTTCATGTGTAACAAGATTAGGACTATCTTTCGTCTGACATTTTTCTTTCTTTTGCAAAGGAGGTATAGTGTCTACAAAAGGTTTAGCTTTTACCTTGTAAGCCACAATTGGCTTTGTGAAGGTAACATTTTTCTTCAACTTGGTTTTGTCAGCAGTTTCTACAACCTTCTGCTTATTTTGGGCTTGTTTTTCATCCTTTTCTATTTTCTTGATGAAAATTCCATCAGGCCTACCACTTGGACTACCTACCACCCTATTAATCAATTTATAATTGCTTTTAACTTGAGATACCATGTTTTCTATAATTTGTAGAATTTCTTCATCAGAAGGTCTCCTCAACACTACTGGTTCATCATGTTTTAAAGTGGTGTACTAGATTTCATCCAAGTGATCATCTTCCTCATCAGAAAACACTTGTTGATGATAAATCTCATTACTAACTTGGGAAATGCTAGCATCTTGGTTTTCATCTTCATCTGTAGAGTCTAACTCATCATACATGTATGAAGAAGTCATTCCACACCCTTGATCATTATAAGTATCATCATTGTTGTTGCCTTGATCTCCATATGTAGAAACACTTTGAGCAATAGCACAGTAATAGGGATCATGAGGTGATTATCAAATAATACACCATGGAACATCATCATTCATATTCACTATATTTTTATGCAAGGGGTCAGGGGTCTTGTCATTTGGTTTGTCCTTCCTTTCAGGGAGCATTGGCTTCCCATCTTTCCACTGAGTGTTGTAGGGATAGTTTTGCATTCTTGGTAACTTGTTAAAGTTATTGAAAGTTGGCCTATCATTTCCTTGCACTCTACTATTTCTTGCCTCACTAGGTTTTAAATCCTTTATTGCTTTCAATATTTGCTTCAAACTATCATCATCTTTTGGCTTTGCATCAGGTTTCCCTGGCTCCCTTCTGTTTGAGATTGAAGGCTGAAAATCCTCTCCCCTTCCCAACTTCCTTGATATCCTTCTATTGCTTTCTATATTAATAGCCAATTTGTAAGCTTCTACAAGATTCCTAGGGTTCTTATCTCTCAAAAGATATCCCATCTTTGAATCAAAAGAATTCAAGTATGTAACAAGACACACTCTATCATCCAATCTGATAACCTTCAATAATTTATGCATGGCCTTCTAAAATTTGCATTGAACTCAACAACACCCTCATTTTAATTTTTCTTGATGTTGTTGAACTCATTAAGCATGAAGCCTTCATTGGTTTTATCACCATACTATTCCTTGAAAGAACATTTGAACTATTCCCATGAACATATGCTAGCATGAGGGAAATTTCTAATCCAATCTCTAGCATCTTTAGTTAGAGACTAAACAAAAAGCTTCATGATTACATCATCAGGCTCAATATTGTAGTCATCTATTACATCAATGAATCTCTTCAAATGTTCTTCACATGAAACTACATTACTTCTAGTGAATTTTGGGAGCTTCTTCCTAATTTCATCACGGATGGGGTTTGGGTAACCAAGAATTCCCATAAACACCAATTGTTTATGCCTCTCATGAATGGGACCTCCTTGAGATGGACCACCACCTAAAGATGTGGATGTGTTAATATTAGAAACATTAGGAGTCTTAGGCATACCTGAAGTGTTGGTAGTATTGAACACATTTGCTCCTTGTGCTTGAGAAGTGTAAAGGGTATTAGTAGGTCCAAAAGATTGCTTAAGGAAATCAATCTTCCTTTTCATCTTAGTAGTAGTGGCTTCAAGCTCTACCTTTTCCAAATCTTTGGCCAACAATTCTTGTTTCCTTTTTGCTTCTTCCAAGTCAGCCTCTAATCTTTTTTCTTGATCTAAAGGCTTCTTTGCATGATTTGGTTCATTTATTGAAACTCCTACAACCTTTTTCTTACCTTTGTCCCTAAGATTTCTCACTTCATAAACTTGTTGGACAATAGCCTAATTTCCTACTTGTTCTGTCACATGATCTCGATTCATGGCCTCAAGATCCAACAATTGTTTCTTCAATTTCTCTACTCTAATCATAGCATGTCTAATCTTTTCCTCTTTTTCCTTGTCTCTTCTCTATCTTAAATGGATCTAGTCTTGGACTCTCCTTTCCAACTCATTGACTTCTTCAAAAATTTCTTCTGATTTAGGAAGAGTAGTCTCAGATTCAGCATCTCCTACTTGAACCTCATCCTCATATTGGTCCAAACCCAAATCGATAGCCTCCTCATATTCAGAGGTATTTCCTTCTTGAGTCATCTGAATAGGCTGGATTTATTCCTCTTGTCTTGTATCCTCTTTATGTTTTTAAGTATGAGACATACTCCTATTTTTTCTTCCTCTCCTTGTCTGACTAGGCCTAGAAGTACTTGGAAGACATTCTTCCGATCTGTCCTCTAGAAGCTTATTTCTTTGAGACCTAGTACCTCTGTAACTCATCTTGTGAATGATTTTATGACCAGTACTGCTATAGAGATTGTTTGAGTCGCCACCCAAAATTTGAGAATTTTATCTAAAATACAAACACTAATGGTAACCAGCTAGTTTGTATAGGATAGGAGCCTTGGCTCAACTAAACCCTATAACTTAGCGACATATTTCCTACAACTTCCCTAGTAGAGTAGCCAATCTGTTAGGGATTTTTATTGTGGGTCAAACTTGGCAAGGGCATGGGCTAAATTCTTACTTAAAAGATCTCCAAGCTTGTGAGAAAAGCCTAATTGATGAGGATTGGATAAGATCCTCCTTCTACTTCAAGCTCCACAAGACTTAGGTAGGTATTGCCTACAAATAGGTTACTATCTTTCAAGTAATCTATGGATAAGTGGATTATGTCTTCATTGTCATGCTACTGAGTTTCTCAAACATATCTTTATGGGAGATGATCCTGAAAATAGCTAAGAATAACCTGTTGTAGAGAGTGACTAATGAAACTACTAGTATGATAACATGAACAATGGCATAAGGGTGATGAATCCTTCTTATTTTTATGAGTAGAACTCAAGGAAGGCTAACCTCTAATTCACTCTTCAAGGAATCAACAATTATGGACTGTAAAACATCGATGACAGTCCTATCTCTTAGGTGCATGGACATAAAATGAAAATGTATTGGTAATGAAAAATTTTGTGCTTGATGGTAGAAAGATAATTGTATAGCAGAGATTAGACCAGTGCCTAATCCTTTGGGAAAAAGTGTCTAACATAAATCAATAGAGGAACTTCTAGGAAATATAGTGGTATGCCTTACAAACCACATACAATTTAGATAGGATGCCTTACAAACTATCTTCTCAATCTAAGTTTGCTAACATTAAGATCTCCACATATGTGTTCATTCCCTGAAATTGCACATGAGGATTTAATCCTTTCCTTGAAAGAAACCCACACAATAATTAGATAGCTACCTTACAACTAATATGTTCTATATGCCTTACAAATAGAAACACACAAGCATAAACACAAAGCAAATAGACAATAATAGAACCAAGGTAGAAATTGTATTGTATTTCATGAAAGTGTATCAATACATACAAGGAAATTCTTCAGTCAAAAACTTAGGACAAATAATCTCCTCTACAAAGCTTGTATTTTTAGCATTCAACCATCAAGAATATGGAGCCAGAGAATAGAATCCCTTAGATTGCCAAAAAATGGAACCAGGAACCAAAAGATTGGAAAACCACAAAGCTAGGAAACCCAAAAAATCTTGGAATGCTTACAAAATCAAAACTCTTACTCTTTATACCACTAGCTATCTTGGAATCCTAAAAGAATTCAGGATGCAACAAGCTTCAGATAGCTAGGGTTAGGATTTCACCCACTAAACCAACTAAAACCAATCAAAAATTAATTCCAATGGAGAAAACCAAGAAACTTGAACAATCAAACCCAAAATTGATCTTCAACAAACAAAAATCTCCTGATTTGTACCGAAGCTCATGCAAACACCATCCTTATTAGTCAGTTGTACACTTGCAACATGCCTCAGGAAATACTTGTTCATTTCTTGATGGTACATGCATCTGCAATTAATCATCAAACCCTTTGGACCACACTGCAATAACCGACACCACCAAACTAATCAAATCCGGCCTCTAAAACATTAAAAACTAGTCCTTTCTATCACTGGAAAACCCCAAAAAAATTCAAATTTGAAAAACAACGGTTATCCCGATAGTGATTAAAATGTGACCATTGATTCTATTTATTTCCTGGTAGATTGGGTGGCTCAAAATTAATCCTACAATAGTCGTAAACCCTTTGAAAAGTCTTCGTCCAAATCAGCACACCACAGCCAATAAAAACCATGCACATCAACACTGTGTAGTAGACAGGACCCACAAAATACAAGCCTTTAATCGAACGGTCGTCACATGATCGCATGGCCTGAAAAGATTCCATGTGATTACATGACACCCATAGATCCTACATCTGCTAGCCCCTTTGAAAAATTTGGGCCCACTAACATGTCCTAGTCACCTTCCTGCTTAGCCAATAGAAACATCGCATGTCAACACCACCTGTTAGAGGATCTACCCCTTTGAAACACTATGTCATAAAAGAGAATCAACGGCTATCATAAGATCACAAGCCTCTAACACACTCAATGCACTTTCATGACAACTGTTGGATCAAGATGGCATCAAGAGACCGAGCCCAGGAAATACTAAAGCCAAAACATTAGGAAAATCAAGGCGCAGGACATAGGAAATATTAAAGCCGACGGACTTAGGAAAATAAAATTCGTTGGGCACTAGACTTAGGGAAATACAGGCTGCCTAGGTGAATAAAATTAAGCACATGCATTTATCAAATTTTAAGTGGCCCAAAAAGTAACATAAAATTAGAACCAGGCTAGGGCACACTTAGGGTTTTTCTACCCAAATGGCTAGAATATGAAATTTTGCCTAGGGTTTTAGCTAGAACATGGAAAAATAATTGCAAAGACGAAAGGAAAAAGAATACGACCATGAAAATTTGTAGGTGCCAACAAAAAGCATATTAGGTAAATCAATGTCAATAGTCTCATATTCATCATTAACATCATTAGTATCATCAAGAGTATCTTCTTCATCCAAATTAATCAAAATAGGATCTAAGATATGAATATAATCATCATAATCATGCATGTGAACATCATTATTAGTGACAATCTCTTCTAACACATTATGCATAGGTTTATCCGAAGAAGGTAGAGATTTTTGAAGAATAGAATTACGAGCTTTAGCATGAGCATGAAACTTTTTACGACATTCATTAGTATATCAGTTTCATTTTGATTTATTTCAAATAGGTTGAGAACTAGGAGGAACAATCATAGGGTCCTTCACAGGTTCTTTAGGAAGATCAATAGGATTATTAACCATAGGGGAAACAATCATAGGTTTTTTGATAGGTTCAATATAAGGAACTTGATTAACAAAACTAGAAGCCATAGGAAAAGGAGGTATCGAAGGTGTAGGCCAAAGACCATGACTGAGATCCCTAGGAAGTGAGCTTAATTCAAGAATTTTATGATGTTTATAAGCTTGATATGATCAAAAAATATTATCAGGTCAAGGAGGACATGAATTAGGTAATGAAGGCCAAAAGAAATCAAGAGCAACACAATCTCTAGGCCTAGAAGGTTGATATAAACTATGATTAATCATCTTTATTTCTTCATCATGAATAAAATTAAGACACTTATGGATAGGTGAAGCAAAAAAATGCATGGTAGTCAACCAAGGCAAACATAGGTTAACTTGAAATTAATTAGAAGTAGGAACCACAACAAAGGTAGTGTTCACAACTTTTCCACAAAGTTCAACCGGTAAGTAATAGAACCAAATGATGGATAAATAAAACCATTGCATGTTTGAATCTACACATCCGATATATTATAAGAGTCACATTGTAATATTTTCATTAAAAGATTTTCTTCAGTGATAACATTAACTAAGGATGTAGGATCAACAAGACAACCACAAGTAGGTTTCAAAGCAATCATAGCAGCAATGTAAAGGGGACCATCAGGAGCTTTAATAGTCTTAGAGTCATCAAAGGTAATCAAAAGTTCCTGAGGTCTTTTATTCTTAAGTTGTAGTTGAGGTTTAGGCTAAGTTTTCATTTTAGGTTTAGGTTTTGGTTGAGGTTGAGATTCAACTTGAGGTTGAATCTAAGGTTGAGGTTCAAGTTGAGGTTGAGGTTGAGGTGAAGATACAAATTGATCAGCATGCTCAACTTGTTTAACAACATGATTGATATCATCCATCTTTGAATCATACACAATTTCCACAATAGATGGCTGAGCAATTATAGTAGTATCATGTGTAGGTAAGGGGTTCGTATAGATTTGAAGATTCTGATTAGGAGGAGAGACAAATTTGTTCCCACTACCTTCTAGATTATTAATAGATAAGGCATTAGAATCAATTAAATATTGAACCTTATGTTTTAAAGGATAACATTTCTCAGTATCATGACCATTTTGACAATGATATTGACAAAAAGCATTGTGATCAAAATATTTAGATGCAATCATAGTAGGTAAAAGAGGTCGAATAGGAGGTAAAGTAATCATATTAGTAGCTAACAACCTATTCATAATAGCATGTAAGGATTTAGAGAAAGGAGTAAATGTATTATTTCATCGAAAAGAAGTGGATGCAGAAGTGACATTATGAGATGCAACAACTTGATCAACAACTACATTCACTTGTTTGTTCATCTTGACATAGTTGTTGAATTTTTGAAAGTTGTTTGGATTAGGAGCAACATCACTCTTATCAACTAGAATAGGATCCATTGGAGTGTTTCTCTCAAATTGACTCACTTGTAATTGATAATGATGAAGTGCTGCACAAAGTTATTGAAAAGAGGTAAATTTAGTAAGCAAAATCTTATCTCTAATATCCTTTTGCAAATTTGAAATAAACATGCATTGGATATCAATATCAGGAATAGGATAGGAAATCTTAACATGCAAATTCTTAAGTCTACCAATAAATTCAATGAATTTTTCTTTAACACTTTGTTTAAAATTCATCAAATTAGTCAAAGACACTTGTGGGCCAATATTGTTTTGAAATTTTTGAATAAAGGCATTTGCAAGTTGTGGAAAGGAATCAATTGAATAAGGAGGCAAGGAACACTACCATTGTAAGACCTTGTCACGAAAGGTTCTAGCAAACAGTTTGGCTAAAATCCTATGGTCATGAGCATAATCACTACAAAGGATTTGGAATGTTTTAACATGATGAACAGGATATCCTTTTCCATTAGAATTCTCAAGATGAGGCATCTCACCTTGCTAAGGAATAGGAGTACGAATAATGTCTCAGGACAAGGGACTTCCATGTCACATGTAGGAATACTAAACTTGTTTTGAGTTAAGGAAGCAAGTTGTTTTTGTAAGGATGATACAGTTTGAGCCAAATTGATGATTTTTGAATCATTAGAGGAAATAGGAGGGGTAGCAACATTAGACAGACTAGGTAAAGTGTAAGAAGTTGCAGGAATAGAAGACACAACTGGAGGAACACTAGGAACTACAGTTGGAAGTAGATTGGAATATGTAAAAGGAACATTATGATATGAAGGTTGTGATGTAGGAAGGGACATAGGAGGAACACTCATAGGAATAGAAGGAACTATCACAGTCACCAAAGAAGGAGTATAGATATGAATACTAGGTAAATGATTAGAAGGAGGTTCAACACTAGTGATAGGAGGAATCAACCCTAAATCTTGAGCTTCTTGAACTAAAGGTTTAACATTTGAATGCACAAGGTGAGTAATACCATGCAAGAGGTTAACACCTTGATCATTATCATAGAGAACTCACTTAAGGGCCTCTATAGCTTGAATGGAATCTTAATTATGGTTCTCTTGAAGAAGCCAATTACCCATTTTATCAAGTTCAGTGGAAGGTTTTTGGACTTGTTCAGTACGAACTCTTAAAGCATCATCCTCATCATGAAATAAGTGAGAAGAGTTTTTATCCATAGTAGGATTCGAATCATGAAGAATCAAGTTATCATCTAGGATCCTAAGGAAAGAAGAGGAAGATTTAGGATCAAAGGCACCCATGAGTCTACGACTTTTTCTAACTGGAATGTTATAAGTAGTACTAGTTGTAGTAAAGCTCATAAACCAATGTAATGCAAATGAAATAAACTAAGAACACATAAAGCTATTAGGAATGAATGTTGAAGCCTTTGGAAGTCATTTTGTAGTAGTGGTTGTTGCATTCATGGCTATGATTGTCATTGATGTCAACACAGTGATATTCCAGAGTTTAGCAGTGAAGCAGTCATAGTTTTGTTTTGTGCACATGTTATATTGCAAATTGAGTTATGTGTAGTTAATGATATTTTATTTGGTGTGTTATTAACCTATGGTTAAGACTAAAAAAAATAAATTCATTTATTCATGAAAGTTATACACATTTTGGTGGAAGTAGTATTCTGGCAGTATTCCTGAGTAGTGGTTTTTGATAATCGGAGGATATCTCCTAACCGGGATGGAATCTGATTCTACATAGTTAAACGGAAGTTTGAGACTCATTGGTGGTGATGTGGTTCACAACACAAACTTTGAGGTTACATGATTGGAAAGTTATTGTATCTGGAAGCTGACAGTTTTATGTAATTTTGATGTAGCGTGTTGAAATTATTATTTTGTATTTGCATGCTGAATCATTTGTAATTATTTGAGTGTGGTATAAAGGAAGGAATTTTTTCCTTATTTTAATGGGATTTTAATAGTTTTGATATGAAATTGTGAAAGTTGTGATGCGAATGTATGCATGAAGTGAAGAAAAGAGCTAATTCAGTGATGAAGGAAGACTTGTGAAGTACAAAGATCTGGATTTGTGATCTTGTGTAGTAGAGAGTGTGGTTTTGGCATAGTGTGAAGGAGGTAACATATTTCATATTATTCTATTGAATAATGCTAAGATCTACTAGACAATGAGTTCAAAGATCTTGCCTTGAAGCTGTTTGGGCAGTGGGTCCTTCTGTCTTCCATAACTCCTAACAGGGTTAGAATCTTTTAACAGGGATTCAAAATCTCCTAACAAAGATTCATATGTATTGAATGTATTTCATAAGACTCCTAACAGGGTCCATCCTTTCACAAGGAACTTTCATATTAGTGCATCATTTTGTGGGCATCATTCCCACTGGGGTTTACTCTTTGATCAAGAGGTTCCCTAGTTAGCCTATCTTATGTTATTGTGTCATTGTGTATGATTATCTTTCTATGGTTGGTTACTACATTGATTATATGGTTTAAAGTTGTTGAAGTTGATATTGAAGTTGATAAATGGTTTAATTATTAGATAACTGATTCACCCCCCCCCCCCACCCCTCTCTGTTATCTTGGTGGTCTTTACTTTCTAACAATTGGTATCAGAGCGGTAGGTCCTTGAAAGAGAAGTTTAACAACTTAAGGAGATCCATGATGAATTTCAGGAAAGAAAGCCCAAAGTTTGATGGAGTAAATTTTGACAGCTAGAAAGAAAAGATGAAGACACATCTCTTGTCTTTAGGACTAGGTTATTAGTTGATTACAAAGAATGAAAGGAATATAATTGAAGAAGACAATCTTGAAACAAGTACTAAAGATGAGGTAGATCTATTCATGTGTAACATACTTGCAAGAGAAGCACTTTTATCAGCACTTCTAGAGAATGAATATAGTCAAGTAAAAGGTTTGACAGATCTCATGATATTTGGAAAGCTTTACATTCTACTTTTGAAGGTGATGAACATGCAAAGAGAGCTAGGTTACATAATTGGATTTGTGCATTTGAAGATATAAGAATGATGGAAGATGAATCTGTTAGAAGCTATATTGGTAGGATGTCAGAAATTGAAGTAGGAATTGAAAGACATTTAAGTGACAGTTATAATGATAACTTTGATGACATAGGATTTGTAGCAATTAAGGAAGAAAATTATGAATTTGATATTAAAGAAGAAAAAGCCTTAGTTTCCCAAGTTGAAAAGAAAGATGATTGGATTATAGACAATGGTTGTTCACATCATATGATTGGTGATAAATGAAATTTCATAAAGTTTAACAATTATGATGGAGGAGTTGTTAGAGTTGGTAACAGTGCACCTTGTTTGATTAAAGGTATAGGATCTATTACTCTTGATGGAAAGACTAATACTAATGATGTTTACTTTGTTGATGGATTGAAACATAATCTTTTGAGTGTTGGATAGTTAGTGGATAAAGGATATCAAGTTTGGTTTACTGAGAAAACTTGTGTCATTAAGGATAAAGATGGAAATCTGATTGGAACAGGATCTAGAACCAGAGGTAATGTATTTTAGTTGAACCCTACTGAGATGACATGTTTGATGACTAAGATTGATGAGAGTTGGCTATGGCATAGAATTTTTTGTCATATAAAATTTGATAATATTGTGAAAATAAGTTCTACACTTGCAGTAAGAGACTTACCTAAGATTATGAAGCCTACTAACATGATTTGCAAGGAATGTGTGATGGCTTAGCAGAAAAGGAGTTCATTTCCTAGCAAGAAGTTCACATCTACAGAGAAGTTGGAGATTGTTCATACAGACTTGAGTGGTCCTACTAGGACTAGAGGATTCTATGGAGAAAGGTATTTTATGATTCTTGTTGATGATTTTACAAGAATGATGTGGATTGCATTTTTGAAAGAAAAATATGAAGCATTTGATAAGTTTAAGGTCATGAAGAATAAAGTTGAGAATGAATCAAGAATGAGGATTAAATGTTTGAGATCTGATAGAGTTGGAGAATTTACATCTAAAGAGTTTAACACCTTTTGTGAAGTAAATGGTATTAAGAGACAATAATCAGCCCCTAGAACACCTGAAAAAAATGGTATTGTAGAAAGAAGGAACCGATCAGTGACTAAAGTAGCTAGAGCTATGTTGTTTGAAGGTGATTTGGCAAAGACATTTTGTAGAGAAGTAGTGAATACAATAGTATATACAATGAACAAAGTACAAATCATAGCAGACACATACAAGACACCTTATGAATTATGGTTTGGCCATGCATCCTTAGTTAAGTATTTTAGAATTTTTGGAAGAAAATGTTATATTAAGAGAGATGATGATATAGGAAAGTTTGATCCTAGAAGTGATGAAGGAATTTTTCTTGGATATTCTTTGAAAATCAAAGCATATAGATGTTACAATAAGAGAACTAAGACTATTGTTGAAAGTTAAAATGTAAAAGTTGATGAGAAGTTTAAAATTCAAGAAAGAATGCTTGATTATGAATCTGATGAAGGAACTAACCCTCAGCCTAATATTGAAACTATTGAAATTTTTTTTGAGACTGATAGTGAATTGTTGAATGAAAGTCGGGCTGAAGAAAATAGAGAAGAATCTAGAGTTGAAGAAAGATCAGTGACTATGACACCTAACAAGTATATATCAAGACATCATCTTCTTGAACAAGTTATTGGAAGTTTAGACAGAGGAGTTATGACTAGAAAGAAGGTACATTTATGTTTGATTTCTCAAATTGAACCTAAGTCTACTAATGAAGCTTATGAAGATGAACATTGGATTAAAGCTATGAAAGAAGAATTGGATGAGATTGAAAAGAACAAGACATGGGAATTGGTCCCTAGACCTAAAGATAAAAATGTGATTGGAACTAAATGGGTATTTAGGAACAAGATGAATGAACACGGAGAAGTAATTAGAATCAAAGCTAGATTGGTATGTAAGGGATACTCACAACAAAAAGGAATTAACTATGAAGAGACTTTTTCCCCTGTGGCAAGACTTGAAGCAGTAAGAATATTTTTGGCTTATGCATCATTTAAGAAATTCAAAGTGTATTAGATGGATGTGAAGTCAACATTTTTGAATGGTGAATTAGAAGAAGTCTACATTGAGTAGCCTGAAGTTTTTACTTTGACTCAAGAAGGGGACATGGTATGTAAACTAAAGAAAGCATTGTATGGACTAAAGCAAGCACCTAGAACTTGGTATGCTAGATTAGATAAGTATTTGTTAAAATTGGGATTTACAAAAGGAATAGTTGATAGTAACTTATATACAAAAGAAATTGAGAATGGATTGTTAGTTTTGGTTATTTTTGTTGATGACATTATTTTTGGAGGAGAAGATGAAGCTAGTGAAAAATTTGCTGATGAAATGAAGAAAAAATTTGAAATGAGTATGATTGGAGAAATGAAATACTTTTTGGGATTACAAATAATGCAAAACAAAGATGGTATCTTTGTAAGTCAGACAAAGTACTTGAATGATTTGTTGAAAATATTTGGTATGGAGAATTGTAAACTAGTTGGAACACCTATGGTTACAGGACATAAACTATCTAGTAAAGATGAGACACCAATAGCTGAGAAAAAGAAATATAGATCTATGATTGGTGGATTGTAGTACTTGACACACACTAGACCAGATATACAACATTTAGTTGGAATGGTAGCAAGATTTCAAGCTGAACCTAGAGAGTCACATTATGCAGCAGTAAAGAGGATATTGAGATATCTTAAAGGCATGATGGACTATGGATTGTGGTATGAAACTTCTGATGATTTTACCCTATGTGCATATACTAATGCTGATTGGGGAGGCAAAATTGATAATAAGAAATTAACTAGTGGTGGAGCCTTTTTTCTTCGAGGAAGATTAGTTTCTTGGTTGAGAAAAAAGTAGAATTGTATCTCATAGAGTATAGCAGAAGCAGAATATGTAGTAGCAGCAAACAATTCTAATCAGATAACTTGGATGAAGCAGATGTTGATGGACATTGGAATCAAGTTTGATGAGCCTATTGTCATACATTGTGACAATACAAGTATAGTTAGTATGTCTAAGAATCTTGTTTTACATTCTAAACCAAAGCATATATAGATCAAGTATCATGTTGTAAGAGAGAAAGTTGCAGATAAAGAAGTCAGACTGGAGTACATAAGCACAAAGGAGTAGATAGAAGATATATTTACTAAGCCTTTACCTAAGGATACATTTGAGTATTTAAGAGGTATGCTTGGGGTTATGCCCTAGCCTACTTTTGAGTAATGATGTAGTTGGTTGCATCCATCCAGTGGAATATGGCCCTATCTATTTTCTAGATTGGATGTTGGTACTTCCTCTATGGGGGAGTATGTGTATCTGAGCTGAGTCATTGAGGACTCTAGTGAATATTTTTTTAATAGTGTCTTTTGACATTGAGCTATTGTTGAAATTATGAAAGAATTTTTGTCACTAATGTCAATGGGGGAGAGAATCATGAAAAACATTGAGGAACTACATTTTTTGAAGAGATTGAATAGGATAACGAAGCAAGATTTGATTGATGAAGAGTAGTAGAGCAGTTGAGTAGTAGTGATTGGATTTTTGGAACATTGGATGTTTTCATCTATGTTTCCATCAATGATAATGGGGGAGATTGTTAAGAATGAATGCTAAAGCCTTTGGTAGTCATTCTATAGTAGTGGTTGTTGCACTCATGGCTATGATTGTCATTGATGTCAACATAGTGATATTCTAGAGTTTAGCAGTGAAGTAGGCACAGTTTTGTTTTGCACACATGTTATATTGAAAATTGAGTTATGAATAGTTGATGATATGTTCATTGGTGTGTTATTAACCTATGGTTAAGAGAACAAAAATAAATTCATTTATTCATGAAAGTTATAAGCATTTTTGTGGAAGCAGTATTTTGGTAGTATTCTTAAGTAGCGATTTTTGGTAATCGGAGGATATCTCCTAACCGGGATGGAATCTAATTCTATGCAATTAAAGGGAATTTTGAGACTCATTGATGGTGACATGGTTCATAGCACAAACTTTTAGGTCACACAATTGGAAAGTTATTGTATCTGGAAGCCAACAGTTTTATGTAATTTTAATGTAGCGTGTTGAAATTATTATTTTGTATTTGCATGCCCACTCATTTGTAATTATTTGAGTGTGGTATAAAGGAAGGAATTTTTTCCTTGTTGTAATGGGATTTTAATAGTTGTGATATGAAATTGTGAAATTTGTGATGTGAATGTATGAATGAAGTGAAGAAAAGAGCTAATTCAGTGATGAAGGAAGACTTGTGAAGTACAAAGATCTGGATTTGTGATCTTGTGTAGTAGAGAGTGTGGTTTTGGCATAGTATGAAGGAGGTAACATATTTCATATTATTCTATTGAATAATCCTAAGATTTTTTGGATAGTGAATTCAGAGATCTTGCCTTGAAGCTGTTTGGGTAGTGGGTCCTTCTATCTTCCATAACTCCTAATAGGGTTAGAATATTTTAACAGGGATTCAAAATCTCCTAAAATAGATTCATATGTATTGAATGTATTTCATAAGACTCCTAACAGGGTCCATCCTTTCACAAGGAACTCTCATATTAGTGCATCCTTTTGTGGGCATCATTCCCACTGGGGTTTACTCTTTGATCAAGAGGTTCCCTAGTTAACATATCTTGTGTTATTGTGTCATTGTGTATGATTATCTTTCGATGGTTGGTTACTGCATTGATTATATGGTTTAAAGCTGTTGAAGTTGATATTGAGGTTGATAATTGTTTTAATTATCAAATAACTGGTTCACCCCCCCCCTCTCAGTTATCTTGGTGGTCTTTACTTTCTAACAAAAGCATGAATATTAAATCTAATTAGCATGCAAGATCTAACACAAAGGAAAAATCTAATATTAACAAGATAAAAGGAAAGCACAATAAGGCATCCAATTCCATAAAAGAAAAGAGAGTAAGTACGTTGGGTTCACCAAAATTAATATGGTTAAAATGGATTCAACTCTATTCAAATGTAAAGGGGGAAATATGAGATCTATTCTCAAACCCAAATTCCCAAAGAAGAGATCCAATTTGATCAATGAAGAGCTTAAAACACAATTGAATCAATCTATAAAGAATATGGAAGAGAGAGAGAGAGAGAGAGAGAGAGAGAGAGAGAGAGAGAGAGAGAGAGAGAGAGAGAGAGAGAGAATCCAATATTTCCCTATAAAGAAATTATGCTTGAAATATGAAGTAATTGAAATACAAATACTAACCTCAAATTAGGGCAGATCTGGAAAATGTCAAATTCTGATGTCTGTGTATACTTTCAGGCAATTTTGCAACTTGTTCTGGACTGGAAATGTCAAGACAAAGAAAACCCAAAAATCTTTCTCCAAGAGGAGCTCAGGTCAAGTTTAACCCTCATAAAAGGTCAAATACTACATTCTTTATTTGAAGTTTGATTCTAATCCTGTTCACAGATCTTGGAAGTTTGCTAAAAAGGGTATCCAAATTCACTCTCAAATCTGAAATCCTGCACCTATACTTGTAAGAAAATGGGGTTTTCCTTGGTCAAACCCCAATTTAGGAATTAACCTTGAAATTGAATTGAAATATATTATGCATAAACAAAGTAATTGAAACAAATCACCTCGCTTATGTTGAAGTCCTTGTAGATGATTCAAATCCTCAAATCCATAAGTAGGAATGCTTCAATTTATGTAGAATGAATGTAGGATGTCTCCAATCAATGGCATTTGATCTTCAACACCAATCCTGACTTGATCTTTGCATATGAGAAGGCTTGGATGAATGGAGAAGGATGGATCTTCAAGGGGGCTCCAAAGAGATTGAATACTTCAATGACTAACAATGGATCTCCTTAATGGATGGATGTTTGAACACTTGAATGCTTGAAGGCTTTCTTGAATGCTTGAATTCTTTCTTGCACTTGAGAGCTTGAGATCTTGAAATTGCTTGAGATGAGATGTGTAAATGAGAGAGGAAGGCCTCCTTTTATAGTGAACTAGGGCACAATCCTCTAGAGGGGCCACCTTGGAGAATTAAATCCCAATTAGGTCCTAACCTTTAGAAAATATACCTATATTGAATTAAATTAGAGGATTTACCATTCTAAAACCCAAAATGGCTGACCCGGAGGCGGGAAAACAAATATCCCGAAACCCCAATGCCCCAAAATCAAGAAAATTGGAAATTTGAAGGAGGGGGGAAAAATGAAGGTTGGGACTGACCTAGTCAGGTTCAAGTTCAATCCTGACTTAGTTAGGTTTGAGTTTGATCCTAACCTAGTTAGGATCAACCTCAAATTTGATCCTGGGCCCAGATTCAGTCAGAACCAAGTCAGGAGGTCCCGAGGATGCCCAGAGACATACAAATGGTACTAGAACATGACAGAATGCTAGGGATATTCATAAAATCCTATGATTACTATGATGAAGGCTAGAATGACCTATCTCTAAGTCCTACCTAGAAAATAGAGCCATGGAAGAGGGAAATTAAGGAGAATCCTTAGGAGCCTAACCCTAATTTCACCTAGAATGAAGAAATCAAGTGCAGGAAAGAAGTGGAAAGCGGGGAGAAAGCCAAATACATGAAAATACCTAATCAAGGTGCTTAACATGATCCCAGACCACTCACTCGGGGGGCTAAATGCTCTTATCATGGAAGTGCTTCCATTTTAAGATGATACATCACTACAAACTATCTTCCTTGGCAAACATTGTCTTTGCTTAGTAATTTCCTATTGCTTGGTAATGATAGATATTTGATCAACACTAGATTTAATCCACATATACTAGGTCTTAGTTGACACTAACATTAGTCATCTTAAACTAGATTTCTTCACTTTACCTTGACCAAGCCTACCTTTTCATTCTTTTTTCTTACTTAGATAAACAATACATTATCTTACCAATGTGCCAACTAATCAAGCACCCATTGAAGTATCAAATAACTCAACCTTTTCATTAGGTTCTCTTTCTATCTCCTTTAACAAATCCTCTTCCTCAATCAATAGATATGGTACTATCCTAGATAGCAAATGTCTTACAAGTTAAGGTTTGACATCAATGACAATATAACAATTATTTCAGTTATATCTTCCAACAAATAAAATCATGCAAAATAAATACAATGTTGTAACCAGATAATTTTATGTAGACAAGAGACTTTGTTGACATAGTTAAAATTAATATTGGTGAAAAATCAGAAGGATTGATGGAATTCTATTTATGCCTATTTAATTTTAAAAAATTTAATGAAAATGATAATGATATAAGATTATATCAGCCATTACCATTAGGGAGAGGCATTTGGATAACATAAGTGTGAATTTTATTTATTACATTAACAAAATAATAGATAAAATATGTTTCTATAGTAGTAGTACTTGATAAATTATTTAATAAGAAAAAATTCATCCCATGCAATTAGAGAATTGTTTTGGTGGAAATAATCTATTATTTGAGAAAGACAGATTATGTTTGTTGGAGAAATTATTAGGAAGTTGTATAAAAAGATGATAATATATTAAAAATTTAACTAGCATTATAATCTATAGATTTACCAAAAAATAGTTTTTAATAGTCTTCTAATAAACATATTAGATTCTTTGGTTGAATGAATGATATAATTTGACAAATAAAAATAATTATAGGATAATATTTTATATAATGAGTGGTAAGATTCTAGAAAATAAATAATAATTGAAGGAAATATAAAAGGTAGAAAATGGAATGTAGAGGTATATAAATTGGTAAGAAATATTAAAAAGGACATGTATATATAGGAAATTGGTTGGATAAAATAGAAATAATAAAATAAGGAAAGGGATGGTAAAATAAGAATGGTAAAAAAATTTAGTTCTAGAATTCTTGAGTAATGTTATATCTAGTAAATGAAATATTTTTAGTTGAGATTTATACGAATCTAGAGATATTAACAATTATCTAATGCAAAGTTTTAGATAAATATCAAGAAATGAATACTTGTCAAATGAAGTAAGTGAAATGAGTTTCTATATTGATGCAAGAGCATCTAAGAGAAAAAATAATATTGTTAAGATAACAGATAATAAAGTTGAAGATTGATTATCTAATGGAGCTAATGATGAAGACTAACCAAGATCAAAGGAATCCATGATCATAGTAGAAATGGTATATCAATTATTGTCTTGTCATTGATTTCTAGTTTGTATTATGTTTCCATATCATTCGGTAATGATATATGATGAATGAGTTAAGCAGAAGAAGAAATGAGAAGTTGAGAATTTGTAGAACTTAATTGGGAAACTGATATAGACTAGACAATTATTAGAGTATGTTAATATAATTGTTTTCTACCTAACATATAATTATGTTAAGTCGGTAAAACATGGTGATGAATATTTGACAATTTGGTAAGTTAAGTTATTTTGTCTACCAAGCAAGAAAAGTCACCTACTAAGGTAAAGGTAAAAGATAGGTCACTCGGTAAAGAAAAAGGAACTCAAGACACCAAAAAGGGAGGAAAGATTTAGGCACTGAGAAAAGTTAATGAAAATTATAAAAGGACATTAAGAAAGGAAAGGGTATTAAAATAAGGATTGATTCAAGTTATAATGAATTGAACAGTTAAGATTGATTAAAGAAAAATGTAATAGATGAGATTAAGAGGCAAAAATTGTCTATGTAAAGTATGATCTTATATGGAAAAATGGCTGGAAAACTGAATAAATGAAGGGTTACCGACTATTGCAGTGAAGAAGGTGTTAGGAATGGGAACACTGAGAGGGGGGGGGGGTGAATCATTGTTCAATGTATTTTAACTTTTCACTATAATCTTTATATTGAATTTAAATGCTTAAGCACTGAATTAAACATTCACATAAACATGAAACATGAAATCAACACATGACACCAATATGGTTACGGGGAAACCCAAATAGGTAAAAACCCTGGTGGGAATTGACACCCACTAATATTCCACACTAGTGTTTTGTGATCCTTGTTAGAAGATCCTTAACCCTGTTAGGAGTTGCTTTACAATTCTTTAAGTATAGTAGACCTTGTTAAGGGTCAGACCCTATTAGGAGTCTTTTACAATAATCCCTATTAGGGGAGTGGATGCACTGTCCTAGAGCTCACTTCTTAGATGGTGAAGGCAACAACTTTATGATATCATATACACACTATATCTGCTAGATGAAGTGTCACTATGACACTACTTGTCATATCAATTCCTTTGATGCACTGATGCTTTGACCTCTAGAAAAGCTCTAATACATCTTATACTATCTTTGCACACTTCTTCTCTACTTATTACAAATCTATCTTCACTTCCATACTGAATATAATGGGTGCATCTTATATTAATATGTTGATACAAAATAAACAACTAGGTCAACCCTTATACCTATTAGAAATAATGCTTGCAAATGAATTGACTTAAGCGTGCATAAAATTAAACATATAAACATGTCAAAAACCTAAATACAATGGGTTCATAGCCTTTACAACATTACATTATAACTACAAGCCAAAATAATGACTGTCAACTCCATGCTCTGTTCTTCACTGGCACACACTAGATGTGCAACTTCAACTTACTATAACTTTCTCATCCTTGCACATCTTCTTATGCACTCATAGACTAAGCATAAGTATAGTCAAAAAATCTTAACTTCCAGGGTGCATACCATAATTAATCCATACACACATGTGTTGATGCCCTGAGCTGTAGGAACTCTGTAAACTATCTAGTCTTCAACACTTAACTAAATTTTGATCTTTACATCAAGTGCCCTGACTCAAAACTACTATATGAATTTGTTGCCATAACAAAAATACTATATTAAGTCATATATATCAGTATAGAAAACTTTCCAACAATCTCCCTCTTTTTCATTGATGGAAACAAAGGAATATGGCCAAGTCACTAACTGACCCTTAATATAAAAACTTTTGTCTTCCCTATATATTTCTTATACATAATCCTATATCTCACTATACATATTATAGTCCATATTCTTTATAAATACCCCTTTTAAATTAATAAAAAATGTGTTCCAAATAACTTTATCTACACATACTCACTAAGGGGAAACATCCAGATATGCAATCTTAAGGCTCTGGATCTCCTTCTTCCAAAAATTTATCAAGGAATTAACTATTTGGAAATGGATGCATAAAGCATACTAAAGCTTCTGCATCTTCTTCAAATCTATGCTCAGACCTTGATCATATGTCACCATGGTGGCATCAATATCCTTGATATTATGATTGAGAATGTCTAGTCAAGGTGCAAGAGCATTCCTCAAATGAGTCTGTGTAGACCTTATCTTTTCCATCTCTTTCTCAGCCTTCTCAATTTTGTCCAATTGGCCTTGGTAGACATTCTTGCATATGTTTACATCATTGGATATGTCTATCACTAAAATCTTCACTTGCTCAATCATAGCTTCTGCCTCTTTTATTTTCTTAAGATGGGCATCAATAAGCTTATCCTGATCCATGTAGTCTACAATGAATTTCCTTGCTTGATCAAAAAAATTATTTAAAGATGATTGACCAGTCTTGAGTGAATTCAAATCTAGTGAAAAGTTTCCCATCATCTCATTCAATCTCTTCTTTAGACACTTTTCTTCTACAAGTCGGGATGCAAATTCTTCAAGGCTTGAGAAATTACTTTTGAACTGAGAAATGATTGTACTTACATCATCCATAGACTGTACCTTAGACACTTTCTTGTCCACAAGAAACAAACTGTTTAGAATGTTTACTGAGTCCACAAGGAGAGGATTTCTCATTACTTTTTTTTCCTTTACCTTCTCCATAGCTAGGATGTTGAACTTAATCAGGTCTTCTTCTCTCCATGAGTCTAAACTGGATGTGTCAGATGTCAAACTTGATGACAATGCTGAGAAGGGAGTGATGGGAGTGCTATCAATCACTTCTAGTTATACCTTGGCTAGTTCAACAAAAGTTTCATATTTCTCTTGTTCTTTTTCCCTCGTCTTATCTTCTTCTTTCTTTCATTCCTCTTCTTCTTCTTTCTTTTCTTCTTCTTTCTTATCAGATATATCTTCAATATGTACTTCTTCTTGATGAGTGGGAGGTGAGTTGCTGCATACATTTTTAGCTTCTTGTGTTCTCACAAAAGCTTCGTCAAACTTATCCAATTCTATGTCAGTGACCACCATGGCTATATCAACATTATTAATGATAATGGTGTTGTCCTTGTGTGATTCTAACTTGGGCACAGACTTATCTAACTATGTTTGTACTTCCACTGTAGGTGCTGAATCCTAAGGACCTATAGATTATACCTTGATGGTCTCTAACCCTTTGGTAACCAATGTGGGTACATTAGGTATGGGTGTAGTAGGTGGCTACATGTTTCTATCCATAAATACCTTCTCAAAGGATTTTTCTATTTCTTTGGTGATTAACTCATAATTATTATCCATTATATTTAAAGTTCTTGTCTTCATTCTAAGGTTTGGCTTCACCAGATCTAACAGAAGCTTCTTCTCTTCTAGCTCACATATAGGAAGAGTATCATCAAGAATCTTTTCCCTTAGCCACTGATCTTCCACAATATCCTATCTCTTTTGGAATTCAAGCATATTCCATACTTTGTCAGGAATCATTGTTTTTAGTTCCAAGACTATTTTCTTGAACTTTAGCATGTGCTTGACCAACATACCATGAATCTCAGATTTCTCTATTTCATTATACTTGTCATAAGACTTTCCTACTTGATCAATTCTTCCCTAATCAACTCTTCTGGCACTCAGCACATTGAGACTAGGTTTGAAACTTACTTCAGGAGGTGCTTAAGTGTTCCTTCTATTTCTTATGACTCTTGAGGATGGATGACTGGTGCCAACCTCTTTCTTCCTCTTTGGAATTTCCTTATACTTGGGAGGAGTAGTAAGGTTAATGGCTTCCTTGGGTGTGGAAGAAGTATCATCTTATTTACCCTTCTGACTATCATTTTTTTCAATTTTAATCTTCTTCATTTTGGGAGCATGTGATTCTACCTTAGCTACATCTGCACTCTTCAGTTCTAAAGAAATATTCTCATCCCTTTCTTTATCAAGGTCTACTTGTGTTACTCCATGAATTCTAAGTATCTCAGATGTAATCTTAGAGGCTTTCCTCTTAGTTGTTGTGTTGTTAAGTTTAGCATCTACTTCTCTGGTTTTCTCCTCATATGTTCCCCACCTAGGTTCATTAGGATCTTTGGGGGCTGATAGTAGTACTTGTGCATATGATTCAAGGACCTGTTCCTCTACCTCATAACCAAGTGGATGAATCCACTTAGTAACATATTGTATCCTTGTACTTTTCAACAATGTTCTCTAGAATTTTGTACCTCATTTGCATCCTATCCCTAAAGGTCTTCAATTCCAATGTGATGTAGTCTCTCAATGTACTTTTAGTGGATTCTTTTTTTGATATCTATGGCATGGTTGGAATAGACTTGTTTGATTACAAATCTGATACTCTCCCAACAATATGAAGGTACATGTAAATGATTAAGGAACCAAACTTGAATATTTTGGTCTTATCATGCTTGATGGCCTTGATGTTATCAATCAACTGTGAACACAAGATTTCACACAAGTTGAATTCCCCATCTTCCTTCACAAGTATGATGGCAGCAAGAAGTGTGCCCACAGACACACTATTCACCCTACTGGTGTGATGAAACTTGTATCCTAGTATCATAAACATCAATTTGATGTCTACTTGTTTAATAGGCTTAATTGTCATCCCATACCTATCACTCCTTGGCTTACATGTCTTTTCAACCATCTTTCTGATATCCTTGCCCAGAGGAAGGATGACACCTATCCTAGAAAGTCCTATCATCTCATATATCAAGTCACTAGTGATCCTTACTGGTACATCACCAATCCAAAGCAAATCATCATGAATTCTGTACAATAAAATCTTTATCCATTATGTCTCATAGAATTCATATGCCATAGCATACTCAACAATAGGGTGATCATTCCATTTAACATATTCATCCATGAATGTTTTGTCTATTCTCAACATGGTATCCATGTGTGCCCTTAACCTATCCAACCCAATTGGTTCTTTCTTGTAGTAGATATATGCCCTAATGTCCTCGACATGCATGATGCCCATAGGCATGGGAGAGAAAGCTTCCTCTAAATCATCTAGGGTTAACATAAATGGATGCCTCTTCAAGATATATCTCTTCTTCTTTGCAACATCAAAAACTATGGGAGTGGCCATGACTTATTTAATTGCTTTCCAACTAATCTCCAAGATAATCTAAAGACTTCTAGATCAACATGATGAGCTAGGGTTTCTATAACTAGCTAAATGCACTATAAATCACTGACAGATCAATCTCCAAGTCTTCACAACAACTTCCAGGGATCTTTCTTCTCTCCTATCACTCTAAATTTGAATGCAATGAGTAAAGAAACATCTTTTTGTGTACTTAAAGTGAAAATTCTGCCATTAATGCTTGTTGCATAAACTAGGCTATCACTTCAAAGTTTTCATTTTGTGTTCTGCTAACAATCAGCATGTGTTTTTTTCACAAAGGTATGTCTATACTCCAAAAGCTTAATTCCAAAGGCTCATACTCTAAGAGTGAGTATACCAACCATGCAGGGGTTTAGAGCTAAATTAGCTCCCTGTATGACCCTGGGGGCCATTCATCCAGATGTAGAGGGTGTGTCTACTGCAGATGCATCCAATACATTCACATCAACTTTTTCCTTCTTTCCTTCTAACCAAAACAAGCTTGCATCCTCTGAGGCTTTCACAAAATTGACTTCTCCTTTGGGATCCAATACTAGTTCTTCGGCCTTTTTAGGGCTTTCTTGACCTTGCATCCTTGATCTAGAGAACCTTGATATATGTCCAAACTTATTACAAGGGTGAAAAATGACTAGAGGTCTTATATTCCTTGGTGCATTGACATGAGTCACCATTTTACATGTTTTGGTTGAGTGACCATTATAGTTACATATCTGACATGTAACATTCTGAGAACTTCTTACATTTGTCTGATTCTGAATTCTTTGATCATGCTGAATCCTATTCTTCTTACTAGTCTTGCAATTCATAGCTTTATGACCAAATTTATTGCATGAATAATAATAACCATTAGAGGGTCTTACCTCTCTATAGTTCCTTGCAACATGTCCATGCTTGTTACATGCAAAACAAGTGCATTCTACAGTCTTGAGCTCATTCTTAGGAGGTCCACCATTGTCTTTCATTTGATCTTTAGTCTTCTCAATATTAGTAGAGTCTTTTTGTGTCTCCTTTCTTGCTCACATATTATCAATATGATTTTGTGCTTCATTGTATCCAATACAACTAGTGTCTCATTTGGCTCTTCTTGAATACAACTGAGATTCTATCAAATCAGAACTGGTGTGCAATTTGTCAATGTGATTCTTTGCTTCTTTCAGTTCAAATTCCAATCTTTCTTTTCTATTCCTTAGCTCCAAGATTTCCAAATTGGCTTCCCTTAAGTCCTCATTGAGTTGAAGGTTCTCCTTGACTTGTTTATTGTAGACATCCTAATTATTGATCAGCTTATCATTGAACTCTTCAAGTAGTTCTCTCATAGATGCATTTTCTTCATTCCGTTTCTTGACCTTTACTCCTAGATCACTATTTGAGCATTCTTTCAGATCCCTTCTTACCTTTTTGATAACTAATTGATCATCACTAAATTTATCTTTTAGGTCTTCAATTTCTCTTTCAGATTTTTCTAGGTCTTCAAGAGCAGCTTCAATATTTTTCTTTAGATGTTTCATTTATGATTTGTCTATGATCTCCTCAGGTGGTTAAACTTATTTTCTCAGGACCAGAGCTTTGATACCAATTTTTAGGAATGGGAACACTGAGAGGGGGGGGGGGGGGGTTGAATCAGTGTTCACTATATTTTAGCTTTTCACTATAATCTTTATACTGAACTTAAATGATTAAGTATTGAATTAAACATTAACATAAACATGAAACATGAAATCAACACATCACACCAATATGGTTATGGGGAAACCCAAATAGATAAAAACCCCAGTGGGAATTGACACCCACTAATATTCTGCACTAGTGTTTTGTGATCCTTGTTAGAAGATCCTTACCCTTGTTAGGAGTTTCTTTACAATGCTTTAAGTACAATAGACATTGTTAAGGGTAAAACCCTATTAGGAGTCTTTTACAATAATCCATGTTAGGGGAGTGGACACACTGTCCTAGAGCTCACTGCTTAGATGGTAAAGGCTACAACCTTATGATGTCAGATACACACTATATCTATTGGATGAACTGTCAGTATGACACTACTTGTCAAATCAGTTCCTTTGATGCATTCATGCTTTGACCTCTAGCAAATATCAAATACATCTTATACTATCTTTTCACACTGCTTCTCTACTTATTACAACTCTATCTTCACTTCCATACTGAATACAATGGGTGCATCTTATATTTATACACTCATACAAAATAAACAACTAGGTCAGTCCTTAGACCTATTACAAACAATACTTCCAAATGAATTGGTTTAAGTGTGCCTAAAATTAAACATATAAACATGTTGACAACCTAAATACAATGGGTGCATAGCCTTTACAACATTACATTGTAATCACAAACCAAAATACTAACTATCAGCTCCATGCTCTGTTCTTCACTAGCACACACTGGTTGTGCAACTTCAAATGACTATAACTTTCTCATCCTTGCACATATGCTGATGCATTCATAGACTAAGCATAATTATAGTCTAACAAACTTAACTTCCAGGGCCCATACCATAATTCATTCGTAAAGATGTGTTGATGCCCTGAGCTGTAGGAACTATGTACGTTGTCCATTCTTCAACACTTAACCAAATTCTGATCTTTACATCAAGTGCCCTGACTCCAAACTACTGGATGACTTTGTTTCCATAATAAAAACACTATATTAAGTCATATATATTAGTATATCCAACTTGCCAATAGAAGGAATAGTGAGATTCTGAGTGAGGAAAGAAGGATTTGATGAAGTGTTGTTGCTAGTAGATAATGAAGAATTGAAGTGAAGATTGAAGAGAACATATAGATCTGATTGAGAAATAATAGTTGTGAATCTACAACTTAGTTTTATTACTATTTCTTACTAGCATTTTTAATTGAAAAATCTCTTAACAAACTAGAATTAAGAGTCTTATTGTAAAATCCTTGAGAAAGGTTACATTCTAAAGAGTGTTTAAAGCCCTCTAACAAGGCCACTTCTAAAAGGGTGAATATTTTAACAAGTCTGAGGAAAATCCCTTAATCGGGTCACACCTAATAGTTTATATTGTAATCTTTAACCAGATTGACTCTTAACCGAGCATACTTCAGAAGAGTGTTGTCTTAGTGGGTGACAATTCCCACAGTGGTTTTTCCCAAAAGCTATTTTTTCATGTTAAATATTCATGTTCCACATTTTGAATAATTTGTGTGATTGATTTATTGATTGATATAGTTGATTGAAATTGGTGTTACACATTTTGAATAATTTGAGTGATTGATTTATTGATTGAAATAGTGAACTGTATTTCTACTGAGCCACTCCTCAGTCAATCACAATTTTTAGAAATAAGTATTTGTGATTAGGGCTTACTAATTCACCCCTATAACTATAATACAATAACTAGCATCAGAGCTAAGTACTATGAAGAGATATGTTTAAAATACTTGAGTAAAATATTCGAAGATGTATAGGAGAGAAGTACCTAGGCTGAACAAGGAAAGTTTCTCAACATGGAAATGCAGAATCAAATTGTATCTATCTAAAATTGGAGATTTTACACTAAATATTCTTGATAATGAATACACTCCACCACCTACTAGACCTTTGGCAGTTGATCAGATGAGAGAAAAGTAGGAACACAAATCATTTATGATAGAGATTGCTTATTCATTCTTCCATGTTGGATTCAATGATATTAAGAATTTTTTTAATTCAAAAGAGATGTGGGAAAAGCTTACACTTATCTATGGAGGAGATCATTATGTAAAAAAATCTAAGGTTGACATTCTTAGAGGAAAGTATGATGAAATGATAATAAAAGATGAAGATAACATCACATAATATAACAACCAAATTAATGAAGTTGTTATTTCCATATAAGGTTTTGGTGGATCACTAACTAATGAAGAATTGGTAAATAATATATTGAGAACTCTCTCTTCTAATTATGCTATTTGAGTATATTTAATTCAGGAATTAAGATCTATACCAAATAATATTTTTAAGTTCTTGAATCCCTAATCGGTAAGTTGTTTTCATTTGAGTTGAGAAACTATGGTAATAGTCTACCGACCATTGAGACTTCTTTTAAGTCACTTATGAGCATCGGAACATCAAGAAGAGAAAGAGAAAATCATAAAAATTCATATCAAAATGAATATGACTAAAGAGGAGGAATTGGAAGCATTGTTGGCTAACTGTCTGCCTAGAGGCAAAGGAAAGTGTACAGACAAGTTATCATTGAAATAATTTAATTTTAATAGGATTAGACATATTTAATATACATGTCCTAACAATGATATAAATGATAATAATGATAAAAGAGACAACCAACACTAAAGATTCAGATATTTTAAGTATGAAGGAAATAAGTCTTGCTACCTAGTTGAGGAAGGTTTAACTGATGATGAATTTGATGATATCAAGGAAGGATATGAAGCTATTTTTCTTGTATTAAAGGAATAATTAGTTGAAGAAAATCTTCAAAATGAGAAACCACTTGTGTCTCATATAAGTAAACTAGACCCTTGGACTATTTATAATGGTTTCTCACATCATATGAATGGTAATATTGATAAATTTGAGAACCTAGAAGATTATGATGGACATTTTTTAGATTTGGAAATGATGGTCCATGTCATGTGAAAGGTAAGGGATCCATTTTGTTAAATGAGAAGATGAAATGTAATGATGTATATTGGGTTAGATGACTGAACTATAATTTATTGAGTGTTACACAACTAAATAATATTGGCCACTGATTGAAATTTAAGATCAAGAAAGATAATATTTATGGTGTTGATGGAAATCTAATTGGAACTAGAGGAAAATCAAGAGGTAATATATTTTATCTTGATACTGATGCATATAGTTTCTTGTTTGTTAAAAATAAAGATGTTATGGCATAAGTGATCGTGTCATGTGAATTTTGATAACTTCATCTAAGTGAGTAAGAAGAGTAGTGTTAGAGGACTATTGGGATTAAGAAAACCTAATAAAGCTATGTCTAAAGAATGTCAAGTTGGTAACATGAACAAGTGAATTTTTCTAAGAAAATGTTATTCTAAAATGGTATTTTTGAATTGGTTCACATTGACCTTTGTGGTCCTATGAGAGTTCAAATATATTATAGAGATTGATACTTTTTTTTGTTTGTTGATGGTTATTCAAGAATGATATCTGTTATGTTTCTAAAAGAGAAATCTGATGCATTCCAAATGTTTAAATGGTATAAGGAAAAATTTGATAAGTAAACTGGTAAACAACTAAAGTATTTGAGATTTGATAGAGGAGATGAATTTATATCTGATGAATTCACTATCTTTTTTAATGAGCATGGATTAAAAGATTGATGAACTACAACTGATTTAGAACCAAAATGAAGAATCTGTAATTCAAGATTATTGAGGAGTTGATGATTAGATAATGCAAGATGATTAAATTAGTATTATGTTTTCATTGATGTCAACTAGCTTGACAGTACTTATCTTGTAAGTTACTATACCGACACATCTCAAGGAGAGTGAAAGAGATGAAGAACATAAATATCTACATGAGGAAGATGTATATGAAAAATGAGGATAAAGAATACACTAAGTAACTTATTGATGAGTCTATGACTTGATGGAATTGACTTTATTATGTTGCATTCATTTATGATGAAGAATAGAGCTGAAAGACACAAAGTAGTGTTATTGGTAAATAAAGCATTTCTGTATAAACCAACAAAGTGTAGTGTATACCAAGTGTAGTATTAACTAAGCTTGTGTTCACAGATGCATTTCTTTGTTAACCAAGAAAAATAGAAAGGAATCAAATGATTAGTTTAGCCGATAAAGTGATGAGTTGAAAAGTGTATGAAATCAAGGTAACAGATAATGTTTGTTATGAAGATCAATGGCTCACATAAATCAAAAAGGATCTAATGGAGCAGATTGAAATGTTTTACTGAACATCAGTAGAGGGAGCTTAAAGCAGAAAAATCTATGAATATGATTAAGCAGAAAAATCTGATGGAGGAAAAGAAAATGATTTACTCTTCTATATAAGAGAAATTGATTTCATTATGAAAAAGATGCTGGAAGAAGAAGATACTACATAATAATCACATGGAGAAGTTTTTCTGATCATACTAGTTAATAAGAACCAAGTTGTAGAATAGTTACTGAGCTACAGAGAGTTATTACTGACGGACAGTAAATTGATACAGTATTGAATCTAAAGTGTTATATTGGTTAGAAGTATTTAATGAGCTAAACATTAATCTGCAAACTTCAAACTAAAGTTATATTTAGGTAGATCGCCTACTGTTACACATTTAACCATTGTACATAGTTAAATCTCTTAACCGAGTGGACTCTGAATGTCTTTTGATGTTTCATTCATAGAGTGAACATTGTTGTCCTGTCAACCCTAGAGTGACTGCTGGTTGGATGACAAGTTCGGGTCTAAAATCCTCTAACAAGGTCACACCTAACAGTGTGTTTGTAAACCTTTAACAGGGTTGGGTCTTCACTAACCTCACTTCAAAAGAGTGAACAATTTCGGGCTGCCAGTCCCAGGTGGTTTTTCCCTTTACATGGTTTCCACATTAAATCTCTTGTGTTATGTGTTGATTGTGATATTTTTTTGTGATCATACTTTGCATATTACATGTTATATTTAATCAATAATTAATAAAGATTTTAGATTATTAATCAGTAAATACATAGATAGTGGAAGGATTCTATGGTTACCGACTTGCAGAAGTAATAGAATTTTTTTGGATTATACATTTTGAATTGGGACACTAGATAATTGATTCACCCCCATCTTAGTTATTCTAACAATTGGTATCAGAGCACTGGTTTCTTAGAACAGAGTTTTAAGGACTTCAACAAAAATATCTCAAGATGTATAAGAGGGAAGTGCCAAAGTTGAACAAAGATAACTTCATAGTATGGAAAAGCTGAATGAAGTTGCACATATTTGGAATTTGGAATTCTGCACTAGAATTGATGGAGAATGGCTACATTGAATAGACACTAGGTCCCCTGACTCTTGTCAACTGAAGGATAGGCATGAACACAATATCACTATGATGGAACTTGCTACTGCTTGTACCCATGCCAAATTTAATGATATCAAGGAATGTGATATTGCTAAGAAGATGTGGGACAAGTTGGCTCTAATATATAGTGGAGATGTGAATGTCAAGAGAGCCAGAGTAGAAAGTCTAAGAGGTTGATTTGATGATATGAAGATGAAAGAAGGTGAGGACATTGTGCAATACTCAAACAAACTAAAAGAGGTAGTACATGCTATTAGAGCATCTAGTAGAGCTATTGATGATGAAATAGTTCTAAGCAAGATTCTCAAAACTTTTCTACCAGTTAATGTGATCAGGATCTCTACAATTCATGAAACAAGGGCTACATCCAACCTCACCCTTGACACTCTGATTGGTAAGCTTACAACCTTTGAACTAAATAACTTTGACAATAGTGTTGTACCTTTTGTTGAATCTGCTTTCATGTCCTCTTTGAAGATTGGTAAGTCTAGTAGCAAGATTGATAAGAACAATGACAGTGACAGTAATACCGATGATGAACTTGATGAGCTTGAAGCTCTTATGGCCAAAAGATTGGCCAAAGGTAAGGGAAGATATAGAGGCAAGTTACCTCTAGCTTGTTTTAATTGTAAAGAAGTTAGCCACATTAGTGCTAGATGTTCGAATAACAAAGATGATGATAGATCCAAAGACTGATCCGAAGGAAGCTATGGGAGAAGAGTTAATAGAGGCTACTGACACAACAACACATACAACCAAGATAGCTATGAAAAAGGGAAAAAGGTACGTTACATAGATGAAGAATTTGAATATGAATTTGACACTGATGATGATGTATAATTATTATTTGTTGCTATGAAGTATGATTCATGGGAAGAAGAGAAACATGAGGACACAACACTAATCTTTAAAGTAAGTATAAATGACACATGGATGATAGACAGTGGCTACACACATCATATGACTAGTGATATAGAGAAATTTGATCTAATTGATGAATATGATGGTGGATCTGTTAGAATGGGAAATGATGCACCTTGTATGGTGAGAGGTAAAGGTTCACTAATGATTAATGACTGAATAAAATGTGAGAATGCATACTGGGTAGATGGGCTGAACTACAATTTGATAAGTGTGGCATAGCTGAACAACTCAGGTCACCGACTTGCTTTTGAGAGTAGAAAGGTAAGAATTTATGATGATGGAGGAAGACTTGTTGGAACCGGTACACAATCTAGAGGTAATCTATTTTATCTTGATATTGATCAATCCTCTTTTTTGTTAATGAAAGATAAAGATGCATGGTTGTGGCATAAGAGGTTATGTCATGTGAATTTTGATAACATGGTCAAGATTAGTAAGAAGAAAAGAGTTAAAGGATTGCCTAACTTGTCTAAACTAGATCATGCTATGTGTCATGAATGTCAGAAAGGTAAGATGACTAAATCTAGTTTTAAAAGAAAAGACTACTCAACAAAGAAGATACTTGAATTGGTTCATACCGACCTATGTGGTCCTATGAGAACTCAGAGCTATTATGATGATAGATACTTTATTCTTTTTGTTGATGACTACACTAGACTGATGACTATTATGTTTCTGAAAGAGAAATCTAAAGCTTTTAAGTTGTTTAAATGGTATAAGGCTAAATTAAAAAAAGAGACTGGAAAAGAAATCAAATGCTTAACATCTGATAGAGGAGGTGAATTTATCTCTAATGAATTTACTAATTTCTATAATGAGAATGGTATTAAGAGACAGGTCTCTACACTGAGAACACCTTAGTAGAATGGGATTGCTAAAAGAAGGAATAGGTCAATCATTGACTATGCTAGGACACTAATGCTACAAATAATGTTGCTTAGACATATTGGAGGGAAGCTGTCAGCATAGCTGTATATGTGCTTAACTGAGTACAAATGAAGAAGGACACCAACTAGACACCTTATGAGCTATGGTTTGGACACAAACCTACTATAAGTTATTTCAGAATTTTTGGAAGCAAATTTTTATTATGAAGGATGAGAGAAATGGAAATTTTTATTCTAAAGGTGATGAAGGAATATTCTTAGGATATTCTACTAAGAGTAAAGCATACAAATGTTTGAATAAGGTTATGAATAAGATGATTGAATGTAATAATGTTCATGTTGATGAGTATGATGACATAAACATAGAAGAAAGAAAGGAACTGAAAGACTATGGTAGATTCACTTACATTGAACTTCCAGATTATCTACCAAAGTCACAACCTATGATAACTAGTCAACATGAAAATAACCCCGAGGAATAGGAAAGGGAAACCGATGAACAAGATGGTGATACCGAGAAAGAAAATGAACCTAAATTGGATGAATAAGAAAGAAGAAACCAAGTACTAGCTAGTTCTATCAGAAGGCATCATCCTGAGACACAAATTATTGGAAACAGACAAGCTGGAATGTAGACTAGAAGCAAAACAAGACAAGGTACATGTTTGGTTTGTGAATTTGAACCAAAGAATGTGAAAGTTGCATTAGAAAATGAAGAATGGGTTCATGCAATGAAGGAGGAAATAGAAAAAAATAGAGAAAAACAAAACTTGGTCCTTAGTACCCTGACCTAAAGATAAGAATGTTATTGGTACTAAATGGATATTTAGAAACAAAATGAATGAAAATGGTGAAGTGACAAGAAACAAAGCAAGATTGATATGCAAGGGATATGCACAGGAAGAAGTCATTGATTATGGTGAAACATTTTCGCCTGTTGCTAGATTGGAAGGAGTTAGAATGTTACTTGCATATGCTCCACACAAGAAATTTAAGGTTTATCAAATGGATGTGAAATCAACATTTCTGAATGGTATACTTGAAGAAGAGGTCTACATAGAACAACCTGAAGGATTCATTGATCCAGACAATAGAAACATGGTATGTAGATTACACAAAGCTTTATATGGTTTAAAGCAAGCATTGAGAGAATGGTATGAAAGACTGCATACTTACTTGTTAAGTATTTGATTTGTAAGAACCAGTGAGAACAACAATTTGTACATGAAAGGTGATACTGATGACATTATTATCATTGCTGAAATTTTTGTTGATGATATTATTTTTGGAGGTCAAGATCATATATGTAAATCTTTTGCTAATGACATGAGGAATGAGTTTGAAATGTCTATGTTCAGAGAGATTAAGTTCTTTCTTAGATTACAAGTGATACAATAGAGTGATGGGATATTCATCACATAGTCTAAGTACATAAAGGAAATCTTGAAGACATTTGGCATGGAAGATGCTAAACCTATGGGAATACTGATGGCTACTGGAAGTAAATTAATAAAGGAAGATGAAACTATAGAGAAAAACCATACAATAGACCAGATAAGATAATGTATGTAGTTAATAGTAGACCAAATATAACACATGTTGTGGGAATTGTTGCTAGATATTCTGCTAATCGTAGAGAATCACACATGATTGCTACTAAAAGAATCTTAAGATATCTAAAAAAGATAGAAGATTATGGACTATGGCATCCTAAGGAAGGTAAGTTCGAGCTGAAAGTTTACACTGATGCTGATTGGGTTGGAAATGTGGATGGCAGAAAAAGTACCACCGGAGGAGCATTTTTCTTTGGTGAAAGACTTGTAAGCTATACAAGTAAAAAGAAGGCTTGTATTTTGTAGTCTACAGCTGAAGCAGAGTATGTTGTTGCTACTACTAATTGCTCAAACATTTCATATATCAAACAAGTGTTGGAAGGAATGAATGAGGTAATCACTGACCTGGTGATCATATACTATGACAACACAAGTTCAATTAATATCTCAAAGAATCCTATGATGCACTCAAAGAAAAAGCATATATCAATTAAGTATCACTACTTAAGAGAACAAGTGTAAGAGAAGAAAGTAAAGTTAGAATTTGTTACATCTAAAGAACAACTTACATAAATTTTTACAAGCCTCTACTGAATGACACTTTTGAATATTTGAGGACTAGACTTTGGGTCCGTCCCCTGTCTATCGATCGTTAATGTGATCTATATTTTGCATCAGCCTAATCTTATCAGAAGATCATCCATGTTGATGTGGCATAGTTCAGACTTTGAATTTTGTTCAAGGTTGTGATTAAGTTTGAAGAACTCAAGCAGATTGGGATATTTGTATACTAAGATATAGAGGAAGTATTGGATACCAGAGAGTTATTTAGCTACTATAGAGCTAATTATTTATTTGTTTCTTTGGCACTGTTGTCAAAGGGAGAGATAAATACTATGAAAAGAAAAGGAGATTTGCACCGATAAGAACTATCTAAGGGAGAGATGATCTGAAAGGAAATTGAGAACTGAAAAGGTTATATCTATAGAATGATAAAGCTATATTTTATAATGCTCTTTTACTAACATAGTGATTAAACATATTAAGCTAGGGAGAGCTTACACTACACAAAATTTTAATCATAGAGTTGTAGAAAACATGTTTGGTATGTGTATGGTACATTTCACATTACTTGAGTTGCCATCAATGCCAAAGGGAGAGATTGATGAACTATAATTGATTCAGAACCAGAATGAAGAATCTGTAATTCAAGATTACTGAGGAGTTGATGATTAGATAATGCAAGATTATTAAATCAGTATTATGTTGTCATTGATGTCAACTAGCTTGACAGTACTTATCTTGTAAGTTACTATACCGATACATCTGAACGAAGGTGAAAGAGATGAAGAATAGAAATATCTACATGAGGAAGATGTATATGACAGATGAGGATAAGGAATACATTGAGTAACTTGTTGATGAGTCTATGACTTGATGGAATTGAATTTATTATGTTGCATTTATTTATGATGAAGAATAGAGCTGAAAGACACAAAGCAGTGTTGTCATTAAATAAAGCATTTCCATATACACCGATGAAGTGTAGTGTATACCAAGCACAGTATTAACTGAGCTTGTGTTCACTGATGCATTTCTTTGTTAACCAATAAAAACATAATGGTATTAAATGATCATTTAAGCTGATAAAGTGATGAGCTGTAAAGTGTATGAAATCAAGGTAACAGATAATGTTTGTTATGAAGATCGAAGA
This sequence comes from Chamaecyparis obtusa, assembly GCA_027943335.1. Lineage (NCBI taxonomy): Eukaryota > Viridiplantae > Streptophyta > Pinopsida > Cupressales > Cupressaceae > Chamaecyparis > Chamaecyparis obtusa. The sequence continues at coordinate 210,493 of BSBK01002769.1, read as the reverse complement.
CTAACATAAATCAAAAAGGATCTAATGGAGAAGATTGAAACATGTTACTAACACATCAACCGAGGGAGCTTAAAGTGGAAAAATCTATAAATATGATTAAGCAGCAAAATCTGATGGAGGAAAATAAAATGATTTACTTGTCTATATAAGAGACATTGATTTCATTATGAAAAAGATGCTGGAAGAAGATGCTATAGAATAATTGCATGGAGAAGTTTTTCTGATCATACTGGTTAATAAGAACTGAGCTGCAGAACAATTACCGAGCTACATAGAGTTATTACTGATGGACAGTAAGTTGATACAGTATTGAATCTAAAGTATTATATTGGTCATAAGTATTTAATGAGCTGAACATTGATCTGCAAACTACAAACTGAAGTTGTATTTAGGCAGATCACCTACTATTACACATTTAACCATTGTGCACAGCTAAATCTCTTAACTAAGTGGACTATGAAAGTCTTTTGATGTTTCATTCATAGAGTGAACATTGTTATCCTGTCAACCCCAGAGTGACTATTGGTTGGATGATAACTTTTGGTTTAAAATCCTCTAATAAGGTCACACCTAACAATGTGGTTGTAAACCTTTAACAGGGTTGGGTCTTCATTGACCTCACTTTAGAAGAGTGAACAATTTTGGGTTGCCGGTCCCAGGTGGTTTTTCCTTTTACTGGGTTTCCACATTAAATCTCTTGTGTTATGTGTTGATTGTGATATTTTTTGTGATCATACTTTGCATATTACATGTTAGATTTAATTGGTAATTAATATAGATTTTAGATTGTTAATCAGTAAATACATAGATAGTGGAAGTATTCTACAGTTACCGACTTGCATAAGTAATATAATTGTTTTGGATTATACATTTTTAATTGGGACACTGGATAACTAATTCACCCCCCTCTCAGTTATTCTAACAAAGACAACTGTTTGTAATGAGGACTCCATAATGTAATTGAATAACTAAGAAAGGAAATAGATCCATTGTTTACTGTACTAGAACTTTATTGATTGACAAAAAGGTTGCACAAACATTCTCAAGAGAAGATATAAGTACTGTAGTTTATACTCTCAATTGAATATAGTTGAAGAAATGTACCAAAAAAACACCCTATGAAGTATGGTTTAGACAGACATCAAATGTAAGTTACTTTAAATTTTTTGGAAGTAGGTGTTATATACTACAAGATTTTAGAAATGGAAAGTTTGACTCTAAAGGTGATGAAGGAATATTTCTTGGTTACTCATCAAAGAGAAAAGAATATAAATGTTTAATCAAGGATTCTAACAAAATAGTTGAAACTGAAAATGTAAGAGTTGATGAATTTGGAGAAAGGAATGAAGAGGATGGAAAAAATGAACCTAAGGATTATAACAGATTTGTCTATGTCTAAGATGGCAATTTGGTAGATACAACCAAGTAGCAACAAGAAGGAACTAATGAACAAGATGAGACTCCACTAAGAGATGAGAACACTGATGAACATTCTAATGAACATGAATTAGAAAAGTATGTGAGAAGACACCATTCACTGAGAATAATTATTGGAGACAAGTATGCAGGAGTGCAGACAAGAAGTAAGTTGAAAAATAATACATGTTTGATTTTTGAATTTGAGCCAAGATTAGTCAAAGATGCACTAGAGAATGAAGATTGGATGAATGAAAATAAAGAATAAATAGATCAAATTGAAAAGCATAACACATGGTCACGGGTACTGAGACCTATGGATAAGAATGTGATTAGAACAAAGTGGATTTTATGAAATAAACTCAATAAAAAGGAGATGTCATAAGAAATAAAACAAGATTAGTCTCCAAAGGGTATGCAAAAGAAGATAGTCTTGATTGAAACATTTGACCTTGTTTCTAGATTAGAAGTTGTAAGAATATTACTTGTATATGTTTCTTACAAAGGATTTAAAGTTTATCAAATGGATGTTCAATTTGCATTTCTAAATGGAATTCTTGAAGAAGAAGTCTATATTGAACAACCTAATGGATTTGTTGACAAGAACAATAAGCAAACGGTTCACAAATTGCATAAAGATTTAAATGGATTGAAGCAAGCTCCTTGAGAATGGTATGAAATATTGTACTCTTACTTAGTTAAGATTGGATTTGAAAGGACTAGTGATAATAACAATTTATACTTCAAATATGATAGTTTTGATGAAATTTTGATTGCTAAAATATTTGTTGATGACATTATATTTGGTGGTAATGATATATTTGGTGAGGAGATGAGAAAAAAATTTGAGATGTTTATGATTGGAGAGATTAAATTCTTTATTGGACTTCAAATTCAACAAGTTAAGGATGGGATCTACATCATTCAATATAAGTATATCAAGGAGATGTTGAAATCATTCAATATGGAACACTCTAAATTGGTTGGAAAACCAATGGCTATTGGTTTTAAATTGTTAAAAGAACATGATACTAAGGAAGTGAATGAAAAAATTTATCAATCCATAATGTTAGGAATGAATGGTGAATATATCCTATGAGGGATTATTCATAGCCATTTTGTAGAAATTTTTGTTGCATTCATGACTGTGATTGTCATTGATGTCAACACAGTGATCTACTGGAGATTAGCAGAGAAGCAAACTTTGTTTGAATTAGTGCACGTGGGATATTGAAGATAAATTTACGACTATTTGAGGACTTAATTTATGTTGCATCTTGTGTTCATGGTCAAGAGTGCATACAAAAATTCAATTATTCATGATAGTTATGTGTAAATGAGTGGAATCGATATTCAGGTAGTGCTCCTCTCATAGGCTTGTGGAAAATAGATGATATCTCCTAATCAGGATAGAATCTAGGCATGAAAAATTATATAGTTGATAAAGACATTATGATAGTGACATGGACATGATAGGAAGGTCAGAGGTTGCACAAGTTTAGAATTATCTTGTTTGGAAGCTAACAGTTTTATGTAATTATGAATATTGTGTAACATATGGAAGTTTGTATTTTGTAATTGGTTAAGCCTTGTTGGATGACTCATTTTTAATTATTTGAGTGTGGTAAAAAGGAAGGATTTTTTTCCTTTATTTTAATAGAAAATATATGAGAGATAGTATGAAAGTGAATTACAAAATTGAGCAATATTTGTTGTAAGAGGATATGCGAAGTACATGGATCTAGTATTGAGATATGATGAAGTAACTGGTGTGGTTCGGCATAGACAAAGGAGAAAAGATAATTTTATGAGATCTATAAATATTTTGTATTATTCTATTGACTAATACAAAGATTAGTTTGATAGTGTGTTCAGTGATATTTCCCTTGGAGCTATTTTGGCAATGGGTCCTTCTGTCTTCCATAACTCTTAACAGTCTTAGAATATTTTAATAGGGATTCAAAGTCTCCTTATAGGAACTCATACCTATTGAATGTATTTCATAAGTGATATAGGACAAGAAAGGAGGATCCAATTAAGGACAATCCTCACATGTAGCCAAACACCACAATGTGGAATTACTCAACAAGACAATGTTTTCAACTAAATTTTCATTAACATGCCCAGTTGTATGGCCTTCCAAGTTAGGGAAAATTACAATCAAGAAAGAGTTGTGCAAGATCAAAAAATATCCAAGCCAACTATAGCTAGTCCAGTTCTGAAAATGATTAGCAATTGATGGAAACCCTAAGGTAGATTTGAGCTTGAGCTTGCAAGCCACCAAGAAATCTCCTTGTCTCCAAGCATGCAAATCACTAGCTCTACTATTACAAACTATTAGATAGCAACCTGATCTTCAAGATCCCGTAGGGTCTAGATCTACCTTCTATATCTACCAATCTAATACTATTGAATTTGATCCCTAAACAACTACCCAAACACTCCTTAAATACTAATCTTTAGCCACAAGTTGGCTGTATGATAGAATTAAATCCTAAGCCAAGTTAGCTCTCATTACAAACAAACATTAAATGCTAAAATAATCATCTCTCAAATAGCCTTACAAACATTTAATTCTCCATGTCAGCCTCTAGATCCACATAGGAGAATACAACAAAAGCTACAAATAATAAATGCACCAAGTCGGCCACCCAAATCCTCAAGAACTCTAGTTGGTAAACTAGAACTACTGAGTGCCAGAGAAACAACTGAGCACCAGTACAACAACCAACCACTCCAAGAAACATCAAGAGACACAAGAATTACCGAGCACAACTTCTATTGGCAATTTGGCTAAAGTGAGTACATAGATGTTTTCATTATGGAAACATATGATCCACATGAAGATTGCATAGGTTTGAGAGCAAGTATAGCAGAGCGCATTGCAAATTTTTCTAAGTGTAAGATAGTGTTTTCACCAGTGCACCAGGATATAGTTTTTGTTTTTGACATTGACTTGAGTAAGTTCAGTGCTTGCACACTTGAACATAGAATCTATGATGACTAGTGATGATCCATCTCAAAGCACAAGTTAGTATAACATGTATGAAATTAGTTATGATAGTTTTATTGAAGATAGTGTTAAGCCGACATGACATAATATGAAGGAAGAATTGGTAAAGAGTTAAGAGATTATTTTGTTTATCAAAATAATGACTTAACAATATAAAAGGATGACATCCTAGATGTTAAATCTTAGATAAAGATATATGGAAGCTGACCATGTAAAGTTATTATCTTTAATAACTTGTATATATGTAATATGTAATTGCAAGAAGAAGATGTAATGAGATGAAAAAGATTGTAATGATATAATGTGAATGTAAGAGCAGCGAAAAGAGATTAATGCAAGAAGCATAAGGTTATATACCTTAATCCATTTTTGTAATAAGTTGATGCATGAGCATCCTGGGTGTAAGAGCAATCTTGCATCACCCAAAAATATTTCTATTTTTTATATTCAATAAGGGCTATTTTAGTGCAGAGCTGCTATTTATGGAAAGTTACTATTTTTTCGTAATTTTTGCATGTGCTTAGAATGATCTAATTTCTTTCTTGGAGGTTCATTTTGGTCATGTAAGTCTGCCAGTAAAGTTTCATTGCCAGATCAAGTGTATATTGGAAGATATTGAAGATTTTCGGTATTGGCAGCAGGGTACAGAAACTTTGAACTCAGTTTTGAAGGCTTTAGAGGCCCCAGATGAGGTTGAAAATTTGGGTGATGGGCGCTTGCGCTAGTCAAGCCTGTAGAGCGCTTCGTGGTGTTTCCGAAATGGGGTTATAATAGCTGATCGGGTCAACTGGTGATGACTTATGGTCTTCGGAAGTTGGGCCACCTGAAATGGCAAAAAATAATTTTCTTCAAAATTTTTGTTCGGGTTTCAAAGGTTATCTTGAGCCCACTATGATGTAATAAAATGTAAAATAAAATAATTCTAAGTTTGGTCAGCCTTATTGGCTAAAATTCTGGAACCTTCTCAGGTGGTGGATAATTGCCTATATAAGGAAGGCTGTATTATTGTCTTAGGCAGTTCAGAATAGTTCTGGGTAATAGTTCGAGGCTTTGTCCTATAGAATATTGTAAGGGAATGCCCATGTGGCTTTGCATATTGTAATTCTGAAAGTTTGTAATTCCACATTTGTGGAGATAATAAGAAGCCAATTTTTCTGTTCTTGCATATTATTGTTGTTGCTTCTCTTTTTCTGTTATGTGTTTGTGGTATTAAGGGGAGCACCCTTCATCAAGTGGTATCAGAGTAGGATTCTTGAGTGTGTAAACAGATTGCCGACTGTGAGGTAGTTTGCACCAGGACCGTGGCTAGGGTTTCAGCGCACATCACGAAAATGCCTCCACGAAGGGAACGTGGCAGAAGAGCTGGTGTTGTAACACCTGAGGTTAGAGAGCTGCAGAGACAAGTGCGAGCATTGCGAGAAGAGATTCGTAGAGGAATGAATCTTAATGTCAGAGATGAAAGCAAGGATGAAGCCGAAGAAGAATATCAAGAAGGAGAAGCTGAAATTGTGAACCAGGAGGAAGAAAGACTTTTTCGGATGATTTCCAAGATTGGGAAAAGACCTAAGATTGAGGTTCCTACATTTTCTGGAAATCTTAACCCAGAGGAATTGATCGACTGGATCAATGAATGTGAGGAGTATTTTGAGTATGAAGATGTTGAGGATCCTGATAGGGTCAAATTTGTGAAGGCCAGACTGAAAGGTCATGCGAAGATCTGGTGGCAAGAAATTCAATTGGAGTGAAATAGAAGAGGGAAAGATAAAATCACAAGATGGGATCGGATGGTGGAAAAATTGAAGTGATAGTTCATTCCTATTGATTATGAGCTTGACCTACTGAAGAAAATGCAAAGTTTGAAGCAAGCAGGAAAATCTGTTCAGGAGTATACAGAGGAGTTCTATCGACTCCTCATCAGAACAGGCCATGCCGAAGCTGATAAGGAGAAAGTTGCCTGATACCTTAATGGGTTAAGGCCAAGCATTTAGGAGGAGTTGAATCTGGTTCGAATGAACAGTATTGAGGAGGCATACCAATTTGCCCTAAAAGTAGAGGAAAAGCTGAACAAGAAGTTTGAGAGCAGACAAAATAGAAGAGGTCACGGTGGACGATCTGGTGGACGGTCATATGGTGGCCAAAATGAAGATCCAAAAAAGAAGGATGAGGCTAGTAGCAGTCAAAATCAGCGAGGAAATAATTCCAATCACTTCCAGGATCAGAATAATAGAGATCAGAGAGGAAGAGGAAGAGGACAAGGATCTGGAAGAGGTGGCTTCTGTGGAACATGTTTTCACTTTGGAGAAGAAGGTCATAGGGCATTTGAATGTCCTCAGTGCCAAGGCAGAACAGACAGGAGAAATGAAGGCCAGGCCAGAGTTGCACATGTAGATGAAGATGCCAGATCATCAAATTCTGAAGATGTTGAAAGAGGAGAAACGTTGATTAACAGAAGAGTCCTATTGAGTGGTGAGGATGAACCTGAGCAAAGGAGGAGCCTGTTTCACACCAGGTGCAAGTGTGAAGGTAAATGTTGTGATGTGATTATTGATAATGGAAGCACTGACAATTTGGTGTCAGAAGAGATGGTGACAAAGTTGAAGCTCCAGAGACAGAAACACCCACATCCATATCGGATTGCCTGGGTACAGGATGACCACAAGGTCATGGTCAATGAACAATGCGTACTGAAGTTCAAGATTGGCGGATACCAAGATGAGGTATTGTGTGATATCATATCTATGGATGCATGTCATATGTTGTTGGGTAGACCATGGTAGTTTGACAGATGTGCTGTACATGATGGTCATGCGAATACCTATTCCCTGACAAAGGATGGAGTGCGACATAAGCTAAAACCATTGAAGGTGACTGAAGAAAAGGTATGTGGTAATGCAAGGATAACTTTTGTTGATGGAAGAAATTTCGTAGATGGTGTGAGGCATGAGCATGTATTTTTTTCTTTAATTCCAAAAGCTGGTAAAGAGAAAGTAGAAGATGTTCCTGTAGAAGTTGCAGATTTGTTGAATGAGTTTCAGGATATTGTATCCGATAATGTGCCTGATGGATTACCACCAGTCAAGAAGATCAGTCATCAGATGGACTTGATCCCAAGAGTGATTTTGCCAAATAAGGCAGCACACAGAATGACACCTGCAAAAAGTGAGGAGTTGAATAGACAAGTACATGAACTGTTACAGAAAGGATTGATCCATGAGAGTCTGAGTCCCTGTGCTATACCAGCGGTATTAGCACCAAAGAATGGAGAATGGAGGATGTGTATAGATTCTAGGGCAATAAACAAGATCACAATCAAGTATAGGTTTCCATTACCATGAATGGATGATATTATGGACTATTTGAGTGGAGCTGTGTATTTCTCAAAGATAGATCTGAAGAGTGGATATCATCAGATTCGGATCAAAGAAGGAGATGAATGGAAGACTGCCTTCAAGACAAAGGAAGGACTATATGAGTGGTTAGTCATGCCTTTTGGGCTAACCAATGCCCTGAGCACTTTCATGCGGCTCATGAACGAGGTTCTGAAAGAATTTATAGGTAAGTTTGTCATTGTTTACCTAGATGATATTTTGATCTTTAGTAAGACATTGGATGAGCATATGATGTATATTCGTATGGTATTTGAGAAGTTGAGAGAAGAGAAATTGCTGATTAATTTGAAGAAGTGCAGTTTTGTGAAGAAGGAGTTAGTGTATTTGGGGTTTGTAGTTTCAGGAGAAGGTCTAAAAATGGACCCAGAGAAGGTACAGGCTATCCTTGAATGGCCTACTCCAAAGAGTGCTACTGAGGTAAGATCTTTTCATGGTCTAGCTAGCTTTTACAGAAAGTTTATCAGGAATTTTATTAGTATTTGTGGACCCTTGACTGAAACAATGAGAGGGGATAGAAAAGAGTTTAAGTGGACAAATGGGGCAGAAAAGAGTTTTCAATTGTTGAAACAAAAAGTTACAGAAGAACCTATTTTAGCACTTCCAGATTTTAATAAGGTGTTTGAAGTAGATTGTGATGCTAGTGGTACTGCAATAGGAGCTGTTATGAGCCAAGAAGGTAAACCTGTTGCTTATTTCAGTGAGAAGTTAAATGATGCCAAGAGGAAATATTCTATTTATGATCAGAAATTTTATGCTATAGTTTAGGCATTAAAGAAGTGGAGACATTATCTACTTCCTAAGGAGTTTGTTTTGTATACTGATCATCAAGCTTTGCAATATTTGAATAGTCAAGGAAAGTTGAATCAGAGGCATTTGAAATGGGTTGAGTTTTTGCAGAGTTATACATTTGTTTTGAAACATAGGAGTGGAAAGTCTAATAGGGTTGTAGATGCTCTTAGCAGAAGGAAACTATTGCTGACAGAAATGCAGATTGAAGTGGTTGGGTTCAAGGAACTCAAGAATTTGTATCCAGAGGATCCTGATTTTGGTGAAGCTTGGAAAGCTTGTACAGAACCTGTTACTCTAGACAGGATGAAATGGTTGGATTTCATCATCCAGGATGATATGCTATTCAGAGGGAGTCAGTTGTGCATTCTACGAAGTTCTATAAGGGAGAATCTCATCAAGGAGAAGCATAGCGGAGGATTTGCTGGACATTTTGGTCGTGATAAAACCCTTGGTTTGGTTAGTGAGAATTATTATTGGCCACAATTGCAGCAAGATGTGAAGAAGTTTGTACAGAGTTGCAGAGTATGTCAAATGGTGAAAGGAGTGAAGTAGAATACAAGGTTGTACCAGCCATTGCCTATACCACAGAAGCCTTGGGAGGATATCAGTATGGACTTTGTTCTTGGTTTACCGAGGACACAGCAGGGACATGATTAAATTTTTGTAGTTGTTGACAGATTTTCAAAGATGACACATTTCATTCCCTGCAAGAAGACTAATGATGCTGTTCATGTAGCAGAATTGTTTTTCAGAGAAGTAGTGAGACTTCATGGTTTGCCAAAGACCGTAGTTTCAGATCAGGACACTAAGTTTGTTGGATATTTCTGGGGAACATTGTGGAAGAAGTTGAAGATAGATTTGAAGTTCAGTTCATCACATCACCCACAGACTGATGGACAGACAGAGGTGGTGAATAGGAGTTTGGGAAATCTGTTGAGATGTTTGGTTGGGGATAAGCCAACAGGATGGGATTTGATTTTACCACAGGTAGAATTTGCATACAATAATTCTGTCAACAGGAGCACTGGTAAATCACCATTCCAGATTATATATGGAAGTAGTCCAAGAAATGCATCTGAGTTGAGAAAGATAGATAAAGGAGAAATAAGTAGTGCTAAGGCTGAGGATTTTGTAGAACATTTGAAGAACATCCATGGGGAGGTGAGGAAGCATATTACCAAGATAAACGCACAGTATAAGGCTAAGGCAGATGAGAAAAGGAGGTATAAGGAATTTCAGGTTGGTGATGAAGTCAAGGTTCATTTGCGGAAGGAGCGGTTTCCAGTTGGTACATATAACAAGTTGAAAATGAAGAAGTTTGGACCATGTAAGATATTGAAGAAGCATGATTCAAGAAATGCATATGAGGTAGAATTGCCTAGTGAGCTGAATATTTCACCAATGTTTAACATTTCAGATCTGACAGAGTATCATGAAGGAGGTGTTGAAGATGAGATCACAAGAGCACAGTGGAGTATTCCAGCAACTCGTTCAGACACTAAGGAGATCAAAGACATACTGGACAGTCATGTTGGTAGAAGCACAAGGAATAGGACATATGAAGATTATTTGGTCAAATGGAAAGGATGACATGTAGAAGATTCATCGTGGCTAACAAAAGAGCAGGTTAACCGTCTTGGTTTTCCTCTGCACACTTGAGTCGTGACAGGGTCACTTCTCAAATTACCCTGGGTGTCTGATCCAGGAGCATCCTGGGTGTAAGAGCAATCTTGCATCACCCAAAAATATTTCTATTTTTTATATTCAATAAGGGCTATTTTAGTGCAGAGCTGCTATTTATGGAAAGTTACTATTTTTGGTAATTTTTGCATGTGCTCAGAATGATCTGATTTCTTTCTTGGAGGTTCATTTTGGTCATGTAAGTCTGCCAGTAAAGTTTCATTGCCAGATCAAGTGTATATTGGAAGATATTGAAGATTTTCGGTATTGGCAGCAGGGTACAGAAACTTTGAACTCAATTTTGAAGGCTTTAGAGGCCCCAGATGAGGTCAAAAATTTGGGTGATGGGCGCTTGCGTGGGTCAAGCCTGTAGAGTGCTTCGTGGCATTTCCGAAATGGGGTTATAATAGCCGATCGGGTCAACTGGTGATGACTTATGGTCTTCGAAAGTTGGGCCACCTGAAATGGCGAAAAATAATTTTCTTCAAAATTTCTGTTCGGGTTTCAAAGGTTATCTTGAGCTGACTATGATGTAATAAAATGTAAAATAAAATAATTCTAAGTTTGGTCGGCCTTATTGGCTAAAATTCTGGAACCTTCCCAGGCGGTGGATAATTGCCTATATAAGGAAGGCTGTATTATTGTCTTAGGCAGTTCAGAATAGTTCTGGGTAATAGTTCGAGGCTTTGTCCTACAGAATATTGTAAGGGAATGCCCATGTGGCTTTGCATATTGTAATTCTGAAAATTTGTAATTCCACATTTGTGGAGATAATAAGAAGCCAATTTTTCTGTTCTTGAATATTATTGTTGTTGCTTCTCTTTTTATGTTATGTGTTTGTGGTATTAAGGGGAGCACCCTTCATCATTAGTATACATTGTACATTACTTGTTTGGGTAGTGGGCTCATCTGGTAATCAGATTTTGTATTGAAAACTCCTAACAGGGTTGAGGCTTCCAATAAGGCCTATAGTCCCTTAATCAGGACTGATACAGTATATGCTTGTAATAGACTCCTAATAGGGTCAACATCCTTAATAGGATACTTTTGATTAGTGGATCTTTGTGGGTACCATCCCCACCAGGGTTTTCCCTTGGCTAGGGTTTCCTCGAGAACATATCATGTGTTATGAGTTCTTTATTTCCATTGCTATGCATATTGTTTAGCTTCTTATGTTATGCATGTATAAAGATAAGTTCTTATATCCATAATTGGGAAAAAGATAAAGTTTGTAGAATACTGATTCACCCCCCCTCTCAATATTCCCTATTTCTAACAATTTGTATCAGAGCTTAGTTACTCGGAGAAGAATCATTCAAGGAAAGCCTAGCAGCTTGAGTAAGATCTCTATGGATATGGATCAACTACAAAAAAATCTTGAAGAAGCTCTTGAACAGATTGATATGCTTACTGATGAAAGAAACACTCTGAAAAAGAAATATGATGATGCAAAGAACCTCATTGAGAAACTGAAAAATAAGGTAGAAGATCTGAAATCTGAAAAGGAATCCAAAATTCTTATTGAAGACTGTGATGATAATTTAGAAAAATAAAATGTGATCCTTAAGCATGAACTGAAGATAGCAAATCTAAATCTTAGTTTGAAAGATGGAAATGAAAAAAATGAAGCAAATCTGAGATCTAAGAATGAAAGGTTAAAGATTGAGAATGAAGAATTAAAATCTAAACTTGGTAAAGTAACATATGAATTTGAGAAAGTAAACTTCTAACATGAAAAACTTTAGAAATACAATAAGATTGTGAAAGGTAAATTGACTCAATCCAAACAATAACTTGAAAGGCTATATTCAAATAGTGATAAGATCGATGAATAAGTATCTTATGGAAAACCATCCTATGATAAGATTGGACTTGGATTTAATATATTCAAAACAAATTATGAAAGCAAGGAACCAGATCTGAAAGAATTTGAAAGCATAGATATGAAAAAGTTAGATGAGATCAACAAATCTAAAGACACACCTAAAGAAGAAGAACCATCAAACCAAGAAGAATCACCCAAAGGTATGCAAAGAGAATTCAAAGGTAGATGTTTTGGTTGTAATACTATTGGTCACATGAAGAGAGATTGCATAGGTAAACAATTTAAACCTCTTAATGGTTATTGTTATAATTGTCATGGTTTTGGACATAGAGCTATTGAATGTAGAAGACATAAAGTTATTGTGAATAATTATGGTAGCAGAATGTTTAGAAATACTAACAATGTAGATAAAAGACCTACTAAAGATATGAACAAAAGAAATGAAGTAGTATGTTATAGATGCAACAAGATTGGACACATTGCTAGAAACTGAAAATCATAAATCAATCAGCAAGGACCAAGATATGGGAACAATGGAATTGTTTGTCAAATATGTAACAAGATTGGACATACAAAAAGGTTTTGTAGAATGAACAATGAAGTTTTTCATCCTAAACCTAGCCCTAGAAATCATCCAAGAAGAAATGAAGATGTAGGTAACAGACAGAAAGGTTGCTGTAGTAATGCAGATGAAGTAAATTTTGTTAAAGGCACTGATCAAGGAAACATATTCAACATTGAAGGTAATCAGAAAGGTGAAGTATCGAGTGGTAAGAATGAATCCTTACCTGACCTAACTCAAAGCACTTAATTTATGATAATTACAATAGATTAGGAACTTAGAATTAGTATAGAAGTAGATTTTTGATGAATTAAGTCTTGCACAGTTAATGTAAGGTAGTTTATGATGTACTAATGCTATGGTTAAGAGCGCAAAAGAAAATATTATGTTTTGTGAGATCACAAGAAGTTTTAGGTTTTGCAAGATAACATAAACAACTTTTTGGAAAGAAGCAGCAAAAGAATTGAATGTGATGTCAGATCTAAGTGAGATTGAAGTAATAAAAGGTTATGATCAATGTTATTTGATTTTCAAAGTGAATTGAAGTGTTTGGGAGAGAAAAGAACAGAGATTGGAAGCATTTTGCAGTGATTTGGTGAAAGATTTGAGTGCCAAATCTATGAAAGCCCTAAAATCATGAACTCAAGGTATTTATCTTGATAGATCTTTGAATCGGTATAAGGAATTTAAAGTAGTCATGGATTTATCCTTAATTAACAATATCAGAGATAAGAACAGACCTAGAATGAAGAGGGAACCAGTAGAACCCTTGGAAGAAGATGATCCTAGGTTAGCATTATCATCCGTAGTAGACGGAGTTTTGCATTTAGAAAATGTGAGTTGGATGCAAGTTAGAAACTGTCAGTGATAGTGATTTTACCAATGAACATATGAACATTTACAATCAGGACATGTCATTAAAACAAGGATATGAACATTTGAAATATAATGAGATTGTTTAGTATGCTTTGAAGTATGAGTTTGACAATGAAGAATGCACTAAGCTCATTCTAAGCAGAATTCACAATGGGATGTTTTGGCTAGAGGATAGAGTCATAGACATTACAGTTGACTTGATTCATGAAGTCATAGGTTTATCTAAAGTTGGTGCTATTCTTTTAAATGAGAAAAATAGTCATAGACAACACAGGTTCATCCTACAATGGCAAAGGAATTGTGATTAGAAAGATCAAACAACATGATGTTAGATATGTATGCAAGTACCTAACAACTAAGTTTTGTGCAAATTCTAGAGAAGATGATATGGTAGCTGGAATGGAGCATATTGCCTATTTAATGTGTGTTGACAAAGTACCAGTTGACATGTGTGAAATTCTAAGAATTCAACTATTTGAAAACTTGGAGAAGATAAAGAAATCTAAGTATGCACAATTTAGATTTTCATCCTTAATCACATACATGTTTTTCCACTCATTGAGAATATTTCCATACACCATTGCACATGATTGGAATGATGGAAAAAATGCTATGGAAAGGATAAATACAATATATTTGAGACATGTTATTGACAAGGTAAATGAGAGTGTTATTTTAGTAGTGAAGACATTTCAGAACATGGTAACTAGCAGATTAAGAATTCCATAATCACTTGTGAAGAAGTATAAGAATGATATATGTTTTATGGTTGACACTAATTTTACCTATATTGAAGTAGTGGAACCTAGAATTGAGTTCATAGACCCTCTTAGCTATGAGATATCTGAGGCTGAAATAGAAGAATATGTTGGCAGATTACTTAAAAGTAAATTGGACACTCAGTGCAGTAGATTTGGAACTTTTGAAGAGAACTTCAACTCAACAAAAGCTATAATTGAAGAGCAGTAATCTAAGAAGAGAGTTGACAACACTATTCGGAGAATACTGAAAGATACAACAATGTCAGAACAAGAATTCTTAATAGAAAAACAAACAATAGCAAAAATTAGGGATATAGGATAGAAAGAAGTCTTTATTGTACCACCCTTGTCATCCAATATAGCACAACAAGAACCTACATAAGTCAAGGTGAAAGTAGAGGAACAAGTAACAACTAGATCCACTTCCTCCATAGCTAGCAAGAGAATGAAAGAAATTGCTACTGGACCAAGAAAGAGATAGAAGACTTTAGTTCAACCAGTACCAAAAGAAATTGTAGAGATAAAAGATGATGACACTACAGTTAAGAAGAATTCTTGGAAACCTAAAGTTGAGAAGCTTAATGAGAAGATTATTGAAAATGGAGACTTTACCAAAATGAACAAATACTATAGTCTTTATGGTTATTCAGACAAAATTAATTTGGAGAATGCTATTGTGAATCATATGATGTCAGAAAATAAGAAATTTGATTCTATTCAAGGTCAAATACCTAATGAGTTGTACACCAAACTACTAAATAGAAAGCAGAGAGCAACTGAAGAAGACACCAATATCAAAAAGAATCTTGTGAAGAAGCTTTGTGATGTGAGAGATGATGAACACTTGGAGAAAATATTGAAGGACATAAGCATCCATTTGAGAACCAAAAGGAGAACCATTTTGATTATGGGAGGTAGATATGAAAAAGTTAATTCAGATATAGAGCAGGCAATAATCAAGGTCATTGCATAAAACATTGGAGAGCCATCAGTTGCAGCAGAGAAAGTAGTTGAAGCTAAACAAGAGGATATTTCTTGTCCTTTAGCTATTAACATTGAAGATGAAACTATGAATATAGAAGGTACTAAGGTCACCTTGGATACTAATGACAATGTATTCAAGAACTTAGCAAACATTGTTGACAATTTGGCTCTTGATGAACCAGATAGAACTAAAAAAGTAGAGCAAACTCAATCTATCAGTGAAGAACCTAAGAAGACTGTGATTCAAGCACCCATTCCTTCCACAGAAGACATCAGTCTTACTCCTAAGACTGGAAAGAAGAAACTAATTAGATCTTTGTTTGAAGATTTAGGAAAGGAAGTTGATGATGATGATCAGTTGGAATTGATCACTTATTTGAATAAAATCATTGGCAAGAACAAGAAAGTGAAAAATCTTGAAGGGAGTCTGAAGGATCTTACTGAGAAGTTACAAAGCATTGTAACTACACAAATCATAGAGGCAAACCCTTTGGAGAAAGCTAAGAAGGTAATGAGAACTTTTGATAATGAATTCACTGACCTATCTGATATTGCAAAAGTGAGAGCTCAAGCAACTTATGAAGCTAAAATGCTTTTGAACATAAGTCAAAATATCAGGAATGATATTAGCAATCTTGATATTTGTATCAAGAACTTGAGAAAACATTTGGAGATAGGAAAATCTTTGTACATATAGTGTACAAAACTAGAGATTTTGACAACAGAAGAGGAACAAAAGATCAAGTTGAAGGAAGTTGAGATTCAAAATGAATGTAACCTTCTTTCTAGACCTAATGTGAAAGTATGTGATGCTAAAAAGAAAGTTCGGAAGCTTTATGATGAAATAAGAATATTGCAAGATGAGAGGAATAGAAAAATGAGGAGACTCACTCTTCTGAGAGAAAACATCTCTATGAAGTTGAGTATCATTGAAGAGCAATTATAAGAATGTCTTATAGCTAAGACATCCTTTCAAACACTCAAATTTGACAACCTCCAAGCTTGTCAAATAGTAGCTTATGGATTGAGCACATTACTCAATGTGGTAGATTCCATCAAGAATTCATGGGAAAATGAGATAGAAGCTATGAAAACTGATTTTTCACATTATATTGCAAGCCTACCAGCTTTGCAATAAGAAAATGAAGGTATAATCTTGTTTGGGATACAATTTTGTAATCCTCCCTACCTTATTTTGTCATTGTTGTCAAAGGGGGAGAGATATTAGAGTAGAAAATTGATATATTTGATAAGGATTGATACTCTTAGGGGGAGCATTGTATTAGATTTTATATTTTGAGGAGTTATAAGGATAGTATACATATTCTATACTATGGCCACAATTTTTATATAATTTTGAGATTTTGACTTGTACACTTATCCAGTTTTCTCATATGTTGCCACCAATGACAAAGAGGGAGATTGTTGGCAATTTGGATGAAGTGAGTACACACATGTTGTCATTATGGAAACATATGATCCACATGAATATTGCATAGGTATGAGAGCAAGTATAGAAGAGCGCATTGCAAATTTGTCTAAGTGTAAGATAGTGTTTTCACTAGTGCACCAGGATATACTTTTTGTTTGTGACATTGACTGGAGTAAGCTCAGTTCTTGCACACTTTAACATAGACTCTATGATGACTATTGATGACCCATCTTAGAGCACAAGTCATTATGGCATGCACAAAATTAGTTATGACAATTTTATCGAAGATAGTGATAAGCCGACATGACAGAATATGAAGGTAGAATTGGTAAAGAGTTAAGGGGTTATTTTGTTTATCAAAATAATGACTTAACAATATAAATGGATGACATCCTAGATGTTAACTCTTGGATAAAGATATATGGAATCTGACCATGTAAATTTATTATCTTTATTAACTTGTATATATGTAATATGTAATTGCAAGAAGAAGATGTAATGAGATGAAAAAGATTGTAATGATATAATGTGAATGTAAGTGCAGAAAAAAGAGATTGATGCAAGTAGCATAAGGTTATATACCTTAATCCATTTTTTTAATAATTATACATTGTACATTACTTGTTTGGATAGTGGGCTCATCTGGTAATCAGATTTTGTATTGACAACTCCTAACAGGGTTGAGGCTTCTAACAAGGCCTATAGTCCCTTAATCAAGACTGATACACTATATGCTTGTAATAGACTCCTAAAAAGGTCAACATCCTTAATAGGATACTTTTTATTACTAGATCTTTGTGGGTACCATCCCCACTGGGGTTTTCCTTTGGCCAGGGTTTCCTCGAGAACATATCATGTGTTATGAGTTCTTTATTTCCATTGCTATGCATATTGTTTAGCTTCTTATGTTATGCATGTATAAAGATAACCTATTATATCCATAATTGGGAAAAAGCTAAAGTTTTTATAATACTAATTCAACCCCCCCTCTCAGTATTCCCTATTTCTAACAATTTCCACTGAACACCAGAAGCTTCACTAAGTTCCTTCAGTGACTGAGCTCCCTTCAATAACCAAGATGGTCGGTTAAAGATGTGACTAAGTAACACATAACCAAATCAACACACCTCCATGTAGATTCACTAAGTACCCTAGAATGCCCCTATATCAGACACCCAAATTTTGAAGAAAGGTTCTCATAAGATGGAAGAACATCTTTCAGGATTCAACACATAAACCCCAAACTGATTCTTCACATACATGTCCTCCAAATTTTCACCTTGCATACTCTTTCACTTCTATTTCCTCTATCTTTTCTAGTCTTTCCTTGATAATACACATGATTTCTCTACATACTGATCATCACTCCTCTTAGGATCCAACAAATCAACTTGGCTACCAATACTCAGGCTCCTCCTACCAAGTGTTGTATCCATCAAAGGCATCAGGCAAACTTCCTCTCATCCTTCTCAACCATAAACACATTCTTGACACAATCATACATAGCTCTGCAATCATATTTCCAAGGTGTACCGAGCAATATGTGACAACTATTAATCTCCACAATATTACATAACACTAGATCCTTATACTGACCAATATGAAAATCAACAAATCATTGTTCCCTCACTCACCTCCATAGCATGAACATTTTGTAACCAGCCAATCCTATAAGGACAAGAATGTTTCATTCTATTCAAACCAAGTTTCTAAACAATGTCCTTAGAAACAAGGTTATTAGTACTACCACTATCAATAATTACATCACAAAGTTTACCTCTAGACTTGCACTGAGTTTTGAACAAATTACTCCTTTGACAAGGTTCCTCATTTGTACCGAGCAATGTTCTCTGAACTAGCAAGTTCTCAGATTCAAGTTCATTTTGAATTTTCTCATTTACCATAGCAGTCTATTGGTCACCAAGCTTCTTCTCTGTACACTCAAAAGAATGGTGTCCTTCTTCTCCAAAATTATAACAAGTACCATTAAAGATAACCCTACCTATCTTATTCTTCAATTCCACAAGTTTTAGTTCATCTTCAGAAGTCAGTTTATCCTTCACTAAGTGATCAATATTTTTCTTCCCTCAAGGATTACTATGTTGTCTTCTTTTCAACTTATCTTCTACCTTCAGAGCATATTGATAAGAATCTTCAACCAAACCAATTTTCAACATACCAAGCTCATCCTAAATATTGAATCTCAAACCATTCACATACTAAGCTACCTTTTCTTTACCAAATTCTCTGTGTCAAGACCGAATAGTCAATTTATAGAACTCCTTGGCATAGTCCTCCATAGTTAAATATTTTTTCTTCAAATTATACAACTTCTTAAACAAGTGAACCTCATAGTCATCAGGTATGAACTTAGCTTTCAATTTATTCACCATCAACCTCCACTGGTTGATATTCATTTCACCTTCATCTTCTCTATCTCTTTTTAATTCTTTAAACCATAGAGTAGCATGTCCTTTCAACTTAGTTTGTTCCAATCTCACTCTCAAAGGATCTCCATTTTCTTCAATCTCAAAGAAGTCTTCTAGTTCACCAATCCAATCAATCAAGTCCCTAGGTTTTAAAGTACCAAAGAAAGTAGAAAATTCCATTCGATAATTATTACTTAATCGAGCTCCTATCTATGCAACTGACTAGTACTATCTTCACCAGATTTGTCTCTCTAGTCATCACCACTAGATCCAATAGCTTCAAAGTCTTCAACAACTTCCTCATAACCATCATCAATACCAAGATTCTTTGGCATACCAAAAATACTTGTCATGACCTCAGCAATCATGCCATTCTTCATCAATTCCATCTTAGATCTGAAAATAGATTTCACTTTCTTTGTAATCTTCAATTCCACAGCATCACAGAGATCTTCAATCACTCTAGGGTCCAATCTTCTCAGAGGTATCCTTCAAGATTTTTGAAAACCCAAAGCAATAAGTCACCAACAAGGTCTTGGTGCAAACAACCTCAACTATTTACATACTCAAGATCTTCAAGCTCTGATACCACCTAATGCAGGATAGGCAAGGAGGATCCAATTAAGGATAGTCCTCACATGCAACCAAACATAACAATATTGAATTACTCAACAAGAAAATGTTTTCAACTAAATTTTCATTAATATACCCATCTTTAAGGCCTTCCAGGTTAGGGCCAATTATAATCAAGAAATAGTTCTGCAAGATCAAAAAAGATCCAAGCCAACTCTAGCTAGTGTAGTTCTGAGAACAATCAAGAACTAATGGAAAGCCTAAGACATATCTAAACTTGAGCTCGCAAGCCACCAAGAAATCTCCTTGTCTCCAAGTATGAAAATGACTAGCTCTACTATTACAAACTATCAGATATCAACCTGATCTTCAAGATCTCACAGGATCCAGATCTAACTTCTATCTCTACCAATCTAATACTACTAAATTTTATCCCTAAACAACTACCCAAACACTCCTTAAATACTAATCTCTAGCCACAAGTTGGCTAGATGACAGAATTAAATCCTAAGCCAAGTCAACTCTCATTACAAATAAATATTAAATACAACAATAGTAGGTTCTAAAATAGCCTTACAAACATTTAATTATCCATGTTAGCCTCTAAATCTACATAGGAGAATACAAGAAAAGCTACCAACAATAAATGCACTAAGTCGGCCAATCAAATCCTTAAGAACTCCAATCAGTAAACCAAAACTACCAAGGAGCAGAGAAACAACTGAGTGCCCATGAAACAACTAACCACCCCAAGCAACAACAAGTGATAGAGGCATTACCAGGCACAAGTTCCACTAAGCACTAGAAGCTTCACTGAGTTCCTTCAATGACTAACCTCCCTTCAATAACTGAGACCATCGGTTAAAGCTACAACTAAGTAACACATAACCAAATCAACACACCTCCATGAAGATTCACCGAGTACCCTAGAATGCCCTTACA
Organism: Chamaecyparis obtusa; assembly: GCA_027943335.1. NCBI lineage: Eukaryota > Viridiplantae > Streptophyta > Pinopsida > Cupressales > Cupressaceae > Chamaecyparis > Chamaecyparis obtusa. The sequence goes on along the minus strand of BSBK01002769.1, from coordinate 189,822 downwards.
TCAATAAGGGTTCTAATAGACTCCATCCTCTCACAAGGAATTTTCATATTAGTACATCCTTTTTTGGAATTATTCCCACTGAGGTTTACTCTCTAATCAAGAGGCTCCCTAGTTAACATACCTTTTGTTATTGTGTTAATGTATATGTATATATTTCTATAGTTATTGTTTACATTGCATAAATGGTTAAAATTTTCAATGGTGATAAAAGTTGTATTTAGCTGATAACTAATTAACCCCCCCCCCCTCTTAGTTATCTTGGTGGACTTTACTTTCTAACAATTGGTATTAGAGCATTAGGTCCTTGAAAGAAAAGTTTAACAACTTAAGAAGATCCATAGAAAATCATTTCAGGAAAGAAAGCCCTAAGTTTGATGGAGTGAACTTTTACAGCAGGCAAGGAATGATGAAGACACATTTGTTACGTTTAGGACATGGATACTGGTTAATCACAAAGAATGAAAAGACTATCATTGAAGAAGAAAAAATTGAAGAATGTACTAATGAGGAGAGAGATCTATTCATGTGTAATATACTTTCTAGAGAAGCACTCTTGTCAGTCCTTCTGGAAAATGAGTACAATCAGGTAAAATATCTAAGAATGTCTCATGAAATTTGGTTAGCTTTACAATCTACTTTTGAATTTGATGAACATGCAAAGAGAGTAAGATTACATAATTGGATATGAGCATTTTAAGATATAAGAATGATGGAAGATTAATATGTTAGAAGTTATATTGGTAGAATGTCAGAAATTATTGCAGGTATCAAATCCTGTGAAGGAAACAAGATAGAGAATAAGGCGATATGAAAAATTCTAAAGACATTAAATCCTATATTTAAGCATATAGTGCAGATGATTGACCAAGTTATATATTTTACTAAGAACTTTACCAGAGAAACCCTTCTTGGAAGACTAGAAGAAACAGACATAACATGGAGATAGTCAGGAGATCTACCTACAATGGAGACAACATTCAACGCACTTAGTGTTCATCCTACCTTATCAAGAAGCATTAGTGTAAGAAGAGATTATGCTAGTGGCATAAAATTTAAGAATGAATAAGATAGGAAGATTGAGGAAGGAATTTCCTTGCTTGTGAAAAGAGAACTATAAGGTAAGAAAATTTTTAAATGTTGGACTTGTTAAGAATATGGTCATTTTGCATCTAAATGTCCTAAGAGAGTAAAGAAGTATAGAAAGAACTTTAAACCTAGAAGATATAAAGATTGTTTCTATGCTAATGATGTAGAATTTGAGGTTACTATGGAGAAACCCCTAAGTGAATGTGATAATGAGAATGATGATATAGGACTTGTAGCAATAAAAGAAGAAAACTCTAAAACTAAAGTTAGAGAAGAAAAAGATTTAGTTTCTCAAGTAGAAAAGAGATCTAATTGGAGTATTGATAATGGTTGTTCACATCATATGACTGGAGATATGAAGAAGTTTATAAAGTTTAACAACTATAAAGGAGGAATTGTTAGAGTTGGAAACAACACACCTTGTTTGATAAAAGGAATAAGATCTATTTGTCTTGATGGAAAGACTAATACTAATGATGTTTATTTTGTGGATGGATTGAAACATAATATTTTGAGTGTTGGACAGTTAGTTGATAAGGGATATCAAGTTTGGTTTACTAAGAAAACTTGTGTAATCAATGATAAGGATGGTAATTTGATTGGAACTAGATGAAGAACCATAGGTAATGTATTTCAATTAAATCCTGCTGAGATGACATGCTTGAATACTAAGAATGATGATAGTTGGTTATGGCATAGAAGATTATGTCATATAAACTTTGATAACATTGTCAAAGTAAGTACTACACTTGCAATAAGAGATTTGCATAAAATTATGAAACCTACTAACATTATTTGCAAGGAATGTGTTATGGCTAAATAGAATAGAAGCTCATTTCCTAGCAAGAGGTTTACATTAGCAAAGAAGATGGAAATTGTTCATACAAATTTGAGCAGTCCCAAAAGGAATAGAGGATTCTATGGTGAAAGGTATTTTATGATTCTTGTTGATGATTTTAAAAGAATGATGTGGATTGCATTTCTTACAGAAAAGTATGAGGCAATTGATAAGTGTAGAGTAATTAAGAACAAAGATGAGAATGAATCTGGAATGAATATTAAATGATTAAGATCAGATAGAGGTGGAAAATTTACTTCAAAAGAATTTAACACTTTTTGTGAAGTGAATGGCATTAAGAGAAAATTTTGAGCCCCTAGAACACCTAAACAAAATCGTATTGCAAAAATATAAAATAGGTCAATGACTAAAGCAACAAGAGCTATGCTATTTGAAAATGACTTGGCGAAGACATTCTTGAGAGAAGCAGTGAATACAATAGTATATACAATGCATAGAGTAAAAATCAGAGTAGACACAAACAAGACACCCTATGAATTATAGTTTGGACATGCACCATGATGAAGGTGTAGGTATGTTTTCCATTGTGCCAAAAGCTCAAACTATTAACGAATGTCACAAACACCAGATTTACCCAGATCCATGGTAACCCCAAAGGAGGTGCTGACCACCAAGTCAACAATCTCCCCCTCAGCACCGACTAAGGGTTCCACACCAACGGAATGAAGGAGACTCTCTCCTCCTCAGCACCAAATGAGGGTTCTGCACCAATGGAATAAAGGAGACCTCTTGGGATTTGAACCTGTGACCCAAGGCTCTGATACCAATTGTTGGAATGTTTTTCGTTGCGCCAAAAGCTTGAACTATCAATGAACATCAAAAACACTAGATTTACCCAGATCCATGGTAACCCCAAAGGAGGTTCTGACCACCAAGTCAATAGAAGGGTGCTCCCTTTAATACCAAAAACACATAACAAAAATAAAGAAACAACAATAATACGCAAGAATAGAAAATTGGCTTCTTATTATCTCCACAAATGTGGAATTACAAACTTTCAAAATTACAGTATGCAAAGCCACATGGGCATTCCCTTACAATATTATATAGGAAAAAGCCTCGAATTAATACCCAAATCTACTACCCAAAACTATCTTGAACTACCTAAGATAACACTACAGCCTTCCTTATATAGGCAATTTCCACCGCCCGAGAAGGTTCCAGAATTTTAGCCCTTAGGGCCGACTAAACTTAGAATTATTTTATTTTTCAATTTATTACATCAAATTCAGCTCAAAATAACTTTTAAAACCTGAACATAAATTTTGAAGGAAAATTATTTTTTGCCATTTAAGGTGGCCCGACTTCCGGAGACCATAAGTCATCACTAGTTGCTCTGATTCACTATTATGACCCCAATTCAGAAAGGGCACAAGGAGCTCTAGAGCACTTGAATTAAGAAAGCTTCTTTCAGCCAAAAATAAGACCTCATCTAGGGCCTCTAAATCCTTCAAAACTAAGTTCAATGTTTTTGTACCCTGCTGCCAATACCGAAAATCTGCAATATCTTCAAAACTAGACTTGATCTAGCAATGAAACTTTACTAGCAAGTTGATATAACCAAAATGAGCCTCTAGGGAAGAAAATAGACCATTCTAAGCATGAATGGAAAACTTAATAAAAATAGTTAATTTCCAAAAATAGAAACTCTGCACAAGAGAGCCCTTATTGAATACAAAAATAGAAATATTTTTAGGTGATGCAAGATTGTTGTTACACCTAGGATGCTCCTACATCAGACACCTGAGGTAATGTGAGAAGTGACCCTGTCATGACTCAGGTGTGCAGAGGAAAACCAAGATGGTTAACCTCCTCTTTTGTTAGCCATGATCAATCTTCAATAGGTCACCATTTCCATTTGACCAAATATTCTTCATATATCCTGTTCCTTATGCTTCTACCAACATGAATATCTAGTATGTCTTCAATCTCCTTGATATCTAAACTAGTTGCTGGAATACTCCACTATGCTAATGTAACCTCATCTTCAACACCTCCCTCATGATACTTTGTCAAATTTGAAATGTTAAATACTGGTGAAATATTTAGCTCAGTAGGCAAGTCAACCTCATATGCATTTCCTGAATCATGCTTCTTCAGTATCTTACATGGACCAAACTTCTTCATTTTCAACTTGTTATATGTACCAACTAGAAATCACTCCTTCCACAAATGAACCATGACTTCATCTCCAACCTGAAATTCCTTATGCCTCCTTTTCTCATCTGCCTTAGCCTTATACCACGTGTTCATCTTGGTAATGTGCTTCCTCACCTCCTCATCGATGTTCTTCAAGTGTTCTGCAAATTCCTTAGCTTCAACACTACTTATTTCTCCTTTATCTATCTTTATCAACTCATATGCATTTCTTGGACTACTCCCATATACAATCTGGAATGGTGATTTACCAGGGCTCCTATTGATAGAATTATTGTATGCAACTTCTGCCTGTGGTAAAATCAAATCCCATCTTGTCGGCTTATCTCCAACCAAACATCTCAAAAAAATTTCCAAACTCCTATTCACCACCTCTATCTATCCATCAGTCTATGGATGATGTGATGAATTGAACTTCAAATCTATCTTCAACTTCTTCCATAATGTATGCCAGAAATATCCGATGAACTTAGTGTCTCTATCTGAAACTATGGTCTTTGGCAAACCATGTAGTCTCACCACTTCTCTGAAAAATAATTCTACTACATGAACAACATCACTAGTCTTCTTACAGGGAATAAAATGTGCCATCTTTGAAAATCTATCAACCACCACAAAAAATAAATCATGTCCCCAATGTGTCCTTGGTAAACCAAGAATAAAGTCCATATTGATATCCTCCCAAGGCTTCTCTGGTATAGGTAATGGCTGGTACAACCCTATATTCTACTTCACTCCTTTTGCCATCTGACATACTCTACAACTTTGTACAAACTTCTTGACATCTTGCTGCAACTGTGGCCAATAATAATTCTCATTAACCAAAGCAAGGGTTTTATCACGACCAAAATGTCTAGCCAATCCTCCGCTATGCTTCTCCTTGATGAGATTCTCCCTCATAGAAATTATTGGAATGCACAACTGACTCCCTCTAAATAACATATCATCCTGAATGATGAAATCTAGCCACTTCAATCTGTCTAGAGTAACAGGTTCTTTACAAGCTTCACCAAAATCAGGATCCTTTGGATACAAGTTCTTGAGTTCTTTAAACCCAACCACCTCAATCTACATCTCTATCAGCAATAGTTGCCTTCTGCTAAGCGCATCTACAACCCTGTTAGACTTTCCACTTCTGTGTTTTAAAATAAATGTATAACTCTGCAAAAAATCAACCCATTTCAAATGCCTTTGATTCAACTTTCCTTGACTATTCAAATATTGCAAAGCTTGATGATCAGTGTACAAAACAAACTCCTTAGGAAGTAGATATTGTCTCCACTTCTTCAATGCTTAAACTATAGCATAAAATTCCTAATCATAAATAGAATATTTCCTCTTGGCATCATTCAACTTCTCACTGAAATAAGCAATAGGTTTACCTTCTTGACTCATAACAGCTCCTATTGCAGTACCACTAGCATCACAGTCTACTTGAAACACCTTATTAAAATCTGGAAGTGCTAAAACAGGTTGTTCTGTAACTTTTTGTTTGAACAATTGAAAACTCTTTTCTGCCCCATTAGTCCACTTAAACTCTTTTCTATCCCCTCTCATTATTTCAATCAAGGGACCACAAATACTACTAAAATTTATGATAAACTTTCTATAAAAACTAGCCAAACCATGAAAAGACCTTACCTCAATAACACTCCTTGGAGTATGCCATTCAAGGATAGCCCGTACTTTCTTTGGATCCATTTTCAGACCTTCTGCTAAAACTACAAATCTCAAATACACTAATTCCTTCTTCACAAAATTGCACTTCTTCAAATTAATCAATAATTTCTCATCTCTCAGCTTCTCAAACACCATATGAATATGCATCATATGTTCCTCCAATGTCTTGCTAAAGATAAAAATATCATGTAGGTAAACAATGACAAACTTACCCAGAAATTCTTTCAGAACCTCGTTCATGAGCCGCATGAAAGTGCTCGGTGCATTGGTTAGCCCAAAAGGCATGACTAACCACTCATACAGTCCTTCCTTTGTCTTGAAGGTAGTCTTCCATTCATCTCCCTCTCTGATCCAAATCTAGTGATATCCACTCTTCAGATCTATCTTTGAGAAATACACAGCTCCACTCAAACAATCCATAATATCATCTATTTATGGCAATGGAAACCTGTACTTGATTTTGATCTTATTTATTTCCTTGGAGTCTGTACACATCCTCCATTCTCCATTCTTCTTTGGTACTAATACTGTTGGTACAACACATGGACTCAAGCTCTCCTAAATCAACCCCTTCTGTAATAACTCATGTACTTGTCTATTGAACTCTTCACTTTCTACTAGTGTCATTTTGTGTGCTACCTTGTTTGGAAAATTGGCTCCTGGAATCAAATCCATTTTATGATTAATCTTCCTTACCAGTGGTAATCCATCAGGTACATTATCAGATACAATATCCTAAAACTCATTCAACAAATCCGCAACCTCTACAGGTACATCCTCTACTTCCTCTTTACCAACTTTTGAAATTAAAGAAAAACACACATGCTCATGCCTCATACCATCTAGGAATTTCCTTCCATCAAAAAAAGGTATTCTTGCATTACCACATACCTTTTCTTCATTTTGTTTCAATAGCTTTAGCTTATGTCGCACTACATCCTTTGTCAGGGAATAGGTATTCACACGACTATCATGTACAACACATCTATCAAACTGCCACGGTCTACCCAACAACATATGACATGCATCCATAGATATGATATCACATAGTACTGCATCTTGGTACCCTCTAATCTTGAACTTTAGCAGGCATTGTTCACTAACCATGACCTTGTGGTCATCCTGCACCCAGGAAATCCAATATGGATGTGGGTGTTTCTATCTCTCGAGGTTCAACTTTGTCACCATCTCTTCTGACACCAAATTTTTAGTGCTTCCACTATCAATAATCACATCATAGCATTTACCCTCACACTTGCATCTAGTGTGAAATAGGCTTCTCCTTTGTTCAGGTTCATTCTCACCACTCAGTAGGACTCTTCTGTTAATCAATGTTTCTCCTCTTTTAGCATCTTCAAAATTTGATGATCTGACATCTTCATCTACATGTGCAACTCTGGCCTAGCCTTCATTCCTCCTATCCATCCTTCCTTGGTGTTGAGGACATTCAAATGCCCTATGACCTTCTCCACACTGAAAACATGTTCCACGGAAGCCTCCTCTTCCTGAACCTTGTCCTCTGATCTCTATTGCTCTAATCTTGGAAATGATTGGAATTGTTTCCTCTCTAATTTTGACTACTACTGGCCTCATCCTTTTTTTTTGGATCTTCATTTTGGCCTCCATGTGACCATCCACCAGATCATCCACCATGACCTCTTCCATTTTGTCTGCTCTCAAACTTCTTGTTCAGCTTTTCCTCTACTTTTAGGGAAAGCTAGTATGCCTCTTCAATACCATTCATTTGAACTAGATTCAGCTCCTCCTAAATGCTCAGCCTCAACCACTTAAGGTAAGAGGAAAATTTCTCTTTATCCACTTCTGCATGGCCTATTCTGATGAGGATTTGATAGAACTCCTCTGTATACTCTTGAACAGATCATCCCACTTGCTTCAAACTTTGCATTTTCTTCAGTAGGTCAAGCTCATAATCAACAATGATGAATTGTCACTTTAATTTATCCACCATCTGATTCCATCTTGTCATTTTATCCTTTCCTCTTCTATTTTGCTCCAATTGAATCTCTTGCCACCAGATCTTTGCATGACCCTTCAGTCTGGCCTTTGTGAATTTGACCCTATCAGGATTGTTAATATTTTCATACTCAAAATATTCTTCACATTCATTGATCCAGTCGATCAACTCCTCTGGGTTAAGATTTCCTAAAAATGTAGGAACCTTAATCTTAGGTCTTTTCCCAATCTTGGAAATGGCCCAAAAAAGTCTTTCTTTGTCTTGGTTCACAACTTTGACTTCTCATTCTTGATCTTCTTCTTTGGCTTCATCCTCGCTTTCATCTCTAACATTAAGATTCATTCCTTTGTGAATCTCTTCTTGCAATGCTTACACTTGTCTCTACAGTGCCCTAACCTCAGGTGTTACAACACCAGCTCTTCCGCCATGTTCCCTTCGTGGAGGCATTTTCATGATGTGCACTGAAACCCTAACCACGGTCCTAGTGTGAACTACATCATAGTCAGTGATCTATTTACATGGTCAGGAACTCCCACTCTGATACCACTTGATGAAGGGTGCTCCCCTTAATACCACAAACACATAACAAAAATAGAGAAACAACAACAATACACAAGAACAAAAAATTAGCTTCTTATTATCTCCACAAATGTGGAATTACAAACTTTCAGAATTATAGTATGCAAAGCCACATGGGCATTCCCTTACAATATTCTATAGGACAAAGCCTCAAATTAATACCCAGATCTACTACCCAGAACTATCCCAAACTACGTTAGATAACACTACAACCTTCCTCATATAGGCAATTTTCACCGCCTGAGAAGGTTCCAGAATTTTAGCCCTTAGGGCCGACCAAACTTAGGATTATTTTATTTTTCAATTTATTACATCAAAGTCAGCTCAAAATAACTTTTGAAACATGAACAAAAATTTTGAAGGAAAATTATTTTCTACCATTTCAGGTGGACCGACTTCTGGAGACCATAGGTCATCACCAGTTGCTCTGATTGACTATTATGACCCCAATTTGAAAAGGGCATGAGGAGCTCTACAATGCCTAAATTAAGAAAGCTTCATTCAGCCTAAAATTTAACCTCATCCAGGGCCTCTAAAGCCTTCAAAATTGAGTTCAAAGTTTTTGTACCCTACTGCCAATACCGAAAATCTGCAATATCTTCAAAACTAGACTTGATCTAGCAATGAAAGTTTACTGGCAGGCTGATATAACCAAAATGAACCTCTAGGGAAGAAAATAGACCATTCTGAGCATGAATGGAAAACTTACTAAAAATAGTAAATTTCCAAAAATAGAAACTCTGTACAAGATAGCCTTTATTGAATACAAAAATAGAAATATTTTTGGGTGATGCAAGATTGCTCTTAAACCCAGGATGCTCCTGCATCACACCATCAATTAAGTATTTAAAAAATTTTGGAAGTAAATGTTATATTAAGAGAGTTGATGACAAAAAGAGTAAAAGTGGTGGAGCATTTTTCCTTGGAGAAAGATTGGTTTCTTGGGTAAGCAAGAAGCAAAATTGTATTTCATAGAGCACAACAAAACTAGACTATGTAGTAGTAGCAAACAATTGTAACTAGATAATATGGATGAAATAGATGTTGAAGGATATTGGAATAAAATTTGATGAGCCTCTTGTTATACACTGTGATAACACTAGTACAATAATTATGTCTAAGAATCCTATACTACATTCTAAGAAAAAGCATATAGAAATAAAGTATTATGTAGTAAGAGACAAAGTGGCAGAGAAAGAAGACATACTTGAGTATATAAGTACAAAAGAGTAGATTGTAGATATATTTACAAAGCCCTTACCTAAAGATACATTTGAGTATCTGAGAGGTATGCTTGGGGTTATGCCCCAACCTACTTTTGAGAAGTGATGCAAATTGTCCCATCCCTCTAGTGGTATATGAGCTTTAACTTTTTCTAGACTAGATGTCGGTACTTCCTCTATGGGGGAGTATGTGTTTTTGAGTTGAGTCATAGAGGACTCTAGTGAATGTATTTTATGAAAAGTGTCTTTTGACATTGAATTTTTTGTTGACATAGTGATGTATTATTTCTCATTGATGTCAATGTGGAAGAAGGATACATGAATAATAATATATTAAAGAGAACTTGAGGGATAAGGATACAAGAAATATAAAATGGAAAACCATAAGAATTGAATAGGAAAATGAAGCAAGATTTGATTTATGAAGATGACTTGAAAACATTTCAGAGCAATAGTATTCCAATGTTGGTGTTTATGGAACTTGGATTCTTTTTCATATATGATGCCATGAATGCCAATGGGGGAGATTTTTAGGAATGAAAACTAAATATATCCTATGAGGGAGTATACATAGCCATTTTGTAGCATTTTTTGTTGCATTCATGAATGTGATTGTCATTGATGTCAACACAGTGATCTACTAGAGATTAGCATAGAAGAATATAGTGTTTGAATTAGCACATGTGTGATATTAAAGATGAACCTATGTGGAGTTGAGGACTTACTTTATGTTGTGTCCTATGTTCATGGTCAAGAGCACATATGGAAATTCAATTATTCATGAAAGTTATGTTTAAATCGGCGGAAGCAGTATTCAGGCAGTGTTCCTAAGAGGTGGCTTGTGGAAATTGGATGATATCTCCTAATCCTGATAGAATCTAGGCATGCAAAGTTATATAGTTGATAAAGATATTATGATAGTGACCTAGATGTTGCAACAAGGTTAGAGGTTGCATCAGTGAAGAATTATCATGTTTGGAAGCTAACAATTTTCTGTAATTATGAATCTTGTGTAACATATGGAAGTTTGTATTTTTTAATTGGTTAAGCCTTGTTTCCTAACTCATTTCTCATTATTTGAGTGTGGTATAAAGGAAGGATTGTTTTCCTTTATTGTAATAGAAAATATATGAGAGATAGTATGACAGTGAATTGCGGAATTGAGAAATATTTATTGTAAGCGGATATGCGAAGTACATAGATTTGGTATTGAGATGTGATGAAGTAGTTGGTAGGGTTTGGCATAGATAGAGGAGAAAAGATAAGTTTCTTATATATATAAATATTTGATATTATTGTGTCAAGTAATAAAAAGATCAGTTGGATAGTGTGTTCATTGATCTTTCCCTTGAAGCTATTTGGGCAATGGGTTATTTTGTCTTTCATTACTCCTAAGAGAGTTAGAATCTTTTAACAGGGATTCAAAGTCTCCTTATAGGGACTCATATGTACTGAATGTATTTGATAAGGATCCTAATAGATTCCACCCTCTCACAAGGAATTTTCATATTCATACATCTTTTGTGGGCATCATTCCCACCAGGGTTTACTCTTTGATCAAGAGGTTCCCTAGTTAACATATCTTGTGCTATTGTGTTACTGTGTATGTATATCTTTCTATGGATGTTGTTTACATTGCTTACATGGTTAAAATCTATGAATGGTGATAAAAGTTGTATTTATCTAATAATTCATTCACCCTCCATCTTAGTTATCTTTGTGGACTTTACTTTCTAACACATGATTGGTAAAATAAAATATGTTGTACATAGTAGACCAAACATTAAACATTTTGTTTATATTGTTGCAAGGTTTTTAAAAAACCCCAAGGAAACACATTTTTCTATGGTTAAAAGGATATTCAAATATTTGAAAGGGTCTAAAGATTTTGGTCTTTTATACATAAGAAGAGGAAATTTTGATCTTAAGGTATATACTGATACTGATTGGGTAGGAAATATTGATGATAGGAAAAGCACTATTGGCAGAGCTTTCTTTTTAAGAGAAAGACTAGTGATATGGTTAAGCAAGAAACAAAATTGTATGTCACAATCTACTACTGAAGCTAAGTATGAGTCAATAACTATGAATTTTTCTAATATTGTATGGATCAAACAAGTAATGGAAGGTATGCATGAAGAGGTTACCGATCCTATTACAATTTATTATGATAATACTAATGATATTAACATATCAAAGAACCTTATGATTTATTCCAATCCAAATCATATATCTATCAAGTATTACTACTTGAGAGAGAAAGTAAAAGATAAGCATGTGACATTGGAATATGTGAACTCTAAAGAGAAGATAGCTTATATACTTACAAAACTATTACCGAAGGATGCTTTTGAGTATCTCCAAGATAAGTTAGGGGTTCTTCCCCTATCTAATGTACATTAAATAAATATGCATGCTACATCAATTCAAGGACTCAATAGAATATATATCTTGTTAGTTGATGCTAGTATGGGATTCTTTAAGTGAGCCCTGAAGTTGTGAAAAATGAAGTTTATGTTTCTTTGGCATTGGCGTTAGAGAGGGAGAAGAAAAGATGAATGGATATGAATACAATCAAGGAGAATAGTAATTGATGACAAATTATCATGAAGGAGATGTTTACTAAAAAATGAAGAATAGTATATCATGAGGGAGATGATTGACATGAATAAGAGAATGTTGTTGATTAAATTAGAATGGAAACTATTACTGAAAGAGAGAGAGATTACAATTGAAAGAAATTTTGTTGGTGGTTCCCTTTGATCTTCAACTTGTAGATTTATACTTTGATAGATAACTTTAATGATACTTTGACTCTAACATCACTCCAAAGTCTACAAGGAAGAGGGCCAATTAACAAGGATCAACAATGAGATCCTCCTACACTTTGAGCCTTAATGATCAGGCAGGTGTACCCTTGATTTACTTTTTCAAAAGAATCCGAAATATTATATAACTATACCCCTTACTAATCAATTGAAAGATTTTATCAGTTAATTTGTGTGTGTGATTGATGATGATGGACTACCTCTAGAGAAGAGATCAATGCCTTAACCCAAGGCATAGAGTCACCTAATAGCATACATCAACTGAAAACCCTAACTTAAATACACTTGAATTTAGGATAAGTGCTTTGCCTATTATCCTTCTCACTCACATATTAGGATATCAAATCCTTATCTAGCCATGAACTCACTGAAACTACCTTAAAGACTTTAATCCTAACTTTGTGAGGAGCTTAAAGATAATTTCAAAATACTTTTTGTTTACCATATGCTAACCCACTTTGTGAAATTAACATATATGAGCTCAAGAATAGAACAAGAAGACATACACAAATACGAAATTGGAATCAAAATGTATTCTCATTAAAATTTGTAGAATCAATACATTATCAAACAACAAAATGCTAAAGAAACAAACCCAAAATCTAGGCTCTCCTTGCTTAGTAAAATACCATCAACAACTAGGGACCAAAAAAAAGTTTTGGAACCCTCATTAAGTCAAAAATTCTACCATATATACACCCTACTCATCTTGGAATCCCAAAACAGGTTGCAACAAGCTACGGAGGACTAGGATTAGGGTTCTAACCACTGAAACAACCAAGTTAGTCAAAAAATAAATGCAGGGGAAGAAACCCATGTAACCAGGAGAAGATAAATCCTGGAGTGATACTCAATCATGATGAAATCCCTGAGAAAGTACTGAGAACCACAAAAATGCCCAATTTGTCAACCAATTCAGCAACCTACAACACACCTTGAACATAAAGAACATAGTACAGACCCCTACAAATGATCACTTAACACCCTGGACCACACTACAACAGTTTGAACTTATGACAACCATATGATTGAGATGGTGTCAGGGAGCTAGGCTCAGGAAAAATTAAGCCAAAGCATAAGAAAAATTAAAGTGTAGGACTTAGGCTTTAGGGAAAAATTAAGTACTAAGGACTATAGAAAAAATTAAAGGCTGCCGGGGGTAAAAGCTTAGGAAGAATTTAAATAGGGGCCGACCAAAAATATAAAGCACGTGCACTTTAGGACTTTTAAGTGGCCCAAAAAGGTAATTTGAAATTAGAACAGGGCCTGGGCAAAGCAAAGGGTTTTGAAAGTAGCGACTAGTTTTTCAAAAATTTGAACTAAGGGTTAATGCTAGAGACCTAAAAACAACTACAGAGACCAAAAGAAAAGAGCTAAAGCCATGAAATTTATTTAAGGTGCTAATAGTGGCTCTATCTATGGATGTATGCCTCCTATAGGCATAACAAGGATCTAGAATCACTAGTTAAAGCAGACCATCCCACTAGAAAAGACTGACAATAGAGAGCAATAGGACCAAAACCTTATAGACCAGGACAAAATAGGACAAGGGCAAGCAACTTTACAAAATTTACAAAATGTACAGACCTAACTACTATTCATGGAAATAAAATACCTTCAATTAAAGTATTTCTTCAAGAATTGTCCATGAACTGGCAATTCCTAAATATCACTATTCAGTTCTTTTACAACATATGAATCCTAGCCCCATTTCTCATGAATTAGATATGGCACTAGCTAAATGGGATCAAAATTACCATGTTTTCCTTTATCATCCAATTTGGCATTCCAAATTAACACCAAATCACTAGGTTCAAACTTCCTCTCAACATCCTTCTTATCTTATAAATTTTTAACCTGTAATTGCAATTTGGCATTTCTTGCAATTGATTCTCTTCTAGTCTCATCCACTCTAATGAGGTCCTCAATTCTCAATTGCATCTCATCATCTATATCATCATCATACAACTAAAAAAACTTGTACATTTCCAATAAATTATTCTGAGGCATCCTTGCATGTATTCCATATACTAGGTCAAATGGTGCATAACCAATTGCCTTCTTCACAATTACCCTATCAGCCCATATAGCTAATGACAATTTTGAATTCCATGCCCTCTTATTCTTTTCAATAATCCTCCTGAGGATCTTAATCAAACTCTTATTAGTAGATTCTGATTGACCATTTCCTTGTGGATGATAAGGTGAGCAATATGACATTTGAATTCCTAAACCTTTGCAAAAGTCCTTATATTCAGTAGACCTGAAGCACATGGCATTATCACTTACTATTCTCTCAGGGCAACCAAACCTTGTAACAATATTATTCAATAGAAAATTAGTGACCACCTTACTAGTTGCATTCCTTGTAGGTATAGCCTCCCACTTTGTAAAGTAATTAGTCGAAACTAAGATCCATGAGTGTCCTCCACTTGACTTGTTTAGTATCTCCCCAATGAAATCAATTCCCCATTGTTGGAAAGGAGCCTGTACCTCTACTGGCCTTAAGGGCACACTACCTAAAAATTTAAGCTTACCAGAGAACCTTTGACAAGCATCACACCTCCTTACCAATTGTTCTACATCCTTGAAGATTGTGGGCCACCAGAATCCTGCTCTCAAGATTTTTTGAGCAATTGTTTTACCCATATAATACCCACCACAAACTCCCTCATGCATTTCCTTTAACAACTTGTTAGCCTAATTTTCATCTACACATTTCAAAAGTATGCAATCTAAATTCTTTCTATACAATTTACTTTTCACAATTACATACTCGATGGCCTATAATTTTAAAGTCCTCCTCTGATTATCATTCATTCCTATTGGATATCTCATATTTCTCTAGTAATAGATGATATCTTGATACCAGATACAAACGTCCATGTCACATGTATAATCAATTTCAACTTGATTTATCTTATTCGCATCAAGATTGGATTGGGCCATCAGTTTTTCCAATCCTTGTCCTCTAACCAATTTATTAATTTGGATATCAACATTGAATTCTTGGATCCTATTGATCCATCTACATCTTCTCCTAGAAACCTCCTACTCTGGGAAAATATCTTTTACTACTACACTTGGCACAAAAGCAATCACAACTATCCCCATCAAGTAACACCTAAAAGCCTTGACTACCTTCACAAGTGCATATGCTTATTTCTCATTTATGTCATATTTCAATTTAGCAGCCTAGAAAGATTTACTGAAGAATGCAATAGGCTGCTCAAAACCATCCTTATTTTTTTGCAACAACACTACAGAAATAGTGTGAAAAGATGCAAAGGAAAAGATGTGCATTGGGATATTATAATTAGGTACCTTAAGCACTAGTGTATCTTTGATATCCTGCTTGATATTTTTGAAAGCCTCATCAAGCTCACCCTCCCAATTGATTGCATATCCCTTCTTCAACATCTTAGAAATAGGTCTAGTAACCTCTTCAAAATTTGTCACAAACCTCATTAATAAATTAACTTGACCAAAGAAAGATTGAATTCCTTTAACATTCTTTGGTCTCTGAATTTTATCAATAGCTACTACCCTCTCAGGATCAATCCTAACTCCTTGCTTCCCCACTAAGTGGCCAAGCAACTTAGCCTCAGTGACACCAAATGCACATTTCCTTGGGTTTAATGAAATGCTATATTCCAAATCCCTCACAAATATTTTCTCTAAATGAGTACAATGGTCTTCTTCCTTCTTGGAATAGGTAGTTAAATCATCTTGATAAACAACAAGGAAATCATCAATAAAATTTGAAAAGGCAACATCCATTGCTCTTTGAAAAGTAGCACCAGCATTTGTGAGACCAAAAGGCATTCTCACATAAACATATGTCCCCCAAGGTGTGGTGTAAGCTATCTTAAACTATTTTGAGTCCTTAATAATCACCTGATTGTAACCAAAGAAACCATCCATCATAGACATCAATTCTGATCCAGTCACTCTCTGCAACATAGCTTCCATATTGGGCAGACAATAGTTATCATTTAATGAGCTGATGTTCAAATTCCTAAAGTCCACACAAAGTCTGATATCGCCATTCTTCTTTCTGACAAGGACAAGGTTTGAAACCCAAGAAGAGTGCCTTATAGGCTTGATAATGTTAGCATCTCTTAACTTCATCAATTCTTCTTGCATCTTGGGTGCCAAAGTAGGATTAATAGGCCTTTTTTTTTGCTTGAAATATCTAGCTTCTTCTTTCAATGGAATAATATGTTGAAACAAATCTTCTCTATAAACCTTTAGGTCATCATATGACCATGCAAAAACATGCCTGAATTTTCTCAATAATTCAATCAAAGGTTTTCTCACATTGTGAGACATGTCCCTACCAATGTATACCTTCTTAGGTGCCTCATGTGTTCCAAGATTTATCTCCTCTACATCAGCATGATCATCCTTTTTGATATTCTTTTGAACTCTATCCTAGTTATCAAAGATAGTCTCCAAAACAACAAGCCCCTTGGGCACCTTATTAGTACTGAGTTGAGTAACTTCATTGCCAAAGACAACTTCCTTTCCTTCTACTGACTCAACCAAGGCTGAAAAATCAAATTCTTGACCATGATACTGATCTTCACAACTCAAACTTCAAGATATCATTATCATCATCAAAAACTTGCCAATTTTCAATATTGTCTAGTACACTAGGCCTAGCCTAAATTTCAACTTTAGAGATACCAGCAAATGTAATATCACTGGGATTGATTGCTATATTGGCTAACAAGTCAGCCATCTTATTGTTGGTCCTATCCTTCCACTCAATATTGAAGGCATCAAAATGTTCAATCAAATCCCAAACTACATTCCTATATTGTTTTAACCTTTTGTTCTTGGAAGCATATACTGACCTGACTTGGGACACCAGCAATTTAGAATCCCCAACAACACTTAAGAACTTAATACCATGTTTTTGTGCCAACCTCAGTCCTAACAACAATGCCTCATATTCTTCTATATTGTTGGTACAAAATAAATTCAATGTGAAAGAAAACTTTTAGGTATTTCCATTAGGAGAAATAAGTAAAATACCTGCTCCTACTCCATCCTTGCAATTTGCACCATCAAAGTACATTACCCACAAATCACCCTTCACAAAATTAACACTTACCTCAACTGAGATAGGTGACAAAATATGTTCCCTCTCAAGTACATGGATCTCTTCCCTAAAAGCATTAATATCAGTATCCATAAAACATGTAGTTTCATTATCAATACTTCTCTCAATCATGTGGCATACTCTTGGTTCTCACTCAATCTTGACAAACTGATCATCAATCTTGAAAGTAGCATAGGACAAATCACACTATAAACTTCCACCCATGGCAGCACTCCACCTTCTAGATAGTAGCATCCCATAATGAGGAGAGATGTCCACCACCAAAAAACTCATTATTAACTCTTTCTCTGGATATGCTGCTAGCCTATATGCATTGCATTGATACCCTATATGGAGACCCTAGCCTAATGTTGTCATCCATTCCAGATAGATTTTTGCACTTGGAAGATATTAAAAGTTATCTTAAATGTAAGTTTGAGACCATAGGAGATGGTAACATGATCAATGAATATGAGAAGATATATAAATAGGAAATGTCATACAAAGAAGTGTTTGAACATCTGAAATATATTGATATCATTGAGTACACACTACATTACAAATTTTAAGATGATGAATGTACTAAGATAATCTTGAGCAGGATTCACAATGGAAAATTTTGTTAGATGATAGAACCATAGACATCACTGTAGACATTATACATGAGGTAACTTGTCTCTCTAAATCTAGAGTAATTCCTTTTAATGATAAAAATGTGAAGAAAACTATGTTGCAAAACACTAAGTCATCTTATAATGGAAGAGGGATTGTAATTAGCAAGATCATGCAGGATGATGTTAGATATGTATGTAGAATTTTAACCTCTAAGTTTTGTGCAATTTCTAGAGAGGATGATATGGAAGCTGGCATGGTACATACATCTTATCTTATATGTGTTGAAAAATTTCAAGTAGACATGTGTGAAATTTTGAGAATTGAATTCACAGAGAACCTTGAGAAGATCAAGAAAACTAAGAACTAACAGTTTAGATTCTCATCTCTGATCACATATATGATTTTTCATTTGTTAAGGAGATTTCCATATACTATTGGAGAGGATTGGAATGATAAGAGGAATACTATGGAAAAAATAAACAAGGTGTACCTAAGACACCCTATAGACAAAGTGAATGAGAGTGCCACTTTGGTAATCAAAACTTTTCAAAATCAAATGCAAAAAAGATCTAGGATTCCACTAGCTATTGTGGAGAAATACAAAAATGAGATATGTTTTTTGGTTGACACTGACTTTATTTTCATTGAAGCAGTTGAACCTAGAGTGGAATTTGTAGATCCACTTGAATATGAAGTTTCTAAAGTTGAAATTGAAGGATACATCAGATAATTACTTAAGAGTAATTTGGATGCCAAGAGTCCTAGATTTGGGACATATGAGGAGAACTTTGACTCTGCAAAATCATTGAAGGCACATAAGATAGAAATGAAAAGAGTAGACAATACCATTGACAAAATTCTTAAAGACACTAGCATGATAGAGCATGATTTTGAGATTGCAATGTAGAGTGCAACAACAATAAGAGATATAGGATAGAAAGAGATTCTATCACTCCCACCTATGACATCTCTTGCAGCCCCTACTAAATAAATTAAGTATCTAGATGAACAAGGTGAAGAAGTGGAAGTGTAGAAAGTAAGAAAATCCACTAGATCCTCCACCACTCAACCAACAAAAAGAGTGAAGGAAATGGAAAGCAGTCTGGGAAAAAGGTA
This sequence comes from Chamaecyparis obtusa, assembly GCA_027943335.1. NCBI lineage: Eukaryota > Viridiplantae > Streptophyta > Pinopsida > Cupressales > Cupressaceae > Chamaecyparis > Chamaecyparis obtusa. Next base: position 170,597 of record BSBK01002769.1, on the reverse strand, counting down.
GAAAAATTTATTCACCCCTATTCAGAGAAAAATGCCAACAGCTAAACTAGATAAGGAGGCAGGAAGCGGTAAAAAGAAATGGAGACCAAAGATTGACAAAGTGAACCCTTTAATTATAAATGAACTTGATTTCACTAAACTGAACAAATACTATGATTTGTATGATAATTTTGAGAAATTGAACTTGGAGAATGCAGTTGTCAGGTACATGATACTGGCAGATAAGAAATTTGATGACATTAAAGGAAAGATTCCTAATGACTTGTATGAAAAATTAGTAAACAAGAAAAAGAGAGAAATAGAGGAAGACAATGGGATTAGAGAAAGATATGTGAGGAAATTGTGTGTTGTAAAAGATGAAGAACACTTTAAGGAGACCATAAAAAATATTAGTACCCATCTAAGAAAGAAACAAAGAACCATACTAGTAATGTGAGGTAATTATGAAGAAATAAATAGGGAGACATAACAAAAAGTTGTAAAGGTCATGACATATGGACCTAGTGAGCACATTAATGAATCTGATCATGCAACTGAAGTAGAGCATCAGATAGATCCTTCATTAGCACTACTAGTATCTATTAACATTGAGGATGAGTATATGACTATAGAAGGAACAAACATCACTCTGGATAGTGAGGAAAATCTATTTGAAGACATTGTTGACAATTCAGATGATGAGTAGCAAGGCATGGCAGTAAATGAGGTAGAAGAAATTGAAATGAGGAAGGAAGAAGAAGTAACACAAGAAGAACCATAGATTGAAGCAGCAGTAGCAGAGTAGGAAATTTCTAAGGAGTAGACAGTAATCATTCCTAAGCCCAAGGAAGTAGCAGAATCAATACAAAAACCACAAATTGAATCAATATTTGCTAGTCTTGGATAGGAAGTTGATGATGATGATCTTATATAGAGTTGATCTCATCTTTGAACAAGATTATTGGGAAGAATAATAAGGTTACAAGCCTAGAAGGAACATTACTTGAGGTGACTCAGAAACTACAAAGCATAATAACTAGTCAAATCAGTGAGGCAGACCCACAGGGAAAAGAAAATGAGGTTGTGAAAGCCTTTGATATAGAATTCACTAACTTATCAAATATAGCCACAATAAAAGCCCAAGTAGATCATGATGCTAAAATATTTCAAGATGTATGACAGCATATCAAAAATGATATAGACAATCTGGTTGTTTTTATTAAAGAATTAAAAATATGTTTGGAAAGAGGAAAAGCATTGTGCATTCAGTGTACAAAATCAGAAAACCATATATTAGAGATAACAGAGAAGATGAAGATCAAAGAGGCAGAGATACAAGCGGTAGTAAACCTTTTGTCAAGCCCTAATGTGAAGATTTCAGACATTGAGAGGAACATAAGTAAAATCTATGATGACATAAGACTTTTGAATGATGAGAAGGAGAAAAGATTGAAAATATTCACTCTATTAAGAGAGCATGTATATTTAAAGTTGATTATTCTTGAAAATCAATTGGAAGAATATCTTTCTTCAAAGACATCTTATGGAATGTTTCACTATGCAAACCTAAAGGCTTGTGAAATTACATCTTTTGGCCTATGCAGACTGCTAAGTGTTTTAGATGCAGTAAAGAAGTCATGGGATAGGGAGATAGAGATCTTGAAGATAAATTTTACAGATTGTGTTGCAAGCCTACCAGCTTTGCAATCCTAAAATCTTAAGGTAAAATAATTTTTGTCATAAGTTTTTGACACCTTTGTCATTATTGTCAAAGGGCAAGTAGTATTAGTACAAAATTGTATGTATAGATAGTATACTCTTAGGGGGAGTATAGATATAATTTCAGAGATATAAGTATTTTGGAGATATAGGTAGTTGTATGAATTTGTATACATGGCCACAATTTTATATCTTAAATTTTTTTGGGACTTAGCCAATTTTCCCATATGTTTCCACAAATGAAAAAGGGGGAGATTGTTGGAAATTTGTCTCTATAGTATATTAGATTGTTTTTATTATGGAAACATATAATGACCATGATGATTTCATAATAGAAGAAAGCCATTTTGTATGAGCGCGAGTGAAAATTGTCTAAGTGCAACAGTATTTATAAGTCTAATCGGAGACAATTTTTCTTAGCAATGTTCACAGAAGAACATTTAGTGCATGCACACTTTAACATAGATAATTCTATGTATATCAAAGCCACATGTGAAAGCACAAGTTTGTATGACATGTATGAAAGAAGATATCAAAGAATTATAGAGATAGTGTTGAAGTCAACCTGAACACGGCAAGAAGACAGAATGTGAATATTAAGTTAAGGGATTATTTTGTTTATAAAAATAATGACTTAACCATATAAGGGATGACATCCTAGATGTTAACCCTTAGGCAGCATGAATTAGTTTTGTATTCTGGAAAGAGTCTATGTTTTGTAAGCCCATTGGAAGTTACTAATTATAATAACTTGTATATATGTAAAAAGAATGCAATGCGAAGTTGTAATGTTGTAACTCTATGATTGTAAGTAATGAAAAGTTGTATATTGTATGAAGGAAAGAAAGAAGACTATGTATATGAGAGAGAAGAGCCTAGAAAGATAAATAAGAATAGGAAAGATATTCATCAGTAGAAAAAGGTTATGTAATTTACCTTTGTATTCAGATATCATTGTATATTGCATGTTTTGGTAGTGATCTTACCTTGAAAAGATCATATGTTGTAATAGAAACTCCTAATAGGGTTGAGACTTCTACCACAGCCTAGAGTCCTTTAATCAGGATAGAGACACTATATGTATGTAATAGACTCCTAACAGGGTCAAAATCCTTAGTCAGATACTTTTGATTAATGGATTAGTTGTGAGTATCACCCCCATTGGGGTTTTCCCTTGGATAAGGTTTCCTTGAGAACAAAAATGGTGTTATGAGTTTATTTACTTTATTGCTATGCTTGTCATTCAATTTTCTTAGTTCAATTTTTTTTGCAAGCTTCAAGTTAATTTCTTATATCCATAATCGGGTAAAAGTAAAAGTTTGTGAAATTTTGATTCACCACCCCCCCACCCCCCCTCTCAGTATTTCCTATTTCTAACAAACCCCAAATAAGAAAGGATATCTCTGGTATTTTGTTAGTCTACAAGAAGGAAGCTCTATGCATGTGAACTGAATGTATAGTGAGATTGAATTTATCTTGACATTTAGTGAAGCTCTAATTGAGTATTTTTTAAGAGAAATTAGTGGCTCGAGATTGTTGCAAGTTATTTTGTAACCGCTATCTTTTAGTCATTAGTTTATTTCTATTTGTAGTTTTATTTGTACTAGTTTATTTTATATTTAATAGAATGATGCAAAGAATGTTGTATGTCTCTAGTTGTGTGTTTTTTATGCATTTATATTTGGTATTTTTTGTCTAGTTATAGTGATTGGAAAGAATAGTTAGAGTCTCTATGTGTTTCTACATACTGGTATTCTTGATTTTTTACAAGGTAGGAGAGTTATTATGGACATAAATCCTTGTGGTTTTGGGTTTTTTTTCTAAGTGTTTAATTTTCTTAAGTAGGAGACATGGGTAAAGATAGGAAAGAGTTGATAGTAGCCACTGTAATTAAATGGACATAAATATGATTTTTAGGTATAAAATATGAAGACCTTGATAGTTGTAAATGATTTGTGGGAGCTTGTGGGTAGCTTCTTTGTGGATGTGACTAACATAACTTAGTTTGCATTACTATCAAATAACAAAAAGACTCAATTGAACAAGAAAATGAGGAAAAATGTTGAAGCATTAAGTTTGATAGAATAAATATTTTCAAGAATAGAACCAACTAACTATACCAAATAAGATTGGGAATTCTCAAAAACACTCTTTAAAGGAATTAATAAAATTAGATTGGTGAAGTTGAAGATGCTTTGTAGATACTTTTAGACTCTACAAATGGATAAAAGTGATTCTATTTCATATTTTTCATGAGATCCTCTATTTTGCTAGACTAATTGAGGATGAATGGTGAAACCATAGAGAAGATAGGGATTGTACAAAAAATCCTTACAAATTATCCCTCCAAATTTGATTCTATATTCATTATTAATTTTGAGGAAATGGATCTCTCCACATTAATAGTGAATGAGTTAATGGGTTCCCTATAATCCCATGAGAAATGCCTAAACAGGGACCTACTATGTAGTCCTAAAAGAAAGATTTAAAATATCAATAAAATGAAAGAGGTATGGGGAGAAGGATAAAATTTAGAAGGATCTCAAGATGGTCATGTAGAGGAAAATCTAGACAAGGTAGTATTGGAGAATATGTGTCACAATAAGAATGTAGCCATGAGGGAGAAAGTAGCTCTTAGGAAAGCTCTAGATGGGGAAAGAAGATCAAAGGAGTTGGAGCTCATTCTTGATTATTTCAACTATTTGAAAACTAAATGTCCTTTACTCCTCACACCCACTCCAAATCTTACAAATTAAAGTTCCAATTAATGATGATCAAATCCTCCTACACTTTGAGCATTAAGCTTGGGTGGGTATACCCTGAGGATTTGTCATGCCCCGCAAGGGAACCGGGAAGAGAACAAAGATTCTCTTTGTAAAGAAAACCTAAGCAAAAATTTATTTATTTTTTTAAATTTTCAAAACAATAATATGAACAAAACCTAAACTTAGTTTCCTCCAAGGTTCCCTTTTATTTAATGCATGATTCATTTAAGGCCATTAAGTAAACTAAGAACAAGATAAAGTTCTCAAAACAAATTACATCATATCTTTAAGAAATACAAAATATTTTCATTTCAACTTTCCATTTAAACATCTATATTCCTAAGTATCCTTTATGAACAATATAAATTTTTAAAATCAAATAAAACTCATCTAAATACATTGCACATATACTACATAACTTGGAGTGTTACAAAATCCTTTTTCTTTTCCAACATACATCTTAAACATAAAGTTCACATTTCCCTTTTCCCTTTTTCCTAAGTCTACCCATACATCATTTTGAATCACATCAATGATTACATTACATTCATCTCCTCATGGGAGGTAACAATAATTTTACAAAATGAAATATAATTACAAAGCCTTCATTCTTCAAAACTGGTACATAAGCAAGCATGAATCTCCAAACACTGCATCCACCAAAAGATACCTCGATAAAAGATTTACCACCCAACCATGTGGATACCTAAAAGGCTCACTCCCCCGTGCTAGGAGATAAACACCAAGCCCACAAAGAAGTAACTTACTAGGTTTTTACAAAGGGTTGAATAAAAATTCCACAAATGAGGTTCACTTCACAAGGGTTCTAAGGTTTGGGTAGAAAATCCTAAGCAACAACCTAAGTGAGTGTCATCGCATAGCCCTCACCCCTTGGGTTGTCCTGGTACTAGCCACACTGGGCCCCAGCCCCCAAGTAGGCACATGTGGAATCGAATGCCTTTCATACAGACAAGTGCCATTCGATCGTACCTACGCATAGGTACCTTCTCACACTCCCATCCATAGCCTTTACTAGCACTAATGGCATGGGCGAGGCACATTTAATCTTTTTAATGTTTTAACCCATTCCCATAAGTTTAATTAAGTTTTCACTTGTTAAATAACTCTTCAGTCGGTTATCCTGGTCTAGCCACTTTAGGGCCCCGGCCCCGCACTGAGAGCCACTCACTTAGGGGTTCTTAGGTTTCCTACCCTTAACCCACATGTCACAATCACATCACAAACATAGTAAAACATATCATAAACACATTTGTAAGACTGCATCAAAGAGTAGAAACTAATAAGATAGTTTATGAAAGTTTAGGGAAATTAGGAACGTTTAAGGATATTTAGAATGTCCTGATCCTTTAGACAACCCTAACCCTAAACTACTTCCTAAACACATCCTAACCCTATTAAGGCATCTAAATGCACTGGACATAACCTCTGCCAAACACATTTAAGGTTTTCACAAATTTCCATACGCCAAAATAACGCTTCTTAGATTTCAGTCTAGGCCTGACATTTGACTAATCTTGAAATTTGGCTAAGTCTGGTTTTATGAAAATCTAAAATCTAAAAATCACAAATTTATAAACTAAACTATACTATGAAATTCCTACTAAATAATAACTAAATTTAATAGAAATTTCAATATTCCAAATTTAATATTCACTAAAAACAAACTACCACAAAATAATAAAAGAAAACAAAATAGATTTAAAGTCATTTTTAAATAGGCTATTTAGTATTTCATTATTTTATTTTCCTCCTACAATCTCTCCTTATTTTTCTCCTATATTTCCTCCTTATTATTTTCCTATAATTTTTCCTATATTTCCTCCTTATTATTCTCCTATAATTTCTCCTATATTTTACTAAAAGTTTAAATGATTTTACTAAATGTTATTGACATTTTATTTTATTATATTTTTTTAAAAATAAAAATAAAACATAACTCAAATGTTTTATTGAAACATATATATTTCAGAAACCAAAATAATATTTATATTGTATAAACGTCACCAAATGAATTCATATTAAAATGTTAAAATGTTTGTATTGATAGAATATTAAATGACGGAATAATATAATAATGTAGCATTTGTTTTATTTTTACATATATATTTCAGAAACCAAAATAATATTTATATTGTATAAACGTCACCAAATGAATTCATATTAAAATGTTAAAATGTTTGTATTGATAGAATATTAAATGACGGAATAATATAATAATATAGCATTTGCATTACACATACAACATTTGTATAATGTACAGACGATTGACAAAATAATATCATACTACACACACTATTACCAATAATGCAATGATGTTTCACATATTATAATAATACATTTAATACTTCAACATTCTGTAATAATACGTTATTGCAAAATACATTAATCTATCAACCGTCTGCAATAATATACTATTACAGAACACATTAATATATTCACCCTACACCATACAATAATAATACGACATTACACCTATGTTTTGCAATAATAACACACATACAGAAACTTTCAACCAATCTAAAAATCACATTCATACTATTAAATTAAACCTATTTCTCAGGATGGAATCCAACCTGGAGTCCTGCGGAATCCGGTTGATGAAGATGAATCCTTCCTCTCTGTCTCTTTCCAGCAAGCCTCAAACTCTTCCTGGATGAACTCTCCAGCCTTTATTTTCCAAAATCCAAATGCCAAACTTTTCTGAATCTCCCCAAATTTTTCTCTCGCAATCATAATATATATCTCTATATATCTATATATAAATATTTTCCTCCCCTCCCTTACCCAAGAAATCTTCCGGTAAATAAAATGGAGGTGGTGGTTGCACGAGTAAACCAATTGTGCAACCATCCCAACCTCTCACCCGTTAATAATATAGTTAATAATATGGTTAATAATATGGTTTGTAAAACCATTCCCATAAGGGGTAATCATATTTTATTTAATAATGTTTTAATTTTATTTTTTTTTGTCTCCTAAATTTAAGGATGACAAAATAGAGAATATATTCTTAAATATTAATTTCCTAACTTACTTAGCCATGGTAATAGAATTTACCAATCCTATTTACCACTAATAAGAATAACATAAGAATAATTTCCTTCACACAAATAATTAATTTATTATATAATAATATATATTAATATATGTATTCATAGGCATATGTGTGCACCCATATGCTTATGGTACATATACCATAAATCATACACATTATTATTAATATTAAATATTAAAATAACATTATTATAAAATATATTATTTATTATTAATGATATTAAATCTCACGATTTAAATCACATACCAACTCGTTCACACTAGTATGCATATACGTAACTTTTAATAATGATAAATTACTAAGTCATACCTATCAAAAATCTACTTACAACTTTAAACATGCCATGAAGACAAGACCTAGCTACTAGATCCACAAATCAACCAACTACAAGATCACATAATGCCTCCACACAAGGGACTAACTCGACACCCCCCACCTAAGGGTAAAAGGATCAAAGGTGAGGTTTCTTCCTTTGGAACCTGGTGATATCTCCGTAACAACAACAATAATTGAGGATTTTGAGAGATCGCTCAGACCTATGAAGCCAGGTGGAGACGATACCCGGTACCTGCAATCCTACATCACCAAGAAGAGATACATACATATACATATGGATATACAAATCAAATATATGCAAGTAGATGACTAGGATCGATACATTGTGTGGACCTCAACTGAGTGAGTAACTACGACTTCGTCCTGAGTCATAAAAACACATCAGTCACATATCCATGCAACATAGAAGATCATGATAATGGTTAGTATTTAAATCATTGGGTTAGATCCATAAGACATATAAAAATAGATGATTTTCAAATCTCATAAACATATAAATGATATAACCATAAATGAGCATATTAGTCATCTGATAAACATAACATCATCCATAAAGCATAAACGTAAATGTATAGTCCTAACCATCACAATAGAATGTCCAAATCAGAAAGTCCAAGTATCAGCATAGGAGAGGTATTACAGGATTCACTTCTTTAAGGAATCAATAACAATTTACTTATATTTATCAAATACAAATACTAAACATCAATACTCTTCAAACATAAACCAAATTTTTTTTTATCACTTATAGATTGATGATGATAACTACCTCCTAAGAACATACCAGTGACTAATTCTAGGGCAAAGAGTCAAATGAACATGAATTAAAAAAAAAACTTCTAAATCAAAGACACCAAAAACCTAAATGAGATTCCTCAAAAATCATTCCTCTCATTCTCACATTCAGACATCAAATTCTATAAATCATGAATCCTCTAAAATTAACCCTAATAATTATCCTTTCCTTGAAAGAAACTCGGGAATAATTTCACAATTTACTTTGTAAACCATCTATTAAAAATGCCTTGCAAATTTAACACAAGAGTTTAGAATCAACACAAGAAGACATTCAAAAATTTGAGAAGGGATTCCAATGTATTCTCATTAAAATTTCTTTGTATCAATACATCCAAAACAAAAAAATTCCCATAAATGAGACCTTAAAATCCAGAAGTCTATATTGCAGCTATAAAATTCATCTTCCTTTTACAATACATAAAGCATTTCTACTTGTAACATTCAATAACCATCTTGGAATATTTGAATAAAATAGGATGCAACAAGCTTCAAATGATAAGGAAAAGAAAAAGACGCTGCATGAAAAAAAAATGGTTACAATGATTATAAAAGGTGGAGAATAAAACTCAAATAGTATCTTTGTAATCATTATGAATTTTCAAAAGGTGGCACCTCTGTCTGCAAATGTTCAACATAACTTCTAAAATTAGTTATGTGGATAATGACTGTCTGACTGGCTAGCATACATTATCCTTTTATGAAATTGATCCTTCTTGTTCTTATTGATTAGGTGCCAGGTCTTCCTTAGTCCTCCTCCATTGTCTCCAAATCTATTAGAGTTTTCTTCTTCTTCTTAGACTTCTTAATTTTGTCTCAAAGTAAAACATACTCCTCTATTGGCTGCATGAAATTCTTCAAGCTCTCTAGTTTCTTTATTCTCCTATCCCATCTAGAATTAGTTATAGCCCTGGTATCATCATAAAACTTTGTACATTCAGTTTCCACCTTGAACATGTCATCCAAGACATGATTAAACTTGTTTATGTTCAAGGTACCACATTCATTCAGGAAGGAATCTTTCCCTATAAAAAATGCATTCAAATCATTCTTGTACTCCTCAACACCTTTTATTTCATTTTTTTCCTCGCGTATAGGAGGCATGTACTTACTAAAGTCAGAACCAAATATGTACACCTATGATTTGACTTGATTTTCATTTCCCTTGAAGAGTGACAAAGTTGCACCAATAAATTCAATCATTTCACCAACTAGACTAATTGATTTAGTGATATTTGGCATGTGAGGTTTCAGCACCTCCAATCTCTCAAATAATAGGCCCCTACATGACCATGTGCTAAACAATGGATCTAAAGTTGTCATTGAAGCCTTTACACCTCCATTCATCTTATGCAAAAAACTAAATGAATCATGGACTGCATATATTTTTCCCTTTATTATTTTAAATCTATGTTCCACTATATTTTCTAAGGCACTAAGTACAACCTCATTCATTTCCTTGTTCGATTTCTAAATTGACATAGCATGATCCTCTATTATTGGAGGCACATCAGCTTCAGTCTTAGGAACTGGAGGGGGATTCATTGGCAATTTGGCTGAGTTGATTGCATATATGTTGTCATTATGGAAACATATGATCCACATGAAGATCACACAAGTCAGAGAGAAAGTATGACAGAGCACATTGCATATTTGTCTAAGTATGAGACAGTATTTTTACCAGTGTAGCTAGACACATTTTTTGTTTGCAACATTGACTGGAGTGAGTTCAGTGCTTGCACACTTGAAAATAGACTCTATGGTGACTAATGGTGACCCATCTCAAAGTGAAAGTTAGTACGACATGTACAAAAGAAGTTATGATAGTTTTACCAAAGACAGTGTGAAGCCGATAGGATAGTATATGAAGGCAGAATTGGTAAAGAGTTAAGGGATTATTTTGTTTATCAAAATAATGTCTTGACAATATAAAGGGATGAAATCTTAGATTTTTACTCTTGGTTAAAGCTATTGGTATATATGTAAATGTATTTGTAATTGTAAAGTGGAAGTAAGTAAGAATTGTAATAAGCAACAAGCATTTGTAATAGTATGATGCGAAGTATATGAAGCATATGTAATAGCAATAATGAAAGATCAGCAAAGAGATATTGATGCAAGAAGAATAAGGTTATGTACCTTGACCTATTTTGTAATCAGTTTATATTGTACATTACTTTTTTGGTAAGTGGGCTCAGCTGGTAATCACATTTTGTACTACCAACTCCTAACAGGGTTAAGGCTTCTAACAAGGACTATAGTCTCTTAATCAGAACTGATACACTAAATGTTTGTAATAGACTCCTAAAAGGGTCAACATCCTTAACATAATACTTTTGATTAGGGGATCTTTGTGGGTACCATCCACACCGAGGTTTTCCCTTGGCCAAGGTTTCCTCGAGAAAAAACATGTGTTATGAGTTCTTTAGTTTTATTGCTATGCATGTTGTTTAGCTTCTTATGTTATGCATGTATGAAGATAATTTGTTATATCCATAATTGGGAAAAAGATAAAGTTTGTAGAATAATAATTCACCCCCCCTCTTAGTATTCCTTATTTCTAACTGTTACCCTAATTTTCCTATTCTATACAAATTTGACTAAAATCCATTCAAGAGTCCTTATTTTAACCCTGCCAAACATCCCTGAAAATTTCATGGTTTTATGTTTGGTTTCTAGGCCTCTGCAATTTAATTTATCCTCTGGTCTACAGTCAAAAATTCATAAAAGTAATCATTGTGCCCAATAAACCCTGAGTAACCCTAGTCTTCTTTCTATTTCATTGTTACTTTATCCACCACTTAAGTCCCCCAAATTTAGCATGTGCGCTTTAATTTGATTGGTCGCTCGCTAGTCCTCTTATTTCTCCCGGGTCATCTTTTCCTTTCGGTGACTTAGCAACTACAGTGGTTCTCATAATTGCTAAAATTTTGGCGGTTAGGTCTAAATATCTTGCGACTCAGTGAATGTTACACTTTCTTTAGGGGCATGATCGCTTAATGTCTGGTGGTCTTGGCTAAGCGGGGTCCTAGTTAAGAAGATCAACAACTGACACTTGATCTCATGGGGTCTTTCTGACACATGTGATCTTACACCGACCATTGGATCTTCCAAGTATGCAGTGCTTCAAACCTTGTGTGGGTCCACTGCCATGTTGTCCTATGTGGAGGCTTTTCATTGGCCAAAGGTAATGACTTGTTCAGTTTGTCAGAGTGGGCCTAACACACTATATCCCTTTAATTCAATGGCTGGAAAATAATCTCACGGAGTGTGTCAGAGCCATGAGATTATGCACCGACCGTCAATCTTGATTTATTGTAGAGGCTCCGTCGGGTGGGTCCTTCCTTGCTGATATGCTTGATTCTCATTGGTCCAAACATGCCGATGTGGATTTTTTATTTTTTAGGAGGGTTTGTGACTATTGTAAAGTGATCTGGGCTATTAATTTTTTGGTAAATAAAGGATATCGATGATCACATTTTAAAATGATTAGCTAGCTATTATAATTGAAATTCAAATATCTCTGCAAAGGGGTTTTTGCAAGTATCTGATCCGATGGGCTGTGAACGATGGAGTAGCTAAAGAATTTATGTGTTTAGGACATTTGCAATTGAAAGAGGATGATGAGAAGGTCTAGGCATCTATCATGGGTCAATTCTTGTCCCTGATAAGTACCTTTTCAACATTCATAGTGAGACTTTGTGCAGGAAAGTTGATGAATCTAGGTCGCTTGTCTGTAGGCAATATAGTACAGGGATGGGCACGTAAACAAAATATCTGATTGGATATGATATTTCAGAGATGCATTTATGATTAGACTTGTTTGAGTTAGGGTTAGTTATTATTCTATTGAAAATCTTGTAACCCTAATTAGGTCTTAACTCCTACCTACGTGCAAAATAAGAGATGTATATATTAATTTTTGGAGCTTTTAGAGGTCAGAGTTGGACAATTGTAAAAAAGGTTTACCTTTCTTAATAGTCATTTGTGGAATTTTCTCTACCCTCTGGCTTTTACAGTTGTAATCTTTCATTGATAATCCAAATATTACAAAGCTATTTTGTGACATCTTCTCTGTCCCTATGCTTCCTTGTTTGAATTATCTCTTATTGAGTTGAAGTATATGTATGTTTTGAGTGACATCTTAAGGTTCCTCATCCCTCTCTCTTTCTGCAATATTTGTGTATTCTTGTGGATGATTTGATGTGAATTCTTTTGTGGGTATAATACAACCCCCTAACAATCTTGTCTCATTTGTATACCAAGTTGTAGAGGTGAATGTTTTTCTGCAGGTTGTAGATTGTGTCTAAATACTTAGGAATGCTATTGTTTGTGAAAGTCTCTCTCTCTCTTTCCCTGAATAGCCTCTTTCTATTGCAAACCCTTCTATGAAATATTCATGTAGGCCTATTTAGTGAGTTGTGATCTCCTAGACCTAAGTTGTTCATTATTTTCATCCTTTATACTGAGATTCAAACCCATATTTTTGGTGTATCACCTAGTAGGTAGTTTTCTTTCAAGTCATTTCCCTTTCAAGCATTCCTTCTACCCCTTTCCCTCAAAAGTTTACTTTTCCTGTCTAGAAGCAAATTAAGGTGATTATCCATGATGAACTAGCCTAGAACCTGGAGGTCTCATCTTAGTTAGCATAGGTCCCAAAACATGGAGATGATTCCCATGTTATACTAGGTTATCAAGACTATGAGAGCTTGAAACAAGGATGCAAACTTAGTGTATAACAATTCTAGCATGCCCAATGGGATAAAAGATCAGATTGAAGTCCAAAGGTGCTCCTGCTGGTTCATCTGCAAAAGAATTAAAGAAGTTCAATACATAAGGACTATTAGTACAGATGTAAGCTCAAGAATTCCCCACCTTGGTGCTAGTGTATAATGAAAATGGCATGTCCGTTGGGACCGTAAAATAATTATATTCATGTTAAAATTAGGCTATCTATGATATACAAATTGCATAAAATAGGCTTTTAGAAGTTATTCTATCAAGTATATCTGGTGACTCCATTGATTTCAAAGATCCAGGCCAAGCTTGTTCAATGTTTATGAGAAAGATTGAGACTAGAAGCTCAAAGCCTACTAAATTTTTAGAGTTGCCCTTGAAAAGAGGCTACAAAGGTAGGTCAACTCAAAGAACATCCCCTACAAGGAGAGTTCAATCAACACCACCTGATACTTCTGAAAGGAGACCTTTTCCCTTTCATTCCAGAAGAAGAGGTAGATCTCTAACCAGAGATCTAGAGAAGGATTCAAATCCAGTAGCAAATACAACCCACATAGTTGTCAATCCTCAAATCACAACTCCTACAATGGCTAGACAGTTTTCTTTTGCACCTTTCAACTAGGGGAGCCCATTAACTTTTGTTGTACATCATGATGTGCCCTTGGTGGAACTTAAGAGTGTACCTAACTTCACAGGTGAAGGGTAGAAAACAACTTTTGAACACATAAGAGATGTGACGACCATCTACAGCATACATAATATAACTTAAGAAGATGTGGCCACAAAATTATTAGCAGCCTCTCTAAAAGGTAAGGCTCTTGAATGGTTTAGAACTTTAACTGTTGGCTCCATTAGTTTATGGGATGAGTCAGGAGATGCATTGAGTAAGAATTTTGAGGATAAATCAGATAACTTGTCTTTGGTTAAGTAGTTAACAACCATTAAGAGAGACCCTCAAGAACAAATGACAGATTGCAATAGTAGATTCCTCAAAACATGGAATAGAATTCTAGTCTCTGTAAGGCCATTAGCTGACCATGCTTTTCTATACTACTTGCAAAGCTTTAATGGTCAAATTTCTATTATGATCCAGTCTATGGGTGGTACTTCTCTACCCCAAGCTTTTGACATAGCTGTCAAGGCTGAAAATTGTTTAATCCAAGTAGGCATGATTGCTAGAAGGCCACCAATGCCCATCTTTCTTAGCCTTCAGCCCATTCCACCTGCACAAGTACCCCCATTTACCCCTATTCCCACCATATTGGCACCTCAGGCTAGTACCAGTGGTCAAGAGCTAACAGCAAGTTTCTCTCAAGAGCTGCAAGAGATGAAGAATAGTCAAGAAAGTAGTAAGCAAGAAATGACAAACTTGTTGTAGACTTTAACTAAGGAAATTACAAATCTAAAGAAACAAGGTCAAGGAATTAGACCACCCTTTTAGCCACAAGGCCAAGGTCCTAATCAGTAATATAAAAATCAAGGAGAGCCTTATTAACAAAATAGGCCACCATACCAAGGAGGGTATCAAGGACAAAGGCAAAGTTTTAATCAGAGACCATTCCAACCATATAACCCTGCACCCCTCAATTCTACAAATCCGGTTAGGGATATGGTTCCTATTCAAAGTAATATGGCTATGGATAATGAATGGTGTTTTCCTTGTAACCAGCCTCATAATCAAGCTACATGTTCAAATGGATGGATGAACCAAGTAGTAATGGTTCAAAATACCTCACAAGCTCAATCAGAGGTTTTATCTAGTGGATCAGTTCCTTAATAAGAATCACAAGAAAATGAGACTGCTCTTTTCAATTGGGAGCAACCAGACTTCAATGGAGTTAATGATGAAGTCACTTTTTTTGCCTATACAAGAGCAAAAAGGAGAGCTCAAGACATGGAGAGAGAAGATTCCAATGCCAAAGCCACTACATCTATAGAACCATTGTAGAAAGCTAATCCCATCACACCTAAGGAGGCTCCTTCCATTACAAGAAAAGAAGGCCAAATTCCAAAAAATATGGAGCCCATCATGGTGAAAGCACAATAGAAGGTGCACACTATGATACCTTTTAATATTGTAGACAACATGAAGAAAGTGAATGCCACCATGTCTATGTGGGACTCTTTGGCTATCCCAGGGCAGTTTGAAATCTTGAAGAAGGCCATGACTGAAGTAACAACTCCTCAACCTACAAAAGAAGCTACAATGCTACAATGATCAAGAAAAGGAGGCTCCAAGTAGCAACTCCAAGGCCAATACCATGCAAGGTAGGAATTCAAAGCCACCTCCCTCTTATGTATCTTTAATCATTGGAAAATTTTTAGTGCATAATTGCATGGTAGATAGTGGAGCTACTAGCACTGTAATGCCCAAGAAAGTAGCTAACCAATTAGGACTCAAATATGAACCTTTAGGAAAGAGGGTCACACAACTTGATGGATCCTCTATCAATACTATAGGTGTGGCTAAGGATACAAGTCTAATCCTACATGCTAGTCCTAATTTTTCCATCCTCCTTGATATATATATCATAGATCTCCCCGCATTGTTTGCCATATGTTTGTCAAGGGAGTTCACAGCCAAGATAGGAGGCTACCTATCTTCTGATTGGTCTCACATGTTATTTCATACAAGGTATGGGACCAAGGTCACCATTAATTTAGAACCATTAGCAACGCACCATATAGAGCCATATGTGTCCAACACCATCAATGTAAATTGCCCCATATTTGATGGCAATGACTTCCAAACCATTGGAGAAGCAGACACTAAGATAGAAAGTATCCCTAATATCTTACTAGATGAAAGAGCTTCGGAGGCCAAAGAAAATATTATTTGGGATTTTGGTTTGGGAAGTTATTTGATACAAGAAAGTGGATCCATAGAGCCAAGCCTTTTCAAAGAAGGCACTGATTCAGAGGATCAGAGCAATCAGGTTTGGGAACTATTTTTTGATGGAGCTAGAAGTAGACATGGTTCTAGTGGTGGTGCTATGTTAGTGTCCCCAAAGGGATAAAAATACTACACAACTTTCAAATTCAGTTGCTCCTGCACTAGCAACACTATAGAGTATGAAAGCCTAGTGAATGGATTGGAGTGGGCTAGAAAAAGAGGGCTTAAGGCCCTAAAAGTTTATGGTGATAGTGATTTAGTTGTCAGCCAAGTAAGAGGAATAAGTGCAACTAAAAATGACACCTTGAAAGCATACAAACATAGGGTTTGGGATACAAGTGAAGATTTTTGTGCTTTCAATATTGTTACTATCCCTAGGAAGCTAAATCAAAATGCAGATAGATTAGCTACTGTTAGATCTCAGTATGATATTCCTAACAACATTTCAAAAGAAATAGATCAACATCATATCAAAGTTATTTTCAGACCCTCTATTCTTGATAATGATGTCAATTGGTAGGTGTTTGACAATGATGAACAAATTCTACAATTCTTGTTTGAAGAAGATGTTTTCTCAGAGCATAATCAAGATAGGCTATCACAGAGCTATGGTGATCAAGTGATAAAAATTAAATATAATAAGATCTCTAGAGGTCTTATCACCTTAGAGACTATTTTCAACAAGGATGATGAAGTTAAGAAAAAAAAAGCTGGCCTGGTAGTTCAACAAGAATTAGAGTTGGAGCCAGGTAAGAGCTTACAATTTGGGAAGGTAAACACTAAATTGGAGAAGCAAGCTTACACTCAATTATTCAAAGAATTCAGTTATGTATTTTCATGGAAATATGAAGACCTTAAAGGTTTTGATCTAGCCCTTGCTCAACACACTATTGAATTAGAACCTAATGCCAAACCAGTGAGGGAAAAGAAAAGGCCTGTTAATCCCAAGCTTGAGCCACTTATGCATAAAGAAGTGCTCAAATTGATAGAAAGTGGTATCATCTACCCCATTAAGCATACTAGTTGGGTTTCCAACCTTGTTCCTATCAGGAAGAAGAATGGGGAGATGAGTTTATGTGTTAACTTCAGGGATCTTAACAGGGCTTCTTTAAAAGACTTCCATCCACTACCCTCCCTGGAACAAATGTTACAATGTGTCTCTAGTTCTGAGGAATTTTCATTATTGGATGGCTATTCAGGATACAATTAGATCCTAGTTAAAGAAGAGTATCAATACAAGAGTACATTTACAACCAAGTGGGGAACCATGGCTTATCAAAAGATGCCCTTTGGTTTGTCAAATGTAGGTGCTACATTTCAAAAGGCAATGGATATGGCCTTTAAGAGCCTCATGTACAAATTTGTATTGGTCTACTTAGATGACATAACTATCTATTCTAAACATGCAATAGATCACATCAAATATCTAAGGAAGATTTTTGAAAGGTGTAGAGAGTTTGGGATATCTCTTAATCCCAAGAAGTGTGTGTTTGTAGTTCATGAGGAAAATTATTGGGATACGTAGTATCCAAAGAGGGGATCACAGTAGATCCTGAGAGAATTGCAGCCATCTTAGAACTATGCCTGCCACATCATAAGAAAAGTCTCCAATCTTTCATTGGAAGGATTAATTTTATTAGAAGGTTCTTGCCTAACATTGTAGATTTACTAAAGCCTTTGATAGCTATGTTGAAGAAGGGTTCATCTTTTAGTTGGACTAAGGAAGGGAAAGCCAACTTCCAAGCTATCAAAGAGGCTCTAATAGAAGCTCCTAATCTCCCTAACCCAAATTTTAGTAAGGATTTTATCCTTTATGCTTATGGAGGTCATGATGCTATATCTGCAATGTTGACTCAAGAAAATTCAAATGGATTGGAGCAGCCTATTGCTTTCTTTAGCAAAGGTTTAGAAGAGTATGAACAAAGATACTCTTTTGTAGAAAAACATGTACTTGCTATGGTAAAAATCCTTAAAAGGTTCAGATATCTATTGAATCATAGCAAGGTACACTTGAAGGTTACTCATCCATGTGTCAAAGAATTTTTTCTTTCCAAGGACCTAAATGAGAAAAGAGTTGGTTGGATCACCAAGGTGATGGAATATGACATTGATATCCAAACCACCAAGCTAGTTAGAGGAAGAGGTCTTTGTGAGCATTTGGTAGGGGTGAAAGTTTAAAGAAATCAGAACAAATGGATGCATCTTTGGTTGTGCATTCTATAGAAGAACATGTTGAGGCATTAGGTTGGTTGTCTAACATGATTCATTATTTGAAGATAGGACAATGTCCTATAGATCTAGATTTAGCTAAAAAGAGGTATTATAGATTACAATCTATTCCTTTTGTGTTAATAGATGAAGTTCTTTTCAGAAAGGATCACAATGGTGTCCTTTTAAGATGCATTGATTTAGAAAAGATAGTAGATATCCTATTTGAATTTCATGATGGACCTTCTAGAGGTCATTTCTCTCCCAGGACTATTGCTTTTAAGATCATGAGGGCCGGATACTATTGGCCATCTATCTTCAAGGATAGTCATGATTATGTAAGAAAATGCATCAAATGTGCCATGTTTGTAGGAAAAGAAAGGCTTGCTGCTCTTCCCCTCCAACCAATCAGAATAGATCAACCCTTCATGAAATGGGGTATAGATTTCATTGTAATGATCCATTCTCCATCTAGTGTAGGCCATAAATGGATAATCATTGCAACTGATTAGTTCACCAAATGGATAGAAGCAATTGCATTAAAAGAAGCCAATGAGTGTGATGTCCTACTTTTTTATGATGATATAGTTCATAGGTCTGGCACTCTTGATTCCGTCATATCAGATAATGCATTAGCATTCATAGGCCTTAAAGTCTTAGAATGGGCAATTAGCAATGGCATTTATATGAATACCAGTTCAAATTGCTACCCTCAGGGTAATGGCTTAGCAGAATCAACAAACAAGGACTTGATTAGGATAATCAAGAAGACTCTGCAAGATAACCAAAGGGATTGGCATACTAAATTAAAGTTTTCCTTATGGTTACATAGAATTACCCTAAAGAAAATCATTGGAAACTCTCCTTATGTGTTAGTAAATGGTGGAGAGGCTGATGGTGGAGAGGCTGAGTTGTCCATTTCAACTGAATTTCCAGCTTTGGTCTTGGCCACCCAATATGTCCTATTTGAAGAGGAGGATCCCTTGTAGATCAGATATGCTCAGTTGATGGAGTTAGAGGAAATCAAAGATAAGTCCATGAAAGACATGGAATTCCATTAGATCTAGAAAAAGAAAATTTTTTATAAGAGAGCTAAAGCCAGGAATTTCAAGCTTGGAGACATAGTCCTCAAATGGGATGAGTTCAGGTCAAGACCTGGCAGGCACACAAAATTTGATTCATTCTGGGGTGGACCATTTGTTATAATAGAGTGCAAGGGGTCTAATGCTTTTCAACTATCAACCCTTGAAGGAGATGCCTTGCCAATATCAATGATTGGTTTCCACTTGAAGCCATGCTTTGAGGTTAATCCCTCTCTATAAATTCTTGTAAATATGTTTCTTGTTTTTCTTTCCCTATTTTCTAGGTTAGTTTCCTACCTTTCAAGAAGTGCACGTGCACAAGTTTGTCCTTCTATTTCAGTTTTGTCCCTTTGTTGAAGTTTTGTGCTTAGAATGACCCCATGCCCAATAGATTATGTTAAAGCCACTAGTTTTCCATGTCTAGCAGGCTGACATCCAGCAAAAATTGCCAAAATCTTACCCTAATTTTCCTATTCTATACAAATTTGGCTAAAATCCATTCAAGAGTCCCTTTTTTAACCCTACCAAACATCCCTAAAAATTTCATGGTTTTATGTCTGGTTTCCTGGCCTCTCCAATTTGTTTTATCCCTTGGTCTACAATCAAAAATTCATAAAAGTAGTCATTGTGCCCAAAAAACCCTGAGTAACCCTAGCCTTATTTCTATTTCATCATTACTTTATCAGCCACTTAAGTCCACCAAATTTAGCATGTGTGCTTTAATTTGATTGATTAGTTGCTAGTCCTCTTATTTCTCTCGTGGTCATCTTTTCCTTTCGGTGACTTAGTGACTGCAGTGGTTCTCATAATCGCTAAAAGTTTGGTGGTTAGGTCTAAATATCTTGCGACTCAGTGAAGGTTACACTTTCTTCAGGCATGCAATCGCTTAATGTCTGGCGGTCTCGGATAAGTGAGGTCTCAGTTAAGAAGATCAACAACTGACGCTTGATCTCATGGGGTCTTTCTGACACATGTGATCTTACATCGACCATTGGATCTTCCAAGTATGTAGCACTTCAAACCTTGTGTGGGTCCACTACCACGTCATCCTATGTGGAGGCTTTTGATTGGCCAAAGGTAATGACTTGTTTAGTTTGTCAGAGCAGGCTTGATAGACTATATCCCTTTAATCTAATGGCTAGTGCATAATCTCATAGAGTGTGTCAGAGCCATGAGATTATGTGCCAACTGTCGATCTTTCTTTATTGCAGAGGCTCCGTCAGGTGGGTCCTTCCTTGCTGATATGATTGATTCTCATTGCTTGAAACATGCCGATGTCAATTTTTGACTTTTCAGGAGGGTTTGTGACTGTTGTAAAGTGATCTAGTACATTCATTTGCTGGGAAATAAAGGATATCAAAAATCACATTTTAAAATGACCAGCTAGCTGTTATAATTCAAATTCAAATATCTCTATAGAGGGTTTTTTACTAGTATCTGATCCGATGGGTTGCAAATAGTGGGGTAGCTAAATAATTTGTCTTCAGGACATTTGTAGTTGAAAGAGGATGATGAGAAGGTTTGGGTGGCTGTCATGGGTTGATTCTTGTCCCTAAGAAGTACCTTTTCAAAATTCATAGCGAGACTTTGTGCAGGAAAGTTGATGAATCCAGGTTGCTTGTCTACAGGCAATATTTATAGGGATGGGTACATAAACAAAATATATGATAAGCTATGATATTTTAGAGATGCATTTATGATCAGACTTGTTTGAGTTAGGGTTAGTTATTGTTCTATTGAAAATCTTGTAACCCTAATTAGGTCTTAACTCCTACCTACGTGCAAAATAGAACATGTATATATTAATTTTTGGAGCTTTTAGAGCTCAGAGTTGGACAATTGTAAAAAAGGTTTACCTTTCTTAAGAGTCATCTGTGGCATTTTCTCTACCCTCTGGCTTTTACAGTTGTAATCTTTCATTGATAATCCAAATATTGTAGAGGTATTTTGTGACATCTTCTCTGTCCCTATGCTTCCTTGTTTGAATTATCTCTTATTGAGTTGAAGTATATGTATGTTTTGAGTGACATATTAGGGTTCTTGATCCCTCTCTCTTTCTGCAATATTTGTGTACTCTTGTGGATGATTTGATGTGAATGCTTTTTTGGGTATACTACAACCCCCTAACAATCTTGTCTCATTCCTATACTGAGTTGCAGAGGTGAATGTTTTTCTGCAGGTTGTAGATTGTGTCTAAATACTTAGGAATGCTATTGTTTGTGAAAGTCTCCCTCTCTTTCCCTGAATAGCCTCTTTCTATTGTAGACCCTTCTATGAAATATTCATGTAGACCTATTTAGTGAGTTGTGATCTCCTAGACCTAAGTTGTTCATTATTTTCATCCTCTATACTAAGATTCAAACCCATATTTTTGGTGTATCACCTAGTAGGTAGTTTTCTTTCAAGTCATTTCCCTTTCAAGAATTCCTTCTATCCCTTTCCCTCAAAAGTTTACTTTCCTGTCAAGAAGCAAATTAAGTTGATTATTCAAGAGGAACCAACTTAGAACTTGGAGGTCTCATCTTAGTTAGCATAGGTCTGACAACTTGTTGATGATTCCCATGTTATACTAGGTTATCAAGACTATGACAGCTTGAAACAAGGGTGAAAACTTAGTGTATAACACTAAAAATTGGTATCAGAGCTTAGTTACTTGGAAAAGAATCATTGAAGGAAAGCCTAGTAGCTTGAGTAAGATCTCTATGGATATGGATCAACTATAGAAGAATCTTGAAGAAGCTCTTAAACAGATTGATATGCTTACTCATGAAAGAGACACTCTGAAAGGAAAATATGATGATGAAAAGAACCTCATTGAGAAATTGAAAAAAAAATTAGAAGATCTAAGATTTGAAAAGAAATCTGAAGTTCTTATTGAAGATTATGATGACAATTTGGAAAAAGAAAATGATATCCTTAAGAATGAATTGAAGACAACAAATTTGAAGCTTAGTTTGAAAGATGGAAATGGCAAGAATGAAGCAAATATGAAATTTAAGAATGAAAGTCTAAAAACTAAAAATGAAGGACTAAAATCTAAACTTGGAAATGTAACATCTGAACTTGAGAAAGTTAATGTGCAGTATGTTGAACTTGAGAAATACAACAAGATTGTGAAAGGTGAACTGACTCAATCCAAACAACAACTTGAAAGGCTATATTCAAATAGTGAGAAGATTTATACACAAGCATCTTTTTAGAAACCATTCTATGATAAGACTAGTCTTGGATTTAACACTCTCAAAAAAAATGATGAAAGAAAGGAACTAGATCTAAAAGTATCTGAAAGATTAGATGAGAAGAAGTTTGTTGAGATCAACAAATTTGAAGATACACCTAAAGAAGAAGAATCACCCAAGTAAGATGAATCATCCAAAGGTATGCAAAGAAAATTCAAAGGTAGATGTTTTTCTTGTAATACTATTGGTCATAGAAGAGAGATTGTACAGGTAAGCAATTTAAACCTCTTAATGGTTATTGTTATAACTATCATGGTTTTGGACATAGAGCTATTGAATGTAGGAAACCTAAATTTGTTGAGAATAATAATAGTAGAATGTTTAGGAATACTAAAAATGCAGATAAGAAACCCTCTAAAGATATGAACAAAAGAAATGGAGTAATATGTTATAGATGCAACAAGGTTGGACACATTGCTAGAAATTGCAGATCATAGATTAATCCACCTAGACCAAGATATGAAAGCAATGAAATTATTTGTCAGATATGCAACAAGATTGGACATACAACAAGGTTTTGTAGAATGAACAATGGAGTTTTTCAACCTAACCCTAACCCTAGAAATCATGAAAGAAGAAATGAAGATGTAGGTAACAGACAAAAAGGTTGCTGTAGCAATATAGATGAAGTGAAGTTTGTTAAAAGCATAGATCAAGGAGACATATTCAACATTGAAGACAATTAGAAAGGTGAAGTATCAAGTGGTAAGAATGAATCCTTACCTAACCTATCTCAAAGCACTTAATTTATGAAAATTTTAGTAGATTAGGAACTTAGATTAGTGTAGAAGTAGACTTATGATAAATTAAGTCTTGCACAGTTAATGGAAGTTAGTTTATGATATTATAATGCTATGGTTAAGAGTGCAAAGAAAAATATTATGTTTTGTGAGATCACAAGAAGTTTTAAGTTTTGCAAGATAACAGAAACAACTTTTTGGAAAGAAGTGGCAAAAGAATTGAATGTGATGTCAGAACTAAGTGAGATTGAAGTAATAAAAGACTATGATCAATGTTATTTGATCATAAAAGTGGACACAAGTGTTAAAGAGATCAAAGAGCAGTGATTGGAAGCTTTTTGCAATGATTTGGTGAAGGATTTGAGCACGGAATCTACGCAAGCCCTAAAATTGCAAATTTGAGATATTTTACTTGATAGATCTATCAATTGGTAAAAGGAATTTGAAGTAATCATGGATGTATCTTTAATTCACAATATTAGAGATAAAAATAGACCTAGAATGAAGAGGGAACCAGTTGAACCTCTGGAAGAAGACCCTAAGTTATCTTTATCATCCGTACCAGATGGATTTTTGCATTTAGAGAATGTAAGGAGTTATCTGGGATGCAAGTTAGAAACCATCAGTGATAGTGATTTTTCAAGTGAGTATGAGAAGATTTACAACTAGGACATGACATTGAAACAAGAATATGATCATTTGAAAGACAATGAGATTGTTAAGTATGCATTATAGTATGAGTTTGACAATGAAGAATGCACTAAGATAATCCTTAGCAGAATTCATAATGGGAAGTTTTGGCTAGAAGATAGAGTGATAGACATTACAACTGATTTGATTCATGAAGTCACTAGACTGTCTAAATTTGGAGCTATTCCCTTAAATGAGAAGAACATGAGAAAGATATTCATTGATAACACTAATTCATCCTATAATGGTAGAGGAATTGTAATTAGTAAGATAAAACAACCTGATGTTAGATACCTATGCAAGATCCTAACAACCAAGTTTTGTGCAAATTCAAGAGAAGATGACATGGATGTTGGAATGGTACACATAGCTTATTTGATGTGTGTTGACAAAGCCCCAGTTGATATGTGTGAAATTTTGAGAATTCAACTGTTTGAGAACTTGGAGAAGATTAAGAAGACAAAATTGGCTCAATTTAGATTTTCATCTTTGATAACTCACATGTTTTTTCATCTTTTGAGGAGATTTCCTTACACCATAGGAAATGATTGGAGTGATGTACTAAATACAATGGAAAGGATTAATGTACTATATAGAAAGCATGTTATTGATAGTTTTAATGAGAGTGCAGTAATTGTTATTAAGACATTTCATAATATTGTGTCTAGTAGATCAAGGATTCCACAGTCTCTTGTGGAGAAATACAAGAATGAAATATGTTTTATGGTTGACACTGACTTTACATACATTGAAGTAGTTGAACCTAGAATTGAATTCATATAACCTCTTGGCTATGAAATATCTGAAATAGAGACAAAAGAATATGTGAACAAGCTACTTAAATGCAAGGTTGACACCCACAGTAACAGATTTGGAACTTTTGAAGAAAACTTAAACACCACAAAGGCTATACTTGAGGAGAAATAGTCTAAGAAAAGAGTTGACATCACTATTAAGAAAATATTGAAGGATACAAGATTGACAAAGAGATAATTCTTAGTGGCAAAGTAGATAGTAGCAACAATCAGAGATATTGGACATAAAGAGATTTTATCTATACCTCCCTTATCATCTAGTGCAAGACCAGTCAAGGTGAAAGTAGAGGAACTTGAGAAGGAACAAGTAGCAAGAAAGCCTACTAGATCTACTTCCTCCACACCAAGAAAGAGAGTGAAAGAAATTTCTACTAGACCTGGTAAGAGGTAGAAAACCTTGGTGCCAACAGTACCTAGGAAAATTGTAGAAATTAAAGAGGATCAGACAATTGTGAAGAAGAAAGCATAGAAACCTAGAGTTGAGAGAGTGAATGAAGAAATTATAAAATATGGAGACTTCACTAAAATGAACAAATACTATGACCTCTATGACTATTCTGATAAATTGAATCTTGAAAATGTAGTGTTCAAGCATTTGATTCTAGCTAATAAGAGTTTTGACTCTATTCAAGGAAAGATACCTGATGACTTATTGCAGAAACTTGCTAATAGAAAGATGAGAGCACAAGAAGAAGACAAATCAATCAGAGAGAATCTTGTGAAGAAACTATGTGATGTAAGAGATGATGAACATCTCCAACAAATTTTGAACCCCCTTAGTACCCATTCAAGGACAAAAGTGAGAACCATTCAGATTATGGCAGGACAATATGAACAAGTGAATGTAGAGACTGAACAAGCAATGGTTAAAGTTATGGCAGACATTGTTGGAGAGACATCAGTTGCAACGGAGAAAATAGTAGAAGTAGGACAAGAGGATATTCCCTCTCCACCAGCTATTAATATTGAAGAAGAATCTATAAATGTTGAAGGTACAAGGATAACCTTGGATACTGATGATAATGTATTCAAGAATGTAAAGAACATTGTTGACAATTCGGCTCTTGATGAACCTGTAATACCTCTCCTATGGTGATACTTAGACTTTGTTGATTTGGACATTCTATTATGATGGTCAAGACTATACATTTACATTTATGTTTTGTGAATGATGATATGATGGATATGCTCATTTATGGTTATCATTTATATGTTTATGAGATTTTTTATATGTTTTATGGATCTAACCCAATGATTTGAATCTAACCATTATCATGATGTTTTATGTTTCATGGATATGTGTCTGATGTGTTTTCATGACTCAGGACAAAGTCGTAGTTACTCACTTAGTTGAGGTCCACACGATGTATCGATCCTGGTCATCTGCTTGCATATATCTGATTTGTATATCCATATGTATGTATATGTATCTCTTCTTGGTGATGCAGGATTGCAGGTACTGGGTATCATCTCCACCTGGCTTCACAAGTCTAAGCAATCCCTCAAAATCCTCGATCATTGTTGTTGTTACGGAGATATCACTAGGTTCCATAGGAAGAAATGTCACCTTTGATCATTTTATCCTTAGGTGGGAAGTGTTGATTCAATCCCTTGTGTGGATGTCTTATGTGATCTCATAGTTGTTGGATTGGTGGATCTAGTAGCTAGTTCTTGTCTTCATGGTATGTTCAATGTTGTTAGTAGATTTCCATAGATATGACTTAGTAATTTTTCATTATAAGAAGTTACGTATATACATACTAGTGTGTTGTTGGGAATGAGTTAGTATGTGATTTAAATCATGTGATTTAATATCATTAATAATAAATAATACGTGTTATAACAATGTTATTTTTAATATTTAACATTAATAATGTGCCTTATTTATGGTATTATTTTATAATACTAATAATGACAAAGAGTCTATAGCAATAAAAATAATGGTAGGTTTCATCTTATATATATATATATATATATATATATATATATATATATATATATATATATATATATATATATATATATATATATATCGCTATTAGATTTGGTAAGAATACAGATTTGAAAATAATATGTTTTATAATAATAATATATGTACACATATGCATATGCATACATATATTTATATACAATTATTGGTAGGTAAATATTATATTATATTAATGAATAATTAAAGTAGCTTATGATGTGATTGTACTTCATAATTATTATTATTTAACTTTCCTAAACTAAAGGAAATATAAATTTAATTATGTTAATAGATTATAGTTTTATAAATTAATGTATCCCTTTACGAGAATAAGTTTTCATAACCGTATTATTAATGATTGAGAGGTTGGGATGGTTGCACAGTTGGGTTACCCATGCAACCACCTCCTCCATTTTATTTACAAGAAAGATTTCCTGTAGGGAGGGAGGATAGAAAATATTATTATTGAAGGAGAAAATTTGGTATATTGAAAAAGTTTTGGCATTTGGATTTTGGCAAATAGAGGCTGGAGATTCCATCCAGGAAGAGTTTGAGGCTTGCTGGAAGGAGACGGAGAGGAAGGATTCATCTTCATCAACCGGATTCCGTAGGACTCCAGGTTGGATCCCATCCTCAGAAATAGATTTAGTTTAATAGTATGAATGCGGTTTTTTTTTTTTTAAAGATTTGTTGAAAGTTTCTTTATGTGGTATTATTATTGCAAAACATATGTGTAATATTGTAGTATTATTGTATGGTGTAAGGTTAATATATTAATGTGTTCTGTAATAATATATTATTGCAGAAGGTTGATACATTAAAGTATTCTGCAATAATGTATTATTATAGAATGTTGAAGTATTAGATGTATTATTATAGTATGTGAAACATTATTGCATTATTGGTAATAGTGTGTATATTATGATATTATTTTGCTGGCCATCTGTACATTATATAAATGTTGTGTTATTGTGTTATGAATGCTATAGTAATTTATTATTCTTTCATTTGTCAATGGTAATATTCTGTCGAAATAATATATATACGTTTCAATAAAATTATTGGAGTTCTTTTCTTGTTATAAACAATAAAAAAATTATTATATAGTTATAAAATATATGTTTCAAAAAAAAAATAATAAACCAAAAAAAAGGGGGGGTTAAAAAAAAGTAAAATTTTAATGGAAAATGTTTTGGGGAAGTGGGGGCCACCACCTTCCCCACTCCCCTACGACATCTACTTGTAGTAGCAGGAACTACTATGGTAGTACCTGACTCCTACGGTAGTAGGTACTATAGTAGCAGTACCTTGCTATGTTTGTAGGCTAGGGAAGTGTGCGGGCACTTGGTAAATGGGGTGTGGGGCCCATAGGGTCCCCCCCATGAGTCATTGTTTTTTTGAAACCAAATTTGTATTTGGTATTTGTAAAACTTATTTTAGATTTTAATGATTATTAATTTTCTATCAAATTTAGTTATTGATTTATAGTATTTAATAGTTTAGGTAGGTTGGTTTATAAATATTGGATGTATAAATGAAAATTATCTTAGTTTATTTAGATTTTTTTTGTAATAGTCGCTTTATACAAGTATAACATTTAAGTATAAGTTTACGTATTAAATTTCTTATACTTTAAGTTATACTTGTATAAAGGGATTAGGTACCTTTCGGATTGAATGGGATAGGTTTCAGTTTCCTAGGAGTTAAGTTGCAACTTCTAAATTTTAGATTTTTAACAAAATCAGACTTAGTCAATTTCTGACTTAGAATGAACTTTATGGAGTATTATCTTTTAGCATATGGAATTTTCATGTAAACCTTCAACACGTTTAGTGGAGGGTATATCCAATGCATTTAGATGCCTTAATAGGGTTAGGATGTGAGTAGATAATAGTGTAGGGTTTAGAGTTGTCTAAAAGGATCAGGACATTCTAAACATCCTTAAACGTTCCTAATTTCCCTAAACGTTCATAAACTATCTTATTATTTTCTACTCTTTGATGCAATCTTAAAAATGTGTTTATGATATGTTTCTACTATGTTTATGATGTGATTGTGAAATGTGGGTTAAGGGTAGAAAACCTAACGACACCTAGTGAGTGGCTCTCAGTGCGGGGCCGGGGCCCTAAAGTGGCTAGAACCAGGATAACCGACTGAAGAGTTATTTAACAAGTGAAAAGTTAATTAAACTTATGGGAATGGGTTAAAATATTAAAAATATTAAATGTGCCTCGACCATGCCATTAGTTCTAGTAAAGGCTATGGATGGGAGTGGGAGAAGGTACCTATGTGTAGGTACGATCGAATGGCACTTGTCTGTACGAAAGGCATTCGATCCCACATGTGCCTACTTGGGGGCCGGGGCCCGAAGTGGCTAGTACCAGGACAACCCAAGGAGTGAGGGCTATGCGATGACACTCACTTAGGTTGTTGCTTAGAGTTTCTACCAAGCCTTAGAACCTTTTTGGGGAAAGATTTATACTTTGATCATCTTTTATTTGCTATTTGGGAAAGGTTACCCAAACCTAGGTTTGGCCTAGCTATGCCTTCTTTGTGGACCTTGGTGTTTATATCCTAGCATGGGGGAGTGGGCCTTTGGGTATCCACATGGTTGGGTGGTAAATCTTTTATCGAGGTATCTTTTGCGGATGCATTGTTTGAAGATTCATGTTTGCTTATGTACCAGTTTTTGAAGAATAAAGGCTTTGTAATTATCTTCCATGATGTAAAGTTATTGTTACCTCCTGAGCGGAGATGAATGTAATGTAATCATTGATATAATTTAAAATGATGTATCTGGAATGGGTAGATTTAGGAAAAAGGGAAAGGGAGATGTGAACTTTATGTTTAAGATGTATGTTGGAAAAGAAAAGGATTTTGTAACATTCCAAATTTTGTAACATGCTTTCATTATTGTTGTTTAAGTGAAGCTATTGAAAAATCAAATGTAGTATATTTGTAATGTATCAAATGAGTTGGATAAATTTTAAAAGTTATATTGTTCATAAAGGATACTTAGGAATATAGATGATTTTTAAATGGAAAGTTGAAATGAAAATATTTTGTATTTCTTAAAGATATGATGCAGTTTGCTTTGAGAAATAAATCTTGTTGTTAGTTTACTAAATGGACTTAAATGAATTATGCATTAAATAGAAGGGAACCTTGGGAGGAAACTAAGTTTAAGTTTTGTTCTTATAATTGTTTTAAAAATTCAAAAAATTTCATAAATCATTACTTAGGTTTTTTTTTCTTTTACAAAGAGAATCTGTGTTCTCTTCCCCGGTTCCCTTGCGGGGCATGACAGAACCAGATAGAATTGAAAAAGTAGAGCTGACCCAATTTATTGTTGGAGAACCCAAAGTATCAGAAGTACAAGCATTTGTACCATCTAAGGAAGAAATCAGTCTTACCCCTGAGACTAGAAAGAAGAAGCAAATTGGATCTTTGTTTGAGGATTTGGAAAAAGAAGTGGATGATGATGATAAGATGGAATTGATCATATCTTTGAACAAAATCATTGGGAAGAATAAGAAAGTTAAAAGTCTAGAAGGATGTCTAAAGGACCTAACTAAAAAGCTACAAAGTATTGTGACCACACAGATTATAGAAGCAGACCCTATGGACAAGGCAAAGAAAGTGATGAGCACTTTTGATGATGAATTCATTAACCTAGCTGATATTGCAAAAGTGAAAGCATAGGAAGACTATGAGGCTAGAATGTTGTTGAACATCAGTCAGTACATCAAAAATGATATTAGTACTCTTGATATCTGTATCAAAGATTTGAGGAAACATTTGGAGACAGGAAAAGCTTTTTACATATAGTGTACAAAATTAGAGACTTTGACAGCTGAGGAAGATCAAAAGGTAAAATTGAAGGGAGCTGAGATTCTGAATGAAACAAACCCTCTATCTAACCCTAATGTGAAGTTCAGTAATGTTGAAAAGAAAGTTAGGAAACTTTTTGATGAAATTAGGATTTTAAAAGATGAGAAAGACATGAAGTTGAGGAGATATACTCTTTTGAGAGAGCATGTTACTATGAAGTTGAGTGTTATTGAAGAGCAATTAGAAGATTGTCTTACAGCTAAGACATCTTTTTAGAAATTCAACTTTGAAAACCTCCAAGCATGTCAAATAACATCATATGGACTGAGAGCACTACTCAATGTGGTTGATTCCATTAAGAAGTCATGGGAAAAGGAGATAGAAAATATGAAGATAGATTTTGCAAATTGTGTTGCAAGCCTACCGGCTTTGCAATAAATAAATTAAAGTATAACTTTTTTTTATACAATTTTGTAGTCCTCCCTACCATTATTTTGTCATTGTTGTCAAAGGGGGAGAGATACTTAGTAGAAAATTGATAATATATGATAAGAGTTGATAATCTTAGGGGGATTATTGTATTATAGATATGATTTTGGAGGAGTTATAAGGATAGTATATATATGTTATAATATGGCCACAATTTTGTCAATTTTGAGATTTTGGAGTTGCACACTTAGCCAATTTTCTCATATGTTGCCACCAATGACAAAGGGGGAGATTGTTGGAAATTTGTCTAAGTATGAGATAGTATTTTTACCAGTGTACCCAGACATAGTTTTTGTTTGCGACATTGACTAGAGTGAGTTCAGTGCTTGTGCACTTGAACATAGACTCTATGGTGACTAATGGTGACACATATCAAAGTGCAATTTAGTACCACATGTACGAAAGAAGTTATGATAGTTTTACCAAAGATAGTGTGAAGCCGACAGGAGAGTATATGAAGGTAGAATTGGTGAACAGTTAAGGGATTATTTTATTTATCAAAATAATGTCTTAACAATATAAAGGGATGACATCTTAGATGTTTAATCCTGGTTAAAACTATTGGTATATATGTAAATGTATTTGTAATTGTAAAGTGGAAGTAATTAAGAATTGTAATAAGCAGCAAGCATTTGTAATAGTATGATGCGAAGTATATGAAGCATATGTAATAGCTTGATAGTGAAAGATCAGCAAAGAGATATTGATGCAAGAAGAATAAGGTTATGTACCTTGAACTATTTTGTAATCAGTGTATATTGTACATTACTTGTTTGGGAAGTGGGCTCAGGTGGTAATCACATTTTGTACTACCAACTCCTAACAAGGTTGAACTTCTAACAAGGCCTATAGTCTCTTAATCAGGACTGATACACTATATGTTTGTAATAGACTCCTAACAGGGTCAACATCTTTAACAAGATACTTTTGATTAGTGGATCTTTGTGGGTACCATCCCCACCGGGGTTTTTCCTTGGCTAGGGTTTCCTTGAGAACAAATCATGTGTTATGAGTTCTTTAGTTTTATTGCTATTCATGTTGTTTAGCTTCTTATGTTATGCATGCATATAGATAGTCTGTTATATCCATAATTGGGCAAAAGATAAAGTTTGTAGAATACTGATTGACCCCCCCTCTTAGTATTCCTTATTTATAACAAGAGTAACCTTTGATGCCTCCTCTAACTTGACATTTAAGTCATGTAGTTCTTCCTCCAAAACCTTAATCTTCATTAAGATCTTCTCCTATCATTTTCCAAAGAAATGGTTTCATAAAACAACATGCCATACCTATTTGACAATTGTGTAGTTTTGGCCTCATTCAGATGGGCAAAGTGAGTGATAGCCTTGCAAACTTCAAGGTCTATTGTGTTTTTCGCTATCCATATTATTTTGTCTCCATCCATCTTCTCTACAATAATGACCAAGGAAGGATTTTGTGTCCTTTGAACCAAGGATCACATAGCAAGTGTTTGAGACCTAGGGACATATCCACAAGCTTTGATTATCTCCCCTATTTGGGTCTCATAAGATAATTGATCCTCTGCCTACCTTCTGATTTATTCAATCATGAAGGTCAAACTAGATTCCATCCTAGAACAAGAAACATCCCACTAGTATTTACCAATTGCCTAGCCTCTTCTACATTGATATTTTCAAAATTGGTGTCATATGTTGCAAGGGCTTGAAAAACCTCACTATTAGGGTCATTGCCCTCAGTCACCCAAAGTTGGTTTCCTATTTCCTTCTATTTTCTCGAGATGAGAAAATTTTCAAATTCATCACTCTTGATGAAATCATGATCACTCCATATCTCCTCTTGATACAACTCTCTCTCATCCTTGCACATTTGGAGGGGAAAGTCCACCTCTTCTTGGGTCTCTTTCTTCTTACCCTCTCTAATAATTTTCCTCAAATAGTGATGGTAAGGCCTATCACTAGGAATGAGAGCAACAAATTTTTCAATTTTATTCCCTGACACCCAATACCTTGAGGATTGCCCCACCTCTATGTTTTGTCTTTTTTATGGAGGCTAACTTGTTACCTCGGTATCAGGGACTTTTTGTTCTTTCTCAAAACTAGGTGGCTCAGTCATCAGGGGAGGGCTACCTTATCCATAGGATTATCCACTATTTTCTTCATACTCAGAGGATGAGTATTCTATTTTCTATAGAGTAGTATACATGCTAATCATTTTATTTATTCTAGCCATGTAAGGGAGGTCATGAAAGTATCCTCCAAAGGAAATCCCCACATTCATCATTTGGACTTCTAAGATAAATAAATCATATAAATTCCCAAGACTCTTCTCAATTTTATCTTAATATAGTATATTTATGATGAAATCTTCATTGTCGAATCCCTCATGGTCATGAATGGTGCTAATACTAGGAATCGGTAATTTCTTTATATTTTTTATAAAATCCTTAGGGTCAACATACCTCTACTTGTAATACCCTAAAATTGGCACTTAATAAATTTAGTCAATTTTGGTGCATTTTCGTCAATTTTACATCTTCAAAGTCCTACTTTGCTAGGCAATTTTCTCTCTCCTACCTAACTAAATTTGACTTGATGTCAATTCCAAAAACCCTAAATTACATTAATCAAATATTATAATTAATTACTAAAGTCTTCGACTTTTATTAGCTAAATTTCCCCTATGATAAATTAATTTAATTCTAAAGTCCTAAGTGCTTTAAATTAAATTAAAAACCCACCCCATTTGGCTAATATACATAAAAAGGAATTAATATTACTTGTTATTTGAATGGACAACTTTATTTCAATTAATAATTCAAATTATTCAAATGGTCACCCTTATGTGGCAATAAACATTCTTTTAATTAAGTAATTCATGTCTTTTGTCTCAAATGGGAATGAGGAGTCAGGAGTTTCAAATCAAGAACCTCTTCATTCTCTCCCCGGGCTTGTCTATTTAATGAATCTCATTTCTTCATTCAAGGGGATAATTTTTGAGAGTAATTGAACTATAGCAATTTTTAGTCTTAATTTGATATTTTCAAGCATTCATTTGAAATTAGCTTAATTTCTCATTTAGCATAGTATTGCATTCTCATATTAGATTAATTTTCTTATATTCTCATATTTTAATCTCTATTTCTTTCAAGCTATTTAGATTAAATTGCACTTCATATTTCTTTCAAGCTCTTAGTATAATTGCATCTTCATTCTTAGTTTTAATGGCATATTCATCTTAGCTTAATTTAATTTTGTTCAATCTTCATGCTTTCAAATCCTCCATTGTAGAACTGGTCTTATGGTTGTTGGCTCTCGTTCTGAGAGTAATTGAACACCCCATCTACATAGGAGGCAACAGGTCACTTCACCATGGATTTTGGATTGAGTAATTCATACTCTCTCATAATTTGATCATGTGAGTAATGACTATGTTGCGTGTGTAGTTGGATTAGAGGTCCACATTCAACCACATAAATTTTGGGGCCCACCATGGGGCAGAAATATCAATTTCTAGCCTCATCCTCAATTTTTTCTAATAGGAAATTTGAGCTCTGTCCTGCGTCTGTACTGTTTGTGTATGAATTCTCGCATGAGAATCTAGAGCATACCATGCAAAGTTTCACTCCTAGTAGCACTCTCTTGCGTGAACTATTACATCCTCACATGACACCCTGTGCTTTCTCACATGCTGTGGAGTACTTCCTCACATGAGATTTGGATACAATTTTAAAAATTTTCAGTCTCTATCTTTCTTATTCCAGATTTTTGATAGTTTTTGTTTGCTGTTAATTTCCATTTTTCTATTATTTTCATAGCATAAAAATTTTCTATAGGACATTTGTTGAAGAACATAAAACATGCTAATGCTTTGATTGCAGGATGATAGTCGAAGACTTTCTAAAACATTGTGTTTGTTTCTTGCTTTCATTCACATAGTCTAATTAGTGCTCCATTAAAATTTCTTTAGAATTTTGATAGTGGGTAGAGAATTTGGCTCTTCATTACATAGAGGTGATGACTATGAATGGACCCAAAAACCTAATGATCCTACTAATATGACAAATTCTTGGGGAAGTGGAGAAAGGTAGTGAATCTTTAACACTTCTACTTGCTAGGGGATTTATGCTCTTCTCTCTCTGAGAGAACCAGAAACCCAAAAGCTTGTGGATTTGGTGAAGTGAAGCTAACTCGGTGATGAAATTGCTTGATGTGTTCAAATGAAGAGATGAGGTAGAGAAGTATGCTCTTCTCTCTTTGAGAGAAACAAAAAATCAAACCCTTGGATCTAAGCCAAGTCGTGTCACCTTTAGAGGGTGTACCAG
Organism: Chamaecyparis obtusa; assembly: GCA_027943335.1. Lineage (NCBI taxonomy): Eukaryota > Viridiplantae > Streptophyta > Pinopsida > Cupressales > Cupressaceae > Chamaecyparis > Chamaecyparis obtusa. The sequence goes on along the minus strand of BSBK01002769.1, from coordinate 134,931 downwards.
AAGTTGAACCTTTGGGAATGACCCAAGTGAGTACACACCTTTCACCGGTGATTCTGCCTCACTTTAATAAAGAATTCTTTGTTCAGTCTAAAGACTCCAAAGCCATATTAGCTTCCTTCTCATGATTTTGACTATCATCTTGAGAAGGCCTTGTTTTTTGTACTGAGTGACATCACTCCTAGCCCTACTTGCAGGGGTGTATGGCTTTCAAGTATTGGTGTGGTTGCGAGGCCTCAATCCTATATCAGGGACACTGAAGGTTAGTATGAATAGAAGCCTATTAAAAAATATCCTTAGCTAGTGGCCTACCCAGTTCACCTCTGAAAGGAGGCATAATATTTGTCAAGGGAGGGGGAAGAATCTCTCTCATAGATTCCCATCATAGGCATACACCTAGATACTTGAAGGTGGTATATGATATTGGCCCCTGCCACAAGGGTAACCTTTGAATGTATACTATTGAGTCCTTGGAAACACCACAAACACGGGCACCCTCTAGGGGGTGACACAGCTGTGTGAGGTGCACATATGCATATAAGCCATAAGGCAAAGGTTTTGTCTTCTCACCATTTTTTTTGTAGGACTAAGCTATGTGTTTGTTATCAAGTCTTAAACATTGTCCAATCATTATCAAACAAAGACTCCCCTGATGCTATCAAGTTGATTTGTCCTTGATAGGTCTATTAACGGCTACTTCTTGTATCACAACTACTTGATCTAAACCTTTGTGTCTTTAAATGAATGCTTGAAACCTCAAAACAAGATTGTTGGTTAAAATGTTCTTCAAACCTATCAGGAAATTGGATTTTCTATCAAACATCAATTCAGGTTGTATCTCAGAATTCAACTTTTTACCTCAAAAATTATGTCAAACTATCAGATTTTTGATTTTCCCCCATGAAGTTTCACTTTTTAGAGCACTTCCTTGCATGAGACTTTGTTCTTTCATGTGAAGGTTTATGTTCTCTCGCGTGGCCTGGTACTTTGTGGCACGAGACTATAGCCCAGTTTTAAAAAATAGAGACCTATTTTCCATTGACTGTTTGACTTCTTTGTGGCATGAGACTGTAGCCCATTTTTAAAAAATAGAGACCTATTTTCCATTGACTGTTTGACTTTTACCTGATCTCCTTTTTGTTTGAAGTCTATTTTTCTATTTTCCTATCATTCACTGTTAGAAACTAGTTGTCTCAAGCTAGGAATCGATTGATATTTTCCTTGACTCATGTTGTCTCTCGTTGGTTTACCTTATCTCTTTATGCCTTTTGTATCTCATGTTGTGATAGTCTTATCTTAGCTATTCTAGCCCCCTCTTTTGATGATTCATACCAGGTCCATCTCGCATCTTGGTTGTTCTAGACATTTATCTCCTTTCTATTATTTTAAGACACAGAGTCTAGCATTATCCCATGTCTTCTCTCATCACATCTTAGTCTATGACTATTATGACTAGAAGCGGCAATACATTCCCCATTCTTGGTATTGGACAAGGAAGAGGTTGTTCCTATTGGAAACTACAATTGAAGAAATTGTTGTATTTTCATTGATGTCAAACCTTATTTGGTAAGACTATTGCTACTTAGGAAAGTACTATATCTATTGTTAGAAGGGAAAGAAAGGCTGGTAACAATAGCACCTAAGGAAAGGTTGAGTTATCTTGATACTGTAAAGTGTACTTGACTATGTTGTACAATGATGGGACAATGTATTATTTATCTTAGTAAGATTGAGGACTAAAAGGCTTAACAAAGAAAAAATGAAGAAATCATGTTTAAGCCGAGTTATGTTAGTGTCAACTGAGTTAGTGTATGCCGAGAAAAAAATCTAGTGTCGACTGAGTATCAGTAAATTGCCAACAAAGATAGTATATGCCAAGGAAATAGTTTTAGTGGTGACCGAGCATTTTACATGAAGACCGAGTGGATGATCACAGTATTAACTGAGCATTAGCATTTTTATATTTGAAGAGAATTCAAATTTGGAGCTGACATTGTTGAATTCTTGGATGATGTAAACCATGTTGACTTTATTTATTGATTGTTTGGAAGCATTTAATGCTTTGTAAAATGTTTTATTGTAAATCCTTATGATATTTGAGATGATTCTAGAAGAGGAGATGAAGAACACAAAGTGGGTAGATTCAATGAATCTGACCTAACCCTAAGATCTACAAAGGAGATTAAGCAGCAAAAGATAAGTTAACTTAATAGAGAAAAGTATTAAGGGAACCTAAACATTAGGTACGAGAATGCATGGGTGAAGGAGATGCTGGAAGAATAGTAAGTTTTTTTGACTATATAAGCGAAAAGGCTAAAGGAGGAGTGTGGTGATTTCTTGAAGAAAATTTTTGAATAGATCAGAGATGGAAATGGAAAATTTTCAAAGTCAGTAAACCAGCATTTGTGTATGGAATTGGATTTGATATTTGCAAAGTGAGTTGTATGTTTTTTAGATCAATACTACTGCTACTTTCTAACCATTGTAATAGTCAAAATCCTTTTAACAGAGGTTGACCTAACAGTCATATGTTAAATCCTTTGAACAAGGTTGCATTCTAATTGAGTGTATGTAAGTCCTGTAACAAGGCTCACTTTTAACAGGGTGATTGAAATCCTTTAACCGGGTCACACTTGACAGTGTGTATTGTAACCTTTAACAGGGTTGGATTTTAACTGAGCTCACTTCAGAAGAGTGAAAATAATAGTAGCATGTTACAAAGTGGTTTTTCCCATATTGGGTTTCCACTATAAATCACATCAGGACCTAAGAAAAACTAATTCACGCCCCCCCTCCCCATTTTTCTAAATCATATTAACAATTGGTATTAGAGTTATGTTGCTTATTGGTGTCTTTAGAAAACAAGTTTAAAGGGACTTGAAGCAAATGATCAAGATGTATAAGAAGGAGGTACCGAATCTGAACAAAGAAAACTTCCCTACATGGAAAAGCTTCATGAAGCTACATCTGGCCAATATTGGTGATTCTACAAAATACTACATTGACCATCACTATGTCACACCTGTTGCACCTTTGACTCCCAAGGAAATGAGAGCTAAGCAAGAACATAATCAAGAAATGCTAGAAATTGCATTTTCCCTAAGCTATCTAGAATTTGAGGATATGAAGGATTGGATGATGTTTAAAGATATGTGGGACACTCTTGCAAAGATCTATGGTGGTGATCTATATGTGCTGAAAGCCAAAGCCGAGAATCTTAGAGGCAAGTTTGATGAAATGAGAATGAATGAAGATGAAAACATTGCATAATTTTATGGTAGAATAAAAGAAGTTGTGAATGCTATTAGAAGAGAAAATGGAACTATTGATGATGAGACCATAATTGGAAAAGTGCTAAGAACCCTGCATCCTATATATGCTATTAAGATCTCAGCTATTTAGGAATCTATATGTAACTCTAGAAATGTGCTTACTTTGGAAGGTTTGATTGGAAAACTGACTTCTTTTGAACTATCTAACTATGATAATTTCACTGTTGGTAGTATTGGAAATGTTGAATCTACTTTTAATTCACAGTTAGTTCTAAATAAGCTAAAGAAAGAAAAAGAAAGATGCACCAGTGAAAGTGAAAGTGAAAGCGAAAGTGACAGTGACACTACTGATGAAGACCTTCAAGATCTAGAAGCTCTTATGGCTAGAAGATTGAGAAGAGGAAAAGGAAAATATAAAGGTAAACTCCCTATTATATGTTTTGCATGTAATAAAGTTGGTCATATAGTTGTTAGATGTCTTGACAGGAAGGATAAAGATGAAGAATGAAACAACAGACACAAAGATAAAAGAGATGAAAAAGGCTACCGAAGGTACACAGACTACAAAGGAAAAGGTAAAAAATCTTGTTATTGTTATACACTAAATTTCCACCTTTTCTCAAGCTCTCTTAGTCTTGATAACTCAGTATAATGTGGGAATCATCTCTAGGTTGTGGGACCTTTGCTAACTGAGATGAAACCTCTAGGTTCTAGGCTAGTTCCTCTTGGATTGTCACCTTAGTTTTCTCTTAACAAAAAAGTAAATCTTTGAGGGAAAAGGGATAGAAGGAATGCTTGGAAAGGGAAATAACTTGAAAGAAAACTACCTACTAGGTGATGCACCAAAACTAGGGTATGAATTGTAGTATGGAGGATGAAACTAGTACACAATCCTAGGTCTTAGAGATTACAACTCAGTGAATAGGACTGCATAAATATTTTATAGAGGGGTCTGCAGTAAAGGAATACTATGCAGGGAAAAGGAATTTCTCAAGACAGTAGTACTCCTAAAGAGTCAGACATAGACTATAACCTATAGACAAACATTCATCTCTGTAATTAGGTATAGGAATGAGATAGATTGCCAGGGGTGGAAGTATACCCACAAAAGCATTCAAATTAGATCATTCATAAGCATACACATGAATTGCAGAAAGAAAGAGGAATCAAGAAAACCTAAAAGGTACTGAACATACATATACTAAATTCAATAAGAGATAATCCATACAAGAAAGCATAAGGATAGAAAGAATGACTCAAATATCTCCAGTATCTAAATTATCAATGAAAATTACAATTGTAGAAAGCCAAAGGGGAATAAAATATGACACAAATTGCTCTCTGATAAAGAATCTTTTCTTTTTATAATTGCTAGATTCTAAGCTCAAAAGCTCCAAAAAAGAATATATACATCACTCAACTGCACATAGGTAGGAGTCAAAACTAACTAGGGTTATAAAAAAATGCATAAAATAATTCAACCCTAAACTAGTCGCTTCTAATCACAAATGTTCATGAAAATATCTCAACCGATCAGATATGTGCTTGTGTGTCCATCCCTGTACTGATCCTATCTATAGAGAAAAACTTGATCCAACGACCCCTTGCAAGCCCACTAAGCCATAAAGTTTACAATCTAATCAGATACTGGAAAGGACCAAAAGATGGCTGCCTAAAATATCTCTACAAATTCCTTAACTTCAACCACCTCTGAAATCATCAATTTCTAGCTACTCACATTTTGCAAACATCTCTCTTAGAAGAAAGCCCATGAAAATAGTCACACCACTTGAATTGAATGTTGGTCACATGATCACATGACCCCAAAAGGCTTCATGCAATCATGCGACAAGCCTTTTATAATCTACCTCCACTACCACATAGACACCTGGGCCTGCAAAATATCCCACGTATACCAAGTGGACCAACCCGAACTAACCACATCGACTGGACCCATTATAGAATGCCCAAAACACTAGAAGGATCCAATGGTGGTCACATGATCACATGGGATCAGAAGATCCCATGTGAACATGTGACCACTCTAGATTTTGAATCTATGGGGCCACATGTTACCGGGCCCACTCCAAACCCCACTTATCATTGAGAAATGGACACATCACCACCCAAGGATCCATTCCAAAGTTGAAAGCTTTTTTGACCATGCAAGGCTTATCACATGATCACATGGGATTGGAAGATCCCATGCAAACATGCGACCAACTGGAAGATGCTACCTATTAACCGCTTGGAGTTGACCATAAGATGCTGACTGCAAACCACTGATAGCTTGTCACATGAGTGCATGTGGTCAAGAGGCTGCATGCAAACATGAAACCAACCACTAAAACTATCACCACTAGGTCAAAAGACATCTAAGGCCACCATCAATTGTAGTAGCATGCCTAGAAAAAATGCTAACACAAGAGAAGTGCAAAGTGCAGAAGTGGTCGAAAACATAGAGGGTTTTCAAACCGAAGGTTGAAAACATCCTGACTTTTCAGAGCGAAGGTCAAACACATAGAGGGTTTTTGACACTGAACATTTTGGAAAATTGTGACTTGAGCATTTCTTGCAACCATTCAAACTTGAATATCTCTGAGATTTTTGTGGAATAGGTCATGCGATCTGAACTAGGGCTTGACAATACATTGAAGAACATGGGGCTTAGATCACAAGCCATGAAACTTTGAGGATCTACTTCACAAAAATGAAAACAAGTTACAGCGGGCTGGGATAAAAATAGAGACTTGGAAACTTGGCCAAATTTGCAAAATAGGAAATTTTGGGCAACATTTTGGAGACTTCTGCGGGATGTCAGCCTGCTAGACATGGACCAGTGACCTTGACATATCAATTGGGCATAGGAGTCATCATAGGAACACAAAAATTTGACAAAGACAAAACTGAACCAACAAGACAAATTATGCACAGGCACTTCTTGGAAAGCAGGAAACTACTCTAGAAAATAAGGAAAGAAAACAAGGAAACCTAACCTAACCTAAACTAACTAGTGCAGAGACCTAGTTTAAACAAAACCATTTACTAGTTGTGAAAAATAGCTACATTTTCTCCTTAGTAAGACATTTTGCACTGAATGCACAAGGATATCTACAAAGATATAAGGCATACAAAAGAGTAGCAAATGGTTATGGACTACCTCTACAAAAACTAGGTCAAGATCACTCACCTCAAGTAGATCAGGTGGAGATGTCTCAGTGAAATCTTCTTGGGACAAATATCTGATGGGGCAACCTCTTGAAAGTTTGAAGGTAGGAATTTCCTTAATGGCTTCTTCTTTATCTTCATGGTTGCCTTCCATCATGGACAACCAAGTCAACTCCTCATCCACAGTCAGGGGACTGTCATTCTCCTCTTTTAAAACAACCAGGAGCTCATTACAATCAGGATCCATATACAAGCCATCTATGATGCTTCCCTAATAATCTTTATCAAGGCTCTGGTTATCCTCTACACATTGGGAAGTCTCCTCCTCAAAGATGAGATAAAGCTCATGAATCAACATATCCTCAAGATCAATCTCTTCTAGCTGCTGCAACTTCAAAGGGGTGGCTATGATCACATCTTTCTCATCCTTCTCAAAAAAACTAGGCTACTCATCAAACAAAGACAAGGCATCCTCCTCTATATCAACCTCTTGTTGATGGTGAACCTACTATTCTGATTGACATTCAGCCATAGGCAATGGCATGGTCTCTTCTTCACCAGCAACAAAGAGGGGAAGCTCATCCAGCAAATCAACCAAGAGCTCAGGCTAAGCATCAACCTCTACCTTCACACTTTGTTGCTCCATTTCACCATAGTCATCACTCTGCAATGATACCTCAGATTTCTTCTCCTCCTCTTCAAATGAAAGTTCATTTACCACCAGTCCTTGCTCAGACACCAGACTAGTGTCCTTGCAAAGGCTTGGCATCTGACAACCAAGAGGGAGAGTCCATTAGGGTATCCAAATCACCTCATCATCCTAAGAGACCAGAGGGGTCTCTTGGGATAACTCACTTCTCTGGATAGGTTGCTCTTATAGAGTGGTGGGCTGCATCTCAAGCACAGGCTCTTGAAAAGAATTTTTTTCCTTAAAACTTGGGATGTGAAACTGAGGGGGCTCAGAGGGAGATGTAGAAGGCATACCTATCTTGAAGCTTGGAAATGAAGGCTTTGCAGGCTCCACATGTGTAGGTTCTTGAGATAGATGGGCCCTCCAACTTGGAATCTTAGGCCTAGGAGCCTCTTGTTGAGCAATTTATGATCTTAACCTTGTTGTCTCAATTTTAGCTTGACATCTGATCTCTTCTTGAAACTCTCTTTCTTGTTGCCCATCAACAAGAGCCTCTATCATTTGGTAAGGAGTTGTCCCTTGCTCATATTTTTGAGCCTCTATCTCCTAGTAGGGAGTTAACTCCTCTTCATAATAAGCTTGAGCCTCCCACTCTCTTTGGTCCCTGATCTCAGAAACTTGCTTGACTAAATCAAGCAACATATTCTTTGCTTTTTCTTTCTCTTTCATGAAGTCTAAGTTCAGAGTCCATATTTGTTGCATAGTCTAAGAAGGGGAGGGTGGGTGGTAAATAGGATGGGGTAGCTAGCTTTGCATTTTCTATTGTGCCTCTTGTGCCCATGATCCATCTTGTCGAAGGGCCCTCTCATAACTTTGCACAAGGAAAAACTCATTTGGGGCATACTGGATATATTGATACCCTTGAGAAGTATAATAGCTTGGGGTAAAAGGAGGCTTTGGGTGGCTTTGATAAGGCTGGGAAACAACCCATTGAGCACCACTCTCATAATAGGATGGTGGGTAACCTGACTGTCCATAGAAACTTGACATGTCTACTCATGTAATCTGCTGGAACTTGAATATGAAGATTGAAAACATACCAGAACTTGACCTTTGAAACCAGCAGACTTTCTAGAGTCACCACATATGGAATAGAATGACCTCTTCTAGGTCTGTAGCATGCTACTAGCATATTAGAGATAGCATACCTTGAACATGAATCTGAACTTCAATTCCACTAGGTGTGGCAAAATTGTTATACACTAAGTTTACACCTTTTCTCAAGCTCTCTTAGTCTTGATAACTTAGTATAACTTGGGAATCATCTCCAGGTTGTGGGACCTTTGCTAACTGAGATGAAACCTCTAGGTTATAAGCTAGTTCCTCTTGGATTGTCACCTTAGTTTTCTCTTAACAGGAAAGAAAATCTTTGAGGGGAAATGGATAGAAGGAATGCTTGGAAAGGGAAATAACTTGAAAGAAAACTACCTACTAGGTGATGCACCAAAACTAGGGTATGAATTGTAGTATGGAGGATGAAACTAGTACACAATCTTAGGTCTCAGAGATTACAACTCAGTGAATAGGCCTACATAAATATTTTATAGAGGGGTCTGCAATAAAGGAATACTATGTAGGGAAAAGGAATTTCTTAAGACAGTAGTACTCCTAAAGAGTCAGACATAGACTATAACCTACAGACAAACATTCATCTCTGCAATTGGGTATATGAATGAGACAGATTGCCAAGGGTGGAAGTATAACCAAAAAAGCATTCGAATTAGATCATTCATAAGCATACACATGAATTGCAAAAAGAAAGAGGAATCAAGAAAACCTAAAAGGTACTAAACATACATATACTGATTTCAATAAGAGATAATCCACACAAGAAAGCATAAGGATAGAAAGAATGCCTCAAATATCTTTAGTATCTGAATTATTCAATGAAAATTACAATTGTAGAAAGCCAAAGAGGTAGAAAACATGTCGTAAATTTCTCTCTGAGAAAGAATCTTTTCTTTTTACAATTGTTGGATTCTGAGCTAAAAATCTCCAAAAAAGAATATAGACATCACTCAACTCCATGTAGGTAGGAGTCAAAACTAACTAGGGTTACAAAAAAATAATGCATAAAATAATTCAACCCTAAACTAGTTGCTTTTGATCATAAATGTTCATGAAAATATCTCAACTGATTAGATATGTGCTTGCATGTCCATCCCTGTACTGATCCTGTCTGTAGACAAAAACTTGATCCAACTACCCCCTACAAGCCCACTAAGCCATAAAGTTTACAATCTGATCAGATACTAGAAAGGACCAAAAGATGTCTACCTAAAATATCTTTGCAAATTCCTTAACTTCAACCACCTCTGAAATCATCAATTTCTAGCTACCCACATTTTGCAAACATCTCTCTCAGAAGAAATCTCATGAAAATAGTCATGCCGCTTGAATTGAACGTTGGTCACATGATCACATGACCCCAAAAGGCTTCATGGGATCATGCGAAAAGCCTTTTAGAATTTGCCTCCACTACCACATAGATGCTCAGGCCTGCAAAATATCCCACCTGTACCATGTGGACCAACCAAAACTGACCACATTGGCTAGACCCATGATAAAATGCTCAAAACACCAGAAGGATCCAACGGTGGTTGCATGATCCCATGGGATCGGAAGATCCCATGTAAACATGTGACCACCATAGATTTTGAATATATGGGGCCACATGTTACTGGGCCCACTGTAAACCCCTCTTTCCACTAAGAAATGAACATGTCACCACCCAAGGACCCACAAAAAAGTTGAAAGCTCTACTGACCATGCAAGGCTTGTCGCATGATCACATGGGATCAAAAGATCCAATGCAAACATGTGACCAACTAAAATATGCCACCTGTTAACTGCTTGGAGTTGACCATAAGACACTGACTGTGAACCACTAACAGCTAGTCGCATGAGCACATGCGATCAAGAAGCCACATGCGAACATTGGACTAGAAACTAAAACTATTACCACTAGTTCAAAAGACATCTGGGCCCACCATCAATTGCAGTAGCGCACCTAGAAAAAATGCTGACACTAGAAAAGTGCAAAGTGCAGAAGTGGTTGAAAACATAGAGGGTTTTTGGACTGAAGGTTGAAAACATCCTAAGTTTTTAGAGAAAAGGTCAAAAACACAAAGGGTTTTTGACACTGAACATTTTGGAAAATTGTGACCTAAGCATTTCCTGCAACCATTCAAACTTGAATATCTCTGAGGTTTTTGTGAAATAGGTCATGCAATCTGAACTGGGGCTTGACAATACATTGAAGAACATGGGGCTTAGATTGCAAGCCATGAAACTTTGAGGATCTACTTCACAAAAATGAAAACAAGTTGTAGTAGGGCGGGATAAAAATAGAGACCTAGAAACTTGGCCAAATTTGCAGAATAGGAAATTTTGGGCAATAGTTACATTGCGGAAGAAGAGACTGACATTGATAGTAATGATTTTGAAATTGAGGTAGTCTACGTTGCAATGAAAGATGAATCTAATGAGGATGAGAAAACTGCATTGATTTCCTATGTGAACAAGAATAACAAATGGATTATAGATAGTGGTTGTTCACATCATGTGACTGGTGACAAAAGTAAGTTTGAGACCTTACATCATTATAAAGGTAAAAGTGTAACATTTGGTAATGATGCACCATGTCCTATTAGAGGAAAAGGATTGATTAAACTGACTGATAAAATCTTTTGTTAAAATGCTTATTGGGTTGAAGGATTGAATTATAATTTGCTAAGTGTTTCTTAACTCAATAGAACTGGCTACCGAGTGGAATTTCATCACAAGAAAGATAAGATATTTGATGCTACTGGTGAACTTATTGGAAGTGGTGAGCAGACTAGAGGTAATTTGTTCTATCTTGACCTAGCTGAAGAAATATGTATGGTTGCACAACTTGATGACATTTGGTTATGGCATAAGAGGCTATGTCATGTTAACTTTGACAATTTGGTAGAGATAAGTAAGAAGAAGAAAGTAAGAGGCCTACCTAGATTGAAGAAACCTAAGAATGTGATGTACAAAGAATGTCAATTACAAAAAATGACTAAGTCAATTTTCAAGAGAAAAACCTTTACTTTGGAACACATTTTAGATTTGGTTCATACAAACCTTTTTGGACCTATGGGTGTACAAATTTACTGTGGAGCTAGATACTTTATCTTGTTTGTTGATGATCATACCCGGATGATGCATGTAATGTTTCTAAAAGAAAAATATGATGCTTTTCAAATTTTTAAGTGGTATTTGGCAAAAGTTGAGAAGGAGACAGGTAGGAACCTAAAATGTCTTAGATTTGAACGAGGTGGAGAATTTACATCAAATGAATTCAATCTATTTTGCAATGATAGAGGAATCAAAAGATAGATGTCTACACCAAGGACACCTCCACAGAATGGTATAAAAGAAAGAAGGAATAGATCTATTTTGGACTGTGCAAGGACATTATTGATTGAAAAGAATGTGGCATAGAAATACTAGAAAGAAGCTATAAGTACAACTATTTACACTCTTAACTAGTTACAGATCAAGAAAGGTACAAATATGACACCCTATGAATTATGGTATGAACATGCACTGAGTGTTAAATACTTTAGAAACTTTGGAAGCAAGTGTTACTTATTGAAAGACAATAGGAATGGAAAGTTCGATGCCAAGAGTGATGAAGGCATATTCCTAGGCTACTTCACAAAAAGTAAAGATTATAAGTGTTTGAACTCTAACACTAAAAAAGTTGTGGAAAGTGTGAATGTAAAAGTTGATGAGTATGCAAAAAGAAATGAAGTTGACAACAAAAGAGAACCAGAAGATTATAAATCTTTTGTGTACATTGAGGAAATAAAAGAGGTAGGTAACAAACTTGCACCTGATGCTGAGTCTCAGGAAAACAATGCCGAGCGTCAGGAAAATAGTGTCGAGAGAGAAAAAGAACATGTCGTACTACAAGACAATGTTGTCAAGTATCAGGAAGAGGTTGTCGAGCATTTAGAGGCTAAATCTGACAATCTTGTTGAGGAACCTGATGAAATAAAGGAGAAAAATACTGAACCTATTTTGGCAAAATATGTAAGAAGACATCACAAGCCTGAACATATAATTGAAGATAAAGAAACTGGAATTCAGAACAAAAGAAAAACCATGGATCCAACATGCTTACTATGTGTGTTTGAACCTAAGACAACTAAAGAGGCATTAGAAAATGAAGTCTTGATACAAGCAATGAATGAAGAGATTGACCAGATTGAGAAGAATGAAACCTAGACTTTGGTGCTGAGACCTGCAAATAAGAATGTTATAGGAACAAAGTGGGTGTTTTGAAACAAGTTGAATGAAAAAGGTGAAATCACTAGGAACAAAGCTAGGCTGGTATGCAAAGGCTATGCACAAGGAGAAGGAATAGATTATGGGGAGACATTTTCCCCTATAGCTAGATTGGAAGGAGTAAGAACTCTACTTGCATATGCTACTTATAAAGATTTCAAGGTATATCAAATGGATGTCAAGTCTACATTTTTAAATGGTGTACTAGAAGAAGAAGTCTACATAGAACAGCCATAGGGTTTTATTGATCCAAACAGAAGACACATGGTATGAAAACTGAACAAAGCATTATATGGATTGAAACAAGCTCCTAGAGCATGGTATGAGAGGTTGCATAACTATCTAATGTAGATTGGATTTTCAAGAACAAATGACATAATCAAGCTGTACTTAAAGGATGAAGAAGGAAAAGGTATTCTATTGGCCAAATTTTTTGTTGATGACATTATTTTTGGTGGACAAGATGCATTGTGTAAAATTTTTTCAAAATAAATGCAAACTAAATTTGAAATGAGTATGTTTGGTGAGATCAAATTCTTTGTTGGTTTACAAGTATATCAGATGAAGAGAGGAATTTTCATTACACAGTCTAAGTATGTTAATGAAATACTAAAAACTTTTGGAATGGAAGATGCTAGACCAGTGGGAACTCCTATGGTTACTGGACAAAAGTTATCTAAGAATGATGATGCTGCAAAAGTTAGCCAGACTTTGTATAGATTCATGATTGGAAAATTGTAGTATACTGTACATAGTAGACCAGATATTGTACTAGCTATTGGGATTGTGGCAAGATTCTTTGCCAATCCTAAGGAAACACACATGATGGTGGTGAAAAGAGTCATGAGATACTTGAAAGGAACTACTAACTATGGGTTATATTACAAGAAGAATGACAGATTTGAACTTAAAGTATGCACTGATGCTGATTGGGTAGGAAATATAGATGATAGAAAGAGCACTAGTGGTGGAGCTTTCTTTCTTGGACAAAGATTAGTCTCTTGGAAAAGCAAGAAACAAAATTGCATTTCCCAATCTACTGCTAAAGCCAAGTATGTTGCTGCTACAGTAAACTATTCAAATTTAATATGGATAAAATAGTTGTTGATAGGCATGAAAGAAGAAATCACTGAACCTATTGTTATTTTCTATGACAACACAAGTGCCATCAATATTTCTAAGAATCCAGTGATGCACACTAAGACCAAGCATATAGCAATCAAGTATCACTATTTGAGGGAATTGGTACAAGAAAAGGAAGTCCAAATGGAGTATGTGACTACAAAAGAACAATTGGTAGATATATTCACTAAAGTTTTACCTAAAGAAGGTCATGAGTACTTGAGAAGTCAATTAGGGGTCCTTCCCCTAACTGAGGCTGCCTAGTCAAGCTAGGAGCACTACATCAAATATGCTACAGTAGAAATATTGACAAATTGATGCAGAAGATTGGCACACTTTAGGACTGTCCTAGAGCTATGAAGAAGAAGCAAAGACAACAAATCAGTCATAAGAAAGTTGATAGAGGGAGAAACATTGAGCTGCACAGACATATCTACATCTATTGGATGTAAGTTTTAGTTGTTGCTTTGGCATTTTTTTCAAAGAGGGAGATTGAACTGAAATGATATTATAACACATGAACTAAAGAGTAGAGATGATGAAGAGAAATGGAAGATCAGGATAGAGAAAGATCTAGATACTTCTGATGGTCACAGAAGTGAGATTTATAGATTCTAAATCAGAATGAAGCTAAGGATATTATAAATTTTCCTTGATGGACAGATAAGTTTTTTGGATTGGTTGGTAATCCATGTGTTATTCAAGTGATATCATATGGTGTTGCCATCAATGCCCAAGAGGGAGATTGTTGGAAACTATAATTGAAGAAATTTTTGTATTGTAATTGATGTCAAACCTTAATCGGTAAGACTATTACTACTTAGGAAAGTACTATATCTATTCTGAGAAGGGAAAGAAAGGATGGTAACAATAGCACCTAGGGAAAGGTTGAGTTATCTTGATATTGCAAAGTGTACTTGACTATGTTGTACAATGATGGGACAATGTATTGTTTATCTTAGTAAGATTGAGAAATAAAAGGCTTAACCAAGCAAAAATGAAGAAATCATGTTTAAGTCGAGTTATGTTAGTGTCGACCGAGTTAGTGTATGCCGAGAAAAAAATCTAGTGTTGACCGAGTATCAGTTAATTGTCGATGAAGACAGTATATGCCAAGGAAATAGTTTTAGTAGTGATCGAGCATTTTATATGAAGATCAAGTGGATGATCACAGTATTGACCAAGCATCAACATTTTAATATTTGAAGAGAATTCAGATTTAGAGTTGACATTCTTGTATTCTTGGATAATGTAAAACATGTTGACTTTATTTATTGAATGTATGGAAGCATTTAATGCTTCGTAAAACATTTTATTGTAAATCTTTATGAGATTTGAGATGATTCTAGAAGAGTAGATGAAGAACATGAAGTAGGTAGATTCAATGAATCTGACCTAACCCTAAGATCTACAAAGGAGATTAAGCGGCAAAAGATAAGTTAACCTAACAGAGAAAAGTATTAAGGGAACCTAAAAATTAGGTATGAGAAAGCATGGGTGAAGGAGATGCTAGAAGAATAGTAAGTTTTATTGTCTGTATAAGAGAAAAGGCTGAAGCAGGAGTGTGGTGATTGCTTGAAGAAAAGTTTCAAATAGATCAGAGATGGAAATGGAAAAGTTTCAAATTCAGTAAACCAACATTGCTGTATGGAATTGGATTTGATATTTGCAAAGTGAGTTGTATGTTTTTCAGATCAATACTACTGCTACTTTATAACCATTCTAACAGTCAAAATCCTTTTAATAGAGGTTGACCTAACAATCATATGTTAAATCCTTTGAACAAGGTTGCATTCTAATGGAGTGTATTTAAGGCATGTAACAAGGCTCACTTTTAACAGGGTGATTGAAATCCTTTAATTGGGTCACACTTGACAGTGTGTCTTGTAACCTTTGATAGGGTTGGCTTTTAACCGAGCTCACTTCAGAAGAGTGAAAATAATAGTAGCATGTTACAAAGTGGTTTTTCCCATATTGGGTTTCCCCTATAAATCTCAGTGTCAATACTTGTGTGAATGTTTTGGTTTGAACATTTCTATATTTTACAAGTTAGTTACAGCTAGGTAGTGGATTACAGTGTTATATGTTTCTATTATTGAATCGGTGATGGCCGATTTTTTTTTGGTTTCTTGATCTGATTTAATGAAATTTTTTTGAAGTTATTTTATACATCAGGACCTAAGAACAACTAATTCACCCTCCCCCCCTCTCTATTGTTCTAAATCATATTAATAGTTCTGAACCTATCATGCAATCTGAGTGTTGTGAGGGATCCTCACATTCCTCCTCCTTCCAAGAGTATTACAATCCATTATTTTTGATACAGTCTGACTCATTATTTCAAGAATATTATAACCCATTGTTTCAATAGTAGTAAGGCTCTGAAGGGTCACTTTCTAGAATCAAACCTATAGAATCTTTCGATCTTATTTTCATGATCTCTCAGAATACTACCAAAAAGATGGGAGATCCATCCCACTTCCCAGGGGGAGGTAAATTCATCGATAGTAATGAGAAATCTACAAATGACCAAGGTCTTGGTCAGTCTCAAAATGAAAAGAGTTATGATCAATCCCATAATATTCAATATCCGGTCAACATTCGAGACCTTTTCAATTTGAAATAGCAACAAGGGGAGCCTCTCCTAACATTTCTCTAGAGATGGAGATAATTTTGCACAAAGTATCCATGTAAATTAGCTCAGTCTGAAAAGCTTGATATCTTCTTGGACAATCTTCTCCCAGATTTTGGATACCAAATATGATTGGAAGGTCCCCTCACTTTTGACAATATGATTACGTGAGATGTGAGGATAGAAGCATTTATGGTCAAGAAGGGAGGATTAAATTTGAACAAAGACAACAAGAAATGATCTTCTCCCTCGAATAGGGATAAGGATAAGATTTCCAATAGAAACATAGATGTTATGAATGATAGGGTTGTTGACAATGTGACACCAAAACCCTCAAAGTCTATCTTTAATCTCAGCTCTAGCATACAAACGATCAAAGCCACTGAGAAGGCTATGAAGGAAACTCCACCACCTTCAAGATTCACTAGAAACAAACCTTAGGCATCTTGACCCAAGCATGGATTTACTTCCTTGGGAGAACCTCTCGATGTGGTTTATAGGACTTTGGTGTAGAACCATAACATGAATTCAAATCATCAAGAATTTAAAGACTCCTTTCCTCCTCATGGGAAAAGTGAATCATCCAAGTCTAAAGGTACCAACGATGTGGTCAACTATTAGTATGATACTAGTGACATTGTCACTAATGAGATTGAACCTATTGATGTTGAATACTATGACAAGATCATTGCTTCGGGGAGTGAGGATGCTCCTAAACCCAAAGCTCCATTTGTCTTATGAGGCCCTATGCCTCCCTCTTGTAATCCCACATCATCTCTAGCTTGTGAAAATTCTATCACTTGATCTTGTGTGAAGATTTTTCTCAAAGGTCCCGAGCCTTCGATATTTGGGCCAAAACTATCTATGGATAAATCCCTCACTAAGGAAAATGTCCCCAAAGATCTTGATCTTGATTAGTTTCAATCTATGGTGGGTTATTCAATCTAACCTCATCACTTTCCCTTCTCCAAAGAAGGTGATCATTCCTTGAGCCATAATGCTCCCCTACTCACTTGCAATATGCTCCTAGAATCTGGTCAACCAATGGGGAATTTATAAAATTTTATAATGCTAAACTCAAAGAGATAGAAAAAACCCTACAGATCAAAGATATTGGCATGGGGGAATATTAGATGGAGTCCATCTTGTCATTGAAAGCTCTCCCCACATCTCCACATTCTTGTGAAGAACCCTCTAAAGACAAATTTGGAATTGGATATCATGAGCATAAGCTTGACCAACCTAGCTACAACTTTCACTCATACAAGGATTCAGATAATGAAGAAGCAAAGATCCCATCTATGACACATGAAAGATCCTTGAATATTCAACATCTTGATCCTGGCTACCAAGGAGAGTCCTATCTACCTTCTCAAGTGCCTCAAGAACATGATGATGGTCCTCATCAGGAGGATTTTATACACTTTACTAAATAGACTCCTACTACTACTGACTCTAATGGCACACATACTGATTGGGGGAAACTATCTGACATCTCCCTTATGTCAGGTATACCTCATAGTATACCTATTCTAGATTTCTCCACCACTTCTACTACTAAGAAAGGTCTTGCTGTTGAAGAAACACTTCCTGTGACATATAATAGCGATGAAAAAAATATGCCACCTACTATATCTCTAGTTGATTACATGTCAGATGCTACTACAAAGATACCAATTGATGCTACACACAAATATTTTGTTGATGATGATCCTTTTCACCCTTTTGTGGAGATTGTTCCTATGGCTCCTAGGCCATCTACTCCAAGCTATACTTCTACTACCCCAGCAAATCATGGGTATGTAAGATCCCATCTTGTTACAACTTTGTGGAAACTTGTTAGATCCACAACTGAAATGGCTCCTATTCACATATTATTTCCACCTAAAAGGGGACCTAACTCTTAGAATAGGTTATCTTGGTTAGGCTCACATAATATTCCTTCAAGCTTATCTAACTCTTCTAGGACAATTGAAAATCAACAATATTCTATGGAAGATCAATTTCTTGATCTATCTAATTCATTCATGGATGATGAGGATGATGATGATATCTTTTCACTTTAGCCCATCCCATTGACTACTCATCCTCCCCCTCCTCCCTAAGAAAAGTGGCTCGTCCACTTTCCATCTCCATATCTCCACCTAAACCAGTCATATCAGCCTCTTTCATCCACCATTCCTGAGTCTTTTGGAAGTAACTTAGATGTGCGACACAAAAATAATAACAAGAATCCACTCAAATCTCAAGGTCACCATGTCCCATCTAATCAACATGTGACTACAAAAAAAAAAAAAAAGTGTTGTTCAAAAGACCACAAAGGTCCTCAAAGAGAAGAAGACAATCAAAAGAAAAAATGGATGTCAAAATCCATCTTAGAAGCATTGTCATCAAAAGCACCTTAGCATAAATAAAAAAAATATTTTTAAAAAAATCAAAAGCTATGTGAATTCCAAAAGGAAAAGAAAAGTTTCCATTTGAGCTTCCAAAATTCTCATACTTCCCTCCATTCCATCACTCTTGCCTCTCATATTTTACCCTCTTCACTACAACTTTCCTTTTCTGAAAGTGCATATCAATATCTCCTCATTGCTAATGACGTGATTAAGAGAAATCTAGAACTTACTCTCCCTAAGCATTTAGAGTGTGGGAAATCCGATAAAGAGTTAAGATGTGTCCATGAGGATATTTTTTGGGTCTCACTTAAGGGATCTTTCCTTGACTATGGATCTCCTAACAGTTGGCTACTATGTGTTTCAATTCTATAACTTCTTAGCTGACTACTACTACAAAATACTATGTTCTCAGAAATTCCTACTAAAGGAGAACAACTCAAAGAGCCTATCAATGCTCTTCACTTGAAGAAATTCTACAGCTGATGCATTTTTTGTGTGCTCATGTACATACTTATTGGTCTTGAAAAAATCCAAAAAAATGATATATTGGAAAAAAATCATTAAAATTGTAAAATATCCTTAAAAAAATGATCATCTTAGTGAAAACCTAGTAAATAGGTGCTTTGATGTATCTATTATCTTGGTGAAAACTTGGTAAACAGGTGCCTTGATAATAATATAAAAAAAAATAAAAAATTGAGAAAATATAGAAAAAGTGAAAACATAAAAAATACAAAAAAAAAATGAAATATTCAAAAAAAGAAAAAAAAAAGAGAAAAGTACCAAAAAATTGAAAAATAAGAAAATGTGCCATTGATGAAAAACTAGTAAATATGTGTCATGGTAGAAAAAATAGAATCTCTGCCAAGATGGTGAAAACCTGGTAAACAAGCACCTCTTGTTTCCTAAAGCTACATCTCATTTTAGCATTGCTTGGCTTTTAGTTTCCTACTTTCCTACTTTTAGTTTGTTTCCTGCTTTAATTTGCTAGCTCATGTACTTGCCTTCAGTTGTCTTCAAGATTTTCGTCAACTCTTCATGGATTGGAACTAGTTCACACTTGGGGGCACCTTCCTAGTCTAGGGGACATTGTCCTATTGCTTTCAGAAGTTTTGTTCATGCATCAATCACCAACGATTCTTGCTACGTCTACTTGATAATGCCTAGCTACTTTTGAGATCTCTCTCCTTGAGAATCTCTCATGTAATGGTTTCCAGTGGTTCTCACTATGCCTACCTACTAATACTTAGCTCTCATTTGAATCCCTCTCTTTTGAGATCTCTTCCTTACATCATTCACCAGTGGTTCTCAATGCATCTGCCTGTTGATGGTTCACTCGTACTTTATTCTCTCTTTTGAGAATCTTCCTCATATCGGTCACCAGTGGTTCTCACTATATTTGCCTACTGATACTTGGTCTATGATATGATATCTTCTTGAGACTTCATCTCTCATGACGGTCATGAGTGGTTCTCACTACGTCTGCCTATTGTCGTTATCCCATCAAGACTTCAAATGTTGTACGCTTCTAATTCGACTTCAATCCTCTTGAACACAAACATAAACTGAAACTAAAACTAAATTTGCATTCCTTTGAAGCATGCTAGGCTTTTCCTTTCCTTTTTCATTTGTTTTCTTTATCATTTCCCCTTGAGTGAATCTAAGACATCTTTCTTCACTGAGAAATGCGAACACTAGGGGCATGATCTTTTCTTGGTTTTTTGTTTACTAGTTTAGTTCCAATGATCCAATGAATCTATCTAAGAGGGGTGTCCATCTGTAAGAGCCTCCATCTAGTATTGGATGGCCATGCATACCTCAAATCCTTTTATATGGATGCTTTGGTGAAGTTGGTTCTTCTCCTTGTTTGTTTTGAGTGACTTCTTTCTACCACAAGTAAAATTGCTAACGCTCATCCTGCTAAGTGAACATAAGGGTCACTGCAAGAAATCTTCAGTAAAAGAAGGAACTCTTGCATGTCTAGTGTGTCTTTTCACAAGCAACATTCAGGTCATTCTAGCAATTATGCTTTGATGCTTATCTTAACTTGCTAAATTAAAAGGAATAGGTGTTCAGGTCATCCTAGCTTCTTGTGCCTTAATGCTTACATCTCACTCTGACAAATCTAAGACTTATGTCATATTCATATTCTCATGATTGCAATGTTAGTGAGGATTGTATGACATCTTATGATCATCCCATTCCTAAATGAACTCGATGATGATAATACGATGAGTCCAACAACCAAGTCCTAGAAATTGCATCTGCTCATTCTAGGCTTGCATTTAGTTTAGGCTTTCATCTTTCATGCTAAGCTTGCATTTGAGATGTTATCTTGGTGCTCTCTTGTTTTCTTTCTATTCATCAAAGGTTCTCATCTTTTGTCCTAGTTTCATCATGATTGCATAAATTTTTGGGATTGAAATTGAAATCTAACATCTGGACAGATAGCTTGAAATCACATCTTAAATTTTAAAACCCTTTGGGATCAGACACTTGTGCAGTCAGCCTTCTGGCATCATCTTCCTACCAAACCCTCATCTTTGCATCATGTTCTCAAGATATTTTCTCTTTTCATCAAATTCAACTCTAGTCAAATCTAGTCAACCATGGTCAACCATGGTCAAACTTGGTCAACAGGACCTCTACTTTTCTCTAATTTTCTTCTGCAGCTTCTTGAATCTAGTCTAATCACTTCTACTCTGCAACCTCTTGTTGTCAATCATCCTTCTGATATGTCATCTTTTAATTTCACTCTCAAGGAGGTAGGATGATTGCATCATTTGAATCTTGTCGAATCAATTCTTGAATCAATCTGATCTGAATCATCAGTTCTTAATGCTAGGGGCATCTCGTGCCTTGCATCTTGCTATCTGGTCATGTATCTTTTAGGTATCTGAGCAATCTAACTCAGATCCTTGAGGATCAAGCTTCATTCTAGAGATGGTTCTCAAAATATTTTAGGTATTGGGGCAATCTAACCCTAATTCCTGGGAGTCAAGCTTCATTCTAGACATGGCTCTCAAAATCTCTCTTAGACCGTTATCTAGGTAATCTAACCCGAGTCTTGGAGGGCTAAGCTTCGTATTGGGGAAATCTAACCTTGATTCTAGAGATAGTCCTAAGTTTGCATATGAATCTCATTCTAAGCATTGGGGCAACCTAACCCCAATTCTCATCTTCTCTCAAGACCGACATCTTCACAATCTAACTTAGACTTCGGAAAATCATGCATTAATTTGTTCGGTGTCTTTGCAACCTAACCTAGAGTTCTAAATTTCTTGTCATCTATCACTTCAGACTATTCTTTGAATCAATGTGATGTTTGCACATCAATTCAAACAGGGAAAATGTAATACCCTAAAATTGGTACCTAATAAACTCAATCAATTTTGGTGCATTTTCATCAATTTTACATCTTCAAAGTCCTACTTTGCTAGGCAATTTTCTCTCTCCTACCTAACTTAATTTGACTTGATGTCAATTGCAAAAGCCCTAGATTGCATTAATCAAATATTATAACTAATTCCTAAAGTCTTTGACTTTTATTAGCTAAATTTCCCCTATGATAAATTAATTTAATTCTAAAGTCCTAAGTGCTTTAAATTAAATTAAAAACCCACCACATTTGGTTAATATACATAAAAAGGAATTAATATTACTTGTTATTTGAATGGACACCTTTATTTGAATTAATAATTCAAATTATTCAAATGGTCACCCTTATGTGGCAATAAACATTCTTTTAGTTAAGTAATTCATGTCTTTTTGTCTCAAATAGGAATGAAGGGTCAGGAGTTTCAATTCGAGAACCTCTTCATTCTCTCCCTGAGCTTGTCTATTTAATGAGCCTCATTCCTTCATTCAAGGGGGCAATTTTTTAGAGTAATTGAACTATAGCAATTTTTAGTCTTAATTTGATATTTTCAAGCTTTCATTTGTAGTTAGCTTAAGTTCTCATTTAGCATAGTATTGCATTCTCATAGTAGATTAATTTGCTTACATTCTCATAGTTTAATCTCTATTTATTTCAAGCTATTTAGATTAAATTGCACTTCATATTCATCTTAGCTTAATTTCATTTTGTTCAATCTTCATGCTTTCAAATCCTCCATTGTAGAACTAGTCTTATGGTTGTTGGCTCTCATTTTGAGAGTAATTAAAGACCCTGTCTACATATGAGGCAACAGGTCACTTCACCATGGGTTTCAGATTGTGTAATTCATACTCTCTCTCTCTCGTAATTTGATCATGTTAGTAATGATCATGTTGTGTGTGTAGTTGGATTAGAGGTCCACATTCAACTATATACACTACTCAGCTATACTCATCTTGAAGTGATTCAACCATTTGTTGATATCACTAAAAGCCTTCTTTTCAATGGTGAAATCATTTATTTTTAACTGTCTAGAGGTAAAGGTCCCTTTTCTATGGAGATCCATAAGCTCCTTATCCATCCACACTAATTTCCTAACAAAATCCTTGAGAGAAACCCTTGGGGGAACAAATTTTGGGGGCACATGTGGGGGATGAGGACAACCATATACTTGAATAAAAGTAAAAGTTTTACCCAAGTAGAAAGAACCCCAATTATAGTCAAGAGACCACTTGTAAATATATTCACATGGTCATAGAAGCCTCAACACCCTGGTGGATAATCTGACAATGTTTACCCCATGAAAAATAAGGATTGGGTTAACAATCCAATTTTGGACACCACAAAAATCATGCTCATTGGAAGTGTAATTCCAAACCTTGATCCACAACTACACAAGATTTGGTTGGTCATTTATCATAATTCCTGGTCACAACATTTGTACATCAAAACTATTAACATTGTAGAACAAGATCATATGCATCAATATAGAATAATGCATGAAGTGGGGTTTCAAGTTCTCCTTTATGCTCATCAAGCCTTCATGCATTCTTTTAATCACATACTGAATATAATCATAGTCAGTATTGGTGTGGGAGTTCTAGATATCAAGTATGATCATAAGAAGGTCAACACAAATTCTATTAGCATCTCCATATATCCCTAACACCATTCACAATCCATATGCTAAATATCTTATGTAAAAATGTAGGTCCTTGAACTCATATGGTGCACTCATATGGATGGGTAGAGTGGCTACATACCTCCCCATTTTTGGCATGAAATTTGTGATCAAGGTTCTGACTAGATTGATTTTCTTCTTATAATTCTCCTTATCCTTACTGAAATCAATCTCTATGGAGGAAGAGGAGTAAGTGCCAAAGGATTTCATGAATGACCCTCTATCTTGGGACACTAGAGTAGACTGATCACTTTTCCTTGTGGTTTGGACATCAGGTAATATATTTTAGCTAGCTCAACTAGAAAATCATTGTCTAAAAACACATCTGGGACTATCAATTTCCCCATACCTAGCTTTGAAGCATTATAAATATGTATTTTATAGACTCTAGTACTGTAAAAGTAATCTAATAAATGGTAGCCCAAATAGGAAGGAGTCACTAGATCTCTACAAGTTGAAGTATGGTCAAAGAGAAATTTATCACTAACCTTTTTTTTTCAGTAGACTCGGGAAGTAATCTAATAAATTCCTTTGAGAAATTGGGATTTCCCTTTTATTTTTCCCCTGAATCCTTTACCTCTTTTCTGGATGAGACCCTATTGGAGTCTGGTTCATTTATCTTTCTTCTCATGATTATCCTTCTCTCTAAAATAATACTATTCTCAATTTCTCTAAAAAAAATTATTTCTATTATCAAGCCCACTGAAAATTTGAAGATCTGATAAGTAATAAGATACCAACATAATGTCTTTATAACATCTAGAAATGAATGCAACTATTTTGTTGAGGTCATAGAAAATCTTTTCCTAATCACCTCATCATTCACTCTACATGTCTTCAATTCAAAATTTTAGTTGTCCATGTCATGCGAGGTTGACATGTACATTTAATTCTTGAAAATTAGGGGAAAAGGCCATCATTGTATCCATTTCCTTTTAAACCCTTTAAAACTATTGAAAACCCCAATTGTACAATGATTGGTCATTGTTCACTTTTTCCAACTTAGTTGTGTACTTTAACACATCAAGCTCTTCCTATTTCTTTTATCACCATGAGACCTTAACCATACTTCCTTTTGGAGATCCCACAATGATAGCTTCCTCATGATCTTAGAACATTTTTCCTAACTTGAGTTTGATCATGAGATTCAGTGACTGTGCCATTTCTCATGGTCTTTAAGTGTTTAACTTAACTCGTGATTCATTTAGAGACCGAGCAACTAAATAAATCTCATAATCCAAAGACATTACCTCTAACCATATTTTTATTCTGATATTCAGAGATAACACATATCTCTCAATCTTGAGACGCTTTACTTAACTATGATTTGATCTTGAGATTCAGCAATAGTCATTGATCCAAGTCTCCATCCATGGTCATATTTTAACCTCAGAATGTTTCATGTCTTGACCATGACATTACAAAACTTGGTGATAAACTTTACTTGCCTTAGTTCTTAACCTTTCTCCCAAACTCTGAATGTTAGGAAACTAACCACCATCATTATGAGATTCAGAGATAACTACAAACTATCATTTCTTAGCCTTGTCACTTAATCTCCAAATATTAGACACTTGATCACCGGTATCATGAGATGAGATAACTACGTCCACCAAGTCACTAGATACTTTGACTTAACCACCTATCATTTGGATATCTAGATATCACTCTCACCATCAAGTCCTTACCCATTTCTACTAGGTCGCTAGATGCCACTAGACTTAACCATAAAATCTTGAGACTTGGAGATTACCCTTTTTCCAAGTCGCTAAATGTTAATCAACTAGCCACTAACATTGCAAGATTCAAAGATAACTACTAGTCTAATATTTCACCTTTTCACTTGATCTCCAAATGTTTTATGAGTTATCTACTATATTGCAAGATCAAGAGATCGTTGTCTTTTCCAATAAACTAAAAGAAAAGAACTAACCGTTGAAAAACTTTGAGACTTGGAGAAAGACATGAACATAAAAGCCATGTGCCGAATAAGGGAACTTAAGTGACATGGAAAATAATGAGCAAATAGATCTAAGGTAGAGTTTTCAAACTTAGAAAAGGAAAATTTATTAAAAACCCTTTGAAGAATAGTAAGACATATTTAAAAACTAGGTCATTTCATAGGAAAGAAGATTAACATGAAAAATTACCAATAGTGGCTCTTTTGGGGGATGATGGGTAACTTGTGCACATGAAAGAACTTAGAATCACTAGTAGAAAAGACCAAAAACTTGATGAATATGAAAACCACAAAGAGCACTAGGAAAAACCTATTTACAAAGGGAAAACCAAATAGAAAAACATAAACCACACCTTTACAAAAATTTACAATATATACAGAACCTAACTACTATTCATGGAAATAAAATACCTTCAACAAAAGTATTATTTCAGGAACTGTCCATAAATTGGCAATTCCTGAATGTCACCAGAGATCTCTCTGATAATGTATGAATATGGGCCCCACTTATCATGAACCAAATATGGTCATAACCAGATTAGATAAAATTTTCCATGTTTTCCCTTATCTTCCAATCTGACACTCCAAAGTAACACCTGTTGGAAATATTCAGGAATTAACCAAGTTATTGAGAGGGGAGGGGTGAATCAGTAACTCCAAATTTTCTTCTAATTTTAACATGTATTTTACTTTTTAACCTTTGCATACAGAAAGCATGAAACTTGAAAGCATTCACAATAATGACACATAGATTTGGTTACCCAGAAACCTTCCAAAAGAAAGTAAAACTGGGGTGGGGATGAAACCCACAAAGCTTTAATACTGCAGAATAAAGTTGGCCGGTTAAGGCTTACAATTTGATCACTTCTGATGATCTGCCCTATTAGGAGCAATAAGGATTGCTAAATCCACCCTGTTAAAGGATTTACAAACATACAGTGAAGTATGCACTCGGTAAAGAGATTTTTACAAAGACTGTTAAGTCTACTCGGTTAAAGGATTTAGTACTGATTCACCTGTTAGAATGAAACAGTAGATCTCTGCTTTGCAACTGGATTGCTGATTGAGATTCTCTGATGTACTGATCACCTTCTGTGATGAATTTTTCTTTACTGTACCTTATACTTCTGAAGCCTTCTGCAATTTGCTTATTTCTGCCTTTCTTTTTCTTTCACATATATTCTCCTTGATGCATTTCATCTTTTTACAACATTGTTTATATACAGGTTTTAAACAATTAATTACAATTACAATTACATAGTCGGCTTGACAAATAAACATAAGTGCTACTAAGTCGGCCCAAATATGGTTACTCGGTTCCTTCAAACTGACTCGGTGACTTTCTGATACTCGACGTCCACTGCATTACTCGGCATCGTCATGCACTCGGTAGAAGTGAAGGCACGGTTCATACTGATCACTCGGTAGGTTTTGAACTTGGTAAGTACTGGTGACTCGGTAGACAAAATGTTACTCAGTTTTCATTGTCCTGATCAGTTTGTACTAACTTGCTCGGTTTGCACTGTTTGCTCGGTTTGCACTGTCTGCTCGGTTTGCACTGTCTGCTCGGTTTGCACTATCTACTCGGTTTGTACTGTCTGCTTAGTTTGCACTGTCTGCTCGGTTTGCACTGTCTTCTCGGTTTGCACTGTCTGCTCGGTTTGTACTGTCTGCTCGGTTTGCACTGTCTGCTTGGTTTGCACTGTCTGCTCGGTTTGCACTGTCTACTCGGTTTGCACTGTCTGCTCGGTTTGCACTTGTCTTCTCGGTTTGCACTTGTCTGCTCGGTTTATATCCAGAATGCAAATAAGTGTTGTCACTAGTGGCAATTCTGCTTAATGCCAACAATCTCCCCCTTTGGCATTAGTGACAAAAACACTTATTGGCCAAAATTTATATACACCGAATCATGCTGAGTTTTATTTTGATTTTTCAAAATTTGTCTTTCTTATAGGGCTTTATACATTGTCTCCCCCTTTCAATGTGCTAACTGTTCCTTATACAAATCTATAACTGTATACATATCTCTCCTTCTATACATATCTCCCCCTTTTTGACGATAATGCCAAAGGTGCATATACAAGTATTTACAGAGAGAATCCAAAATTTGATAAGAAATCAGAATGTACCTTCATTATTAGTGCCAGGGTTCTGTCCCAACTTTCTTGCATGATTTTACATGTTTGTATAGCAATTAGGACTTCTGCAGAGAGTTCAATCATGTGATCTGCTATAGAGAACTGATTGTCATGAATCAATGTTCTGGAATGTTCAATGTGCTTATACATTGTATTCATGATGGGAAGGATCATGTGTTGGATGTCTAGCAGTGTGGACTGGATCCTTGAGTCTTCTTTCAATAGATCAGACTGCATATTAGATAGGTGTGAAATTTTCATGTGATGAGCAGAGCTTGAACTTGGTTCAAGTTGTAGCTTCTATATGCTAATCTTCATATCCTCATCCATTTTATTCATTTTATCTTTAACATCCTTTGTGAACTCGGCAAAATTGCATAGTCTGGCCAAAAGAGAGGTAGCATTCGAATAAATAGACTCTATGTTAGACAAAACTGAAGACAATTCCACTTGGTTGATAGCTATGTGCTGAGCAATGTGCTCAAGCACTTTATTGTTGAATCTCTTCTTGGCTCTTTCAACTAACTTTTCTATCCCGGATGAGTCCTCATTGTATTTCTCAACTACTTCTGCTAATTGTAACAAAACATGCTGGGAGGAGTCTACTTTAATGCCTAATGCATCAGACAAAATGTCCTTAGCATCCTTGATGATTTGATACTCCTTGTCTCTTTCCTCTTTAAGCTTCTTTTGTTTTGCTTTCCTTTGGAGGATCTCACCTATATTCTGCATCTGGTCTGCTGAGAGATTTGCAAAATCTAATGTAGGAATCTCTATCTCTTCATCTAGGTCTATATCCTCAACTATATTTTTACCCAAAAATTTTATACTCGGTAGAGCCTTAGGCTTATCTGTACTTAATGCTTTTGTAGTAGTGACAGTAGATAAAGTAGGGCTGGCTATTGACACTGGTATACTTTCTACTGGAGAACTTAAAATATTTACACTTGAAGATTCAAAAGCTGGAAAACTTACTGGTATAGGAGACTACAGCTCGGTAGAAGAAATGGTAGCTGCCTCTGATCTTGCTAGGGATGATTGGACAAATGTGGAAGTTGTCACAACCATGCTTGAAGGTGTCTCAGGGCTGGATGTAGAGACTTTCACTGGAGAGGTAGGAAGGGATGTAATGACTTCTACTGCTATCCTTACAGTATCATCTACCTCGGTGTCTTCTTCTTGTTCATCGCTGTCATCTTCAATATCTTTTATTATTACAGTTTCAATGCTCGGTTGGTGAAGGTGGTATATGTTCTTCCATGTGGCTTTTGCAGCCTTCACAACCGATTCAATATTGTTGATCAAAATCAAACAAGTATTGAACTTCAATGTCATCTTATTTTCATTTTCTTTTAGTGCCTTCTTTACTTCATCATTATTCAAGCTCGGCATCAACTGTCTCAAGTTTTGATCAAATATGTCTATCACAGTTTGCCTTGCATTGCTCCATCTCATTTTTATTGGATTCAATAGAACTGCTGGAATCTGTGGGGTAATTTCTTCAGGAGAGTATTTCCACTGTCCCATCTTCTCAACAACAACATCTTCTATTTCCTTCTGTTCTGCTTCCGATCTGGTTTCATATTTCAAGGATTTTATGTTACTTACTCTAGATCCTAATCCATCTCTAAAGAGTTTGAGCTTTTCTTGAAGGGTTAGAGGAGGCCTTTTGAATACTATGTCTTTATCTGCCTTTTCCGCCTTGTCTGCCTTGCCTTTTGTATTTCTCCTTGTAAACACAGCAGTGGGAGGCATAGATGCCTTAGTGATGAAAACTTTTCCTTTCTTCTTTGCAGGTTCTGGTTCCTCTGTTTTCTCATCCTTTTCTCCTTCTTTTTCATCTATTTCTTCTTTGTCCTCGGTTATCATTTGCATTTTGGCTATCCTCTTCTTTCCTTTGTTTACCGCCTGTGGAAGCTTTATGCTTAGTTCAATTCTCACCTTAGCTTCATCATATGTTCCAAAATATGGAGCTTTGGGATTGACAGGCTGATTTAGAAGAGCTTCAATGATATTCTTGGTTTCATCAATATTTACCTCATAAGGAAGAGGTTTTACATATACAGTTCTCGGTTTAACTACTTGAATATACACATTATCACAATCTACCATAAAATAGATGTCATCTTTGTAATCTTCCACCAACTTCTGTGGAATCCAGAATCTGTCATTCATTTTCTCTTTGAAAGACTCAAAATAATTATCCATGATGCTTTCAAAGTTTTCACCCATTTCTGCGATGTATTCATTTATTTCATAAAGTACTGGCACATCTTTTCTCCATACAACTTTTCCTTTAGAAGGGAAGAATTTCTGAACATAGAAGAATAAACAGACTAACAAGGATCCAAACTTATATGGATTATTTTTGGAAGTTTTGATGCTTTCCATGTTCTTGTTGAACTGTTTCAACAATAAGTCTGCTAGGTCAAATGTTAAGTTGTTTTTGACCACTTTGTATGCTAGGTCAACAGCTTCACAGAGACACTGTTCTGTCGACTAGAACTGTAAATCTTGTGGGCAATGATATGTGTACCAAACTTCAGTTCGGCATCGGTAATGCTGCTAACTTTCATGCCTCTACCATCCCACTCGGCTAGGGTTTTCTTCTCTAGTTCTGTCCGACCTAGGGTTTTGGTAGTTTTAGCTTTGTTCAACATGGGAAGACCGGTGACTTGTTGAATCATTTTCTTTATGATCTCAATAGGTTGCTCAAGCCAAATCTTGCCATCGTGTACTCGGCTGAGAATGTACCTAACCCATTTATCTTGAAAGTTTCGAGGAAGATGTGCAATGTGAACTAAACCCTTATCTTCCAGATGTTTGTGCTCGGGTTTCAAAATACCATCCACACATAGTTCCTCACGCACAATGTCTAGTTCTAGGTTTCCCATTTCTTGAATTGAATAGTTAAAATGATTACAGATATCATTGATAAGTAGTACCTTAGGAGGAATCTTAGATTGAGCTCCGTTCGGATCTAGGGCTGCTGCAATTGCGGGCACTATCTTGAAATCTGGTGCTTTCCACTCCCCTTGGACTAACATATCTGATCCTTTCTTCGCTGAAGTGCTGGATGATGCCATGGTAGCTCATAGAAAATTCCTTTCGCAAAAGTATTAAATCGCCGGGTTGCCCTTGAAGTTTTCTGCTCTCAAAGTGCTAAAGATTCGCGGTGAAGAATGAGTTCGATTACTTTCTTTTTGTTTACAATTCTGTCATTAATGCTCATTTCAAATTAGGGTAGGAATTTTGACAGACTGTCACCCACTAAGAATTAATTGCTCGGAAAAGACTTCGCAACTCGGTGAACTCGAGAATTCATAATGCTCCGACCTCACTCGGTAGAGACAGGTACCGACCTTGCTTGGTGAAGACTATACCGACCTTGCTCGGTGAAGACTATACCGACCTTGCTCGGTGAAGACTATACCGACCTCCCTGTGATCTCACTGCATCTTGCATGCTGATTTAGACTTTTCTTTTAATTTCGGTTCTAGAACTGCTTGAGATTGATCTATGAGAGTACAGTTCCAGTGCTTCCTTGGAAATTTAGTTTGAGTCGGTAGAGCCATCCATTCCATTACTTGGACTGGATTGCTCGGTAGCTTTGGGAATCCATTTTTGTCTCACCTGTTTCCTGACCTTAGTTGCTTCATTCTTCTTTCCTTCTTCAATTTCACTAGCATTCATGCAGTTTCTGGCTATGTGACCGAGTTTAGTGCATTTGAAACATCTTATGGTAGTATCTCTTTTCCTTAGATGATGTTTTATGCAATTCATGCCAATGTGTCCATATTCTCCACAGTAATGACATCTACACCAGGTGCTGTAATCCCATCCAAACATTGCTTTCACAATTTGTTCTGCTGGATTGAATGTCTTGGATCTGCACTCGGATGCCTTGTGACCTTGTTTGTTGCACTTGTGACAATTACCTCTGAATCTAGGTTTTTCCCTGCATTCATTTGCTTTATGACCAGGTTGATTGCAGCTATAACATTTTCCATTGAATTCTGCTTTTTCATTGTTCCAACATTTATTTGAAGTATGTCCTATTTTACCACAATGATTACAAGTAGGTTTTTGATTTCTTTGAGTACCTTGCTTAGAGGATTTGCCTTCTTTGTATCCAAGTCCTGCTTTTCCTTTTTGCCTATGAAGATTTCGTTCATACAGCTGATTCAAGTCTTCTTGACTTTTTAGCATTCCTTCATTGATTTGTTTTTCAGCGTTTAGGTCATCCATCAATCTTAGATTGGTTTCCTTTTCAGATCTTAGTTCTTCTCTTGTGTTTTCTATTTCTGATCTTAGATTTAGAATTTCTTCATTTGTATGAGAGATCTGATCAATTAGATTTTCTAGCTGAAGGGTTTTGTTTTGGACTTCAATGTTTCTTCCATCTAATTCATCTTTCAACTTGTTTCTTTGTTCCAAGATCTCACAGAATCTTGTAGAGTGTAGTTCTTGTTCTCTTTTCAATTTTCTCACTTCTTCCTGCAGAGACCCATTCTTTTCTAGGAGTTCTTTGATAGCATTGTTTGCTTCATCTGAGTTATTTGAGGGAAGAAGATCTTCAATCTTTTCTTCAATGTAATTCTGATCATTCATCTGATTTGCAAGTTCCTTCCTTCTCCTTAGGGATTGGGAAAGATGTTCTTTTGCTTCTTTGAGTTTAGCTATGGCCATTTCCAGATCTAGCTTTTCATTTTCAATCACCTTGTTCAGTTTGAATACCTCCATTGTCCTGGATCTTTGCTCAAGCTAGTTAAGCTTTGTCTTGAGAACCAATGCAGCTCTGATACCAATTGTTGGAAATATTCAGGAATTAACCAAGTTACTGAGAGGGGAGGGGTGAATCAGTAACTCCAAATTTTCTTCTAATTTTAACATGTATTTTACTTTTTAACCTTTGCATACAGAAAGCATGAAACTTGAAAGCATTCACAATAATGACACATAGATTTGGTTACCCAGAAACCTTCCAAAAGAAAGTAAAACTGGGGTGGGGATGAAACCCACAAAGCTTTAATACTGTAGAATAAAGTTGGCCGGTTAAGGCTTACAATTTGATCACTTCTGATGATCTACCCTGTTAGGAGCAATAAGGATTGCTAAATCCACCCTGTTAAAGGATTTACAAACATACAGTGAAGTATGCACTCGGTAAAGAGATTTTTACAAAGATTGTTAAGTCTACCCGGTTAAAGGATTTAGTACTGATTCACCTGTTAGAATGAAACAGTAGATCTCTGCTTTGCAACTGGATTGCTGATTGAGATTCTCTGATGTACTGATCACCTTCTGTGATGAATTTGTCTTTGCTGTACCTTATACTTCTGAAGCCTTCTGTAATTCGCTTATTTCTACCTTTCTTTTTCTTTCACATATATTCTCCTTGATGCATTTCATCTTTTTACAACATTGTTTATATACAGGTTTTAAACAATTA
The DNA here is from genome assembly GCA_027943335.1 of Chamaecyparis obtusa. Lineage (NCBI taxonomy): Eukaryota > Viridiplantae > Streptophyta > Pinopsida > Cupressales > Cupressaceae > Chamaecyparis > Chamaecyparis obtusa. The sequence continues at coordinate 101,727 of BSBK01002769.1, read as the reverse complement.
ATTACAATTACAATTACACAGTCGGCTTGACAAATAAACATAAGTGCTACTAAGTCGGCCCAAATATGGTTACTCGGTTCCTTCAAACTGACTCGGTGACTTTCTGATACTCGGTGTCCACTGCATTACTCGGCATCGTCATGCACTCGGTAGAAGTGAAGGCACGGTTCATACTGATCACTCGGTAGGTTTTGAACTCGGTAAGTACTGGTGACTCGGTAGACAAAATGTTACTCAGTTTTCATTGTCATGATCGGTTTGTACTAACTTGCTCGGTTTGCACTGTTTTCTCGGTTTGCACTGTCTGCTCGGTTTGCACTATCTGCTCGGTTTGCACTGTCTGCTCGGTTTGTACTGTCTCCTCAGTTTGCACTGTCTGCTCGGTTTGCACTGTCTACTCGGTTTGCACTGTCTGCTCGGTTTGTACTGTCTGCTCGGTTTGCACTGTCTGCTCGGTTTGCACTTGTCTGCTTGGTTTGCACTGTCTGCTCGGTTTGCATTGTCTGCTCGGTTTGCACTGTCTGCTCGGTTTGCACTTGTCTGCTCGGTTTGCACTTGTCTGCTCGGTTTGCACTTGTCTGCTCGGTTTATATCTAGAATGCAAATAAGTGTTGTCACTAGTGGCAATTCTTCTTAATGCCAACAACACCAAGTCATTTAACTCAAATTTTATTTCTACAACTTTCCTTTCATACAAATTCTTCACTTCTAACTACATCTTAGATTTTTTTGAAGGTGAACCTCTCCTAGTTTCATCTAATTGAATTGAATATTCAATTATTTATTGCATTTCATCCTCTAGGTCTTCATCATATAATTGGATAAACTTGTACATTTCTAAACAAATATTTTGAGGCATTCTTTCTTGTATCCCATACACCATATAAAAAGGTGCAAATCCAATTTCCTTCTTAACAGTTACTCTATCAACCCATACAACTAATGGAAATTTTGAGTTCCATGCTTTCTTATTCTTCTCAAGGATCCTTTTCACAATTTTTAGCGAGCTTTTATTTGTTGATTCTTCTTGTCCATTTCATTCTGGATGATATGGGGATGAGTATGACATCTGAATTCCAAAACCTTCATAGAATTCCTTGTATTCACTTGATCTTAAGAAAATTTCATATTCACCCACAATTCTTTTAGGATAACCAAACCTAGTAACAATATGGTTCAACAAGAAATCATTAACCACTTTTCTAGTTGCATTCCTTGTGGGAATAGTCTCTACCCACTTTGTAAAGTAATCAGTGGAAACTAAGATCCATGAATGCCCTCCACTTGACTTGTTTCCTATTTTTGAAGTAGGGGAATTCTAGGGTACTTGACAAATATGTTAGGAATGAATGAAAAGTATTTTGGCAGTCATTCTGTAGCAGTTGTTTTTGCATTCATGACTTGGATTGTCATTGATGTCAACACAGTGATATTCTGGATATCAGTAGGAAAGTAGGTATAGTTTTGTTTTGTGCACATGTTGTATTGAAGATTGGCTTTTGCATAGTTGATGGTATGTTCTTTGGTGTTTTATTAACCTATGGTTAATAGTGCAAAAAGAAATGCATTCATTTATGAGAGTTATGAGCATTTTGGTGAAAGCAGTGTTTAGACAGTGTTTTTGTGAAGTGATTTTCAAAAATCAGAGGATATCTCTTAGCTGGGATGGAATCTGATTTTGTGTAGTTAAAGGGATGTTGAAGACTCATTAGTGATGACATGGTTCATAGCACAAACTTTGAAGATATGTTTGGAGAAAGTTATAGTATCTAGAAGCCGATAGTTTTATGTGAAATTTTATGTGTAGCATGTAGAATTTATTATTTTGTAATTGAGGACTGACTCATTTGTAATTATATGAGTTTGGTATATAAGAAGGAATTTTTTCCTTGTTGCAATGTGTATTTTGAAGGTTGAGATGTGAATATATGCATGAAGTGAAGAAAAGAGCTAATTCAGTGATGAAGGAAGACTTGTGAGTACAGAGATCTGGAATTGTGATCTTGTGTAGAAGAGAGTGTGGTTTTGGCATAGTGTGAAGGAGGTAATATATTTCATATTATTTTGTTGAATAATTCTAAGATCTTTTGGACAGTGGGTTCAGAGATCTTGCCTTGAAGCTGTTTGGGCAGTGGGTCCTTCTATCTTCCATAAACTCTTAACCGGGTTATAATCTTTTAACAAGGATTCAAAATCTCCCAATAGGGATTTATATGTATTGAATGTATTTCATAAGACTCCTAATAGGGTCCATCCTCTAATAAGGAACTTTCATATTAGTGCATCATTTTTGTGGGCATCATTCCCACCGAGGTTTACTCTTTTCAAGAGGTTCCCTAGTCAACATATCTTGTGTTATTGTGCAATTGTGTATGGTTATCTTTCTATGGTTGATCAGTACATTACTTATATTGTTTAAAGTTTTTGAATGGTTAAATTATCTGATAACTAATTCACCCCCCCCCTCTTAGTTATCTTGGGGATCTTTACTTTCTAACAATTGGTATCAGAGCAGTAGGTCCTTGAAAGAAAAGTTTAACAACTTAAGGAGATCCATGGTGAATTTTAGAAAAGAAAGCTCTAAGTTTGATGGAGTAAATTTTGATAGCTAGAAAGAAAAGATGAAGACACATCTATTGTGTTTAGGACCAAGTTATTGGTTGATTACAAAAAATGAGAAGACTATCATTAAGGAAGACAATCTAGAGGCAAGAACTAAAGATGAACTAGATCTATTCATGTGTAACATACTTGCAAGAGAAGCACTTTTGTCAGCACTACCGGAGAATGAATATAGTCAGGTAAGATGTTTGAAAACATCTCATGCAATTTGGAAAGCTTTACATTCTAATTTTGAAGGTGATGAACATGCAAAGAAGGCTAGATTACATAATTGGATTTGTGCATTTGAAGATATTAGAATGATGGAAGATGAATCTATTAGAAGCTATATTGGTAGGATGTCTGAGATTGTAATAGGAATAAAGTCTTGTGGAGGTGATAAGATAGAGAATGAAGTGATATGGAAAATTTTGAGAACTTTCACACTAGTATTCAAGCAGACAACATAGATGATTGAACAAGTGATACCTTGTACATCGAACTTTTCACGAGAGACTCTTCTTGGAAGATTAGAAACAATAGAGATGAACTTAAGATTATCAAGAGAGCTCCCTAGAATGGAAATAGCATTCAGTGCTCTTAACATTAGACCCACAAGGAGTACTAGTGTGAATGGAGATTATGCCAGCAATAGCAGATTTGAGGAAGATAAGAAGATTGAAGAAGGTATTGCATTACTTGTAAAAAGAGAACCAGATGGAAAGAAAATCTTTAAATGTTGGACTTGTCAAGAATATGGTCATTTTGCATCTAAATGTCCTAAAAGAGTTAATAAGTATAAAAGCAACTTTAAACCTAGGAGATCTAAAAAATGTTATTATGCAAATGATGAAGATCTTGAAATGGGAATTGAAAAACATTTAAGTGACAGTGATAATGATAACTTTGAGGAAATAGGATTTGTAGCAATTAAAGAAGAAAGTTTTGAATCTAATAAAAGGGAAGAAAAAGCATTAGTTTCACAAGTTGAAAATAAATTTGATATAAATAGTGGTTGTTCACATCATATGACTAGAGATAAAAGAAAGTTTGTTAAGTTAGATAATTATGATGGAGGAATTGTTAGGGTTGGTAACAATGCACCTTGTTTGATTAAGGGTATAGGATCTATTAATCTTGATGGAAAGACTAACACTGATGATCTTTACTTTGTTGATGGACTAAGACATAATCTACTAAGTGTTGGACAATTGGCTGATAAGGGTTATCAAGTTTGGTTTTCTGAGAAAACTTGTGTGATAAAAGATAAAGATGGAAATCTGATTGGAAAAGGATCCAGAACTAGAGGTAATGTATTTCAGTTGAATCCTACTAAGATGACATGTTAGTTAACTAGGATTGATGACAGTTGGTTATGGCATAAAAGGTTTTTTCATATAAACTTTGATAATATTGTCAAGGTGAGCACTACACTTGCGATAAGAGATTTACCTAGAATTATGAAACCTACTAACATGATTTGCAAAGAATGTATGATGACAAAGTAGAAAAGGAGTTCATTTCCCAAAAAGAAGTTCACATCGATAGAGAAGATGGAGATTGTTCATACAGACTTGAGTGGTCCTACTAGGACTAGAGGATTCTATGGAGAAAGGTATTTTATGATTCTTGTTGATGATTTTACAAGATTGATGTGGATTGCATTTTTGAAAGAAAAATATGAAGCATTTGATAAATTTAAGATCATGAAAAGGAAAATTGAGAATGAATCTGGAATGAAGATTAAGTGTCTAAGATCTGATAGAGGTGGTGAATTTACATCTAGAGAGTTTAAAACCTTTTGTGAAATGAATGGTATTAAGAGACAACTTTCAGCCCCTAGAACACCAAAACAAAATGGTATTGCAGAAAGAAGGAATAGGTCAATAACTGAAGCAGCAAGAGCTATGTTGTTTGAAAATGATTTGGCTAAGACTTTTTGGAGAGAAGCAGTGAACATAGGAGTATACACAATTAACAGAGTACAAATCAGTGCAGATACAAACAAGATACCTTATGAATTATGGTTTGGACATACACCCTCAGTTAAGTATTTTAGAATTTTTGGGAGTAAATTTTATATAAAGAGAGATGATGATATAGGAAATTTTGATCCTAGAAGTGATGAAGGAATATTTCTTGGATATTCTTTAAAAAGCAAAGGATATAGATGTTATAACAAAAGAACTAAAACTATTGTTGAAAGTGCAAATGTGAAAGTTGATGAGAAGTTTAAAATTTAGGAAAGAATCCTTGATAATGAATCTAATGGAGAAGCACAACCTCAGCCTAACATTGAAAATGCAGAATTATTTTTTGAAACTAATAGAGAAGAAAGCAGAGAAGAATCTACAGTTGAAACAAGATCAGTAACCATGACACCTAACAGGTATACTTCAAGACATCACCCTATTGAGAAAGTTATTGGAAGTTTAGATAGAGGAGTTTTGACTAAAAATAAGGTACACTTATGTTTGATTACTCAAATTGAACCTAAGACTACTAATGAAGCATGTGAAGATGAACATTGGATTAATGCTATGAAAGAAGAACTAGAGCAGATTGAAAAAAACAAGACATGGGAATTGGTCCCTAAACCTGAAGACAAGAATGTGATTGGAACAAAGTGGGTATTCAGAAACAAGATGAATGAACAAGGAGAAGTGATAAGAAATAAAGAAAGATTGGTATGTACAGGATATTCACAACAAGAAGGAATTGACTATGAAGAAAATTTTGCACCTATGGCTAGACTTGAAGCAGTGAGAATGTTTCTAGCATATGAAACTTACAAGAAATTCAGAGTGTATCAGATGGATGTGAAGTCAGCATTTTTGAATGGTGAATTGGAAGAAGAAGTCTACATTGAGCAGCCTGCAGGTTTTCCTTTGACACAAGAAGGAGATATGTTATGTAAGTTAAAGAAAGCTTTATATGGATTAAAACAAGCACCTAGAACCTGGTATGCAAGATTGGATAAGTATTTATTGAAATTGGGATTTATAAAAGGAACAGTAGATAGTAACTTATACACAAAAGAAATTGAGAATGGTTTATTGGTTATAGTTATATTTGTTGATGATATTATCTTTGGAGGAGAAGATGAAGCTAGTGACAAATTTGTAGATGAAATGAAGGCTAAATTTGAGATGAGCATGATTGGAGAAATGAAATATTTTTTGGGATTATAGATAACACAAAGCAAGGAAGGTATATTTGTAAGTCAGACTTAGTAATTCAATGACTTATTGAAAAGATTTGGAAAGGAAGATTTTAAACCTATTGGAACACCTATGGTAACTGGACATAAGCTATCTAGCAAAGATGAGACACCAGTAGTTGAGCAAAAAAAGTACAGATCTATGATTGGAGGATTGCAATACTTGACACATACAAGACCTGATATAGCACATTTATTGGGGATTGTAGAAAGATTTCAAGTAGAACCTAGAGAATCACATTATGTAGCAGTAAAGAGGATATTGAGATATCTGAAAGGAATAATGGATTATGGATTATGGTATGAGAATTCTGATGATTTTACTTTATGTGCCTATACTGATGTAGATTGGGGAGGCAGTATTGATGACAAGAAAAGAACCAGTGGTGGAGCCTTTTTTCTTGGAGGAAAATTGGTCTCTTGGCTAAGTAAGAAGCAAAATTGTACTTCACAAAGCACAACAAAAGCATAATATGTTGCAGCAGCAAATAATTATAATCAAATTATTTGGATGAAGCAGATGTTGAAGGATATTGGAATAAAGTTTGATGAGCCTGTTGTTATACATTGTGATAACACCAGTACAGTGAGTATGTCAAAAAATCCTATTTTACATCCTAAGACTAAACATATTGAGATCAAGTATCATGTTGTAAGAGAGAAAGTTGCAAAAAAAGAAGTAAGATTAGAGTACATAAGTACAAAGGAGTAGATATCAGATATATTTACAAAGCCTTTACCTAAGGATACATTTGTGTATCTAAGAGGTATGCTTGGGGTTATGCCTGAACCTATTTTTGAGAATTGATGCAGATGATTGCATCCATCTAGTGGTATATGAGCCCTATCTTTCTTCTGGATTGGATGTTGGAACTTCCTCTATGGGGGAGTTTATGAGCTGAGTCATGAGGACTCTTGTTATTATATTTTTCTGAAAGTGTCTTTTGACATTAAGTTGTTGTTGACTTAGTGATGGAATTTATATCATTGATGTCAATGGGGGAGAGATATACATGAAAAACATTGTGGATTGTATGAGAGAGCTGAATAGGAAAATGAAGCAAGATTTGATTTGATATTTTGCAGTGATGTTGTGGTATTGGATTTTTGGAACATTGGATGTTTTTCATCTATGTTTCCATCAATGCTAATGGGAAAGATTTTTAGGAATGAATTCAAAGCATTTTGGCAATCATTCTGTAGCAGTTGTTGTTGCATTCATGACTTGGATTATCATTGATGTCAACACAGTGATATTCTAGATATTAGTAGGAAAGTAGGTATAGTTTTATTTTGCACACATGTTGTATTGTAGATTGGATTTTTCATAGTTGATGGTATGTTCTTTGGTGTGTTATTAACCTATGGTTAATAGTGCAAAAAGAAATTCATTCATTTGTGAGAGTTATGAGCATTTTGGTGAAAGCAATGTTTAGACAGTGTTTCTATGAAGTGATGTTCTGAAATTGGATAATATCTCTTAGCTGGGATGGAATCTAATTTTGTGCATTTAAAGGGATGTTGGAGACTCATTAATGATGATGTGATTCATAGAAAAAACTTTGAGGATATGTTTGGAGAAAGTTACAATATCTGGAAGCTGACAGTTTTATGTGAATTCTATGTCTAGCGTGTAGAATTTATTATTTTGTAATTGTGGACCAACTCATTTGTAATTATTTGACTTCAGTATATAAGAAGGAATGTTTTCCTTGTTTTAATGTCTACTATGAATATTGTAATGTGAATATATGCATGAACTGAAGAAAAGAGCTAATTCAGTGATGAAGGAAGACTTGTGAGTATAGAGATCTGGAATTGTGATCTTGTGTAGCAAAGAGTGCGGTTTTGGCACAGTGTGAAGGAGGTAATATATTTCATATTATTCTATTGAATAATTCTAAGATCTTTTGGATAGTGGGTTCATAGATCTTGCCTTGAAGTTGTTTGGGTAGTGGGTCCTTCTATCTTCCATAAACTCTTAACCGGGTTAGAATCTTTTAACAGGGATTCAAAATCTCCTAACAAGGATTTATATGTACTGAATGTATTTCATAAGACTCCTAACAGGGTCCATCCTCTAATGAGGAACTTTCATATTAGTGCATCATTTTTGTGGGCATCATTCCCACCGGGGTTTACTCTTTTCAAGAGGTTCCCTAGTCAACATATCTTGTGTTATTGTGCAATTGTGTATGGTTATCTTTCTATGGTTGATCAGTACATTACTTATATTGTTTAAAGCTATTGAATGGTTAAATTATCTGATAACTGATTCACCCCCCCCCCCCCCCCCTCTTAGTTATCTAGGGGATCTTTACTTTCTAACAATATAATCATGGATGTGTCATTGATTCACAACATTAAGGATAAGAACAAACCTAGAACTAAGAAAGATCCAGTGGAACCCTCAGAAAGAGTTGCTAGTTTAGCTTTATCATCTGTACTAGATAGAGTTCTTCATTTAGAGAATGTTAAATATTTTCTTGGATGCAAATATGAAAACCTAAGGGAGAGTAATTTTAATGGTGAATATCAAAAATTGTACAACAAGGATATGTCAGTGAAAAAAGGTTATGAATATCTAGAAAACAATGAAATCATTGAGTACTCTATGAAATATGAATTTGATGATGAGGTGTGTACTAAGATCATTTTGAGTAGGATACATAATGGTAAATTCTGGTTAGAAGATAGAGTTATTGACATAATTGTAGACCTAATTCATGATGTGACTGGATTATCAAAAGTTCATGGAATTCCACTAAATGAGAAAAACATGAGAAAGATTGTGATTGATAACACTGGTTCAATATACAATGGCAGAGGTATAGTCATTAGTAAGATTAAGCAAGATGATGTAAGATACTTAAATAATATTTTGACAACAAAATTCTATGGAAGTTCTAGAGAAGATGATATGTTAGAAGGTAAGGTACACATTGCTTATTTGATGTGTGTGGAGAAGAAGCCTGTGGATATGTGTGAAATTTTGAGAATACAATTGTTTGAGAATTTGGAAAAGATAAAGAAAGCTAAATACACTCACTTTAGATTTTCCTCATTGGTTACTTACATGTTCTTCCACTTGCTAAGAAGATTTCCTTACACTATTGATTGGAATGATGGTGAGAATACTATGGAAAGAATCAATAAAGTTTACATGAAACATCTTATTGAGAAGGTTAATGATAGTGTAAGGTTAGTGTTGAAAACTTTTCAGAACTTTATGGTAAATAGATCAAGAATTCCTCTATCCCTAGTTGAGAAATACAAAGATGATATATGTTTTATGGTTGATACTAATTTCACTTACATTGAGGCAGTAGAACCTAGACATGAATTCATAGACCCTCTTGGCTATGAAATCTTTTAAGTTGAAATAGAAGGATATGTTAGTAGATTATTGAAAAGTAAAGTGGATGCTCATAGCAATAGATTTGGAACATATGATGAAAAAATTGATTTAGCAAAGACACTTAAGGAAGAGAAACAATCAAAGAAGAGAGTGGAGACTACAATAAAGAAAATTCTAAAAGAAACATGTATGAGTGAGTAGGAATTTGATATTGCAAGAAAGACTACAGAAGCAATAAGGAAAAGTGAGATACTATCTGTCCCACCTTTGCCATCAAGTGCAGACCCTCAAGAACCCATTCAAGTTAAGGTAAAGGTTGAAGAACCTGAGAAGGAGCAAGAAATTAGTTAGATAGAGAAACCCTCTTCTTTAGGACCAAGAAAAAGAATGAAGGCAAGTGCTTCAGGACTAGGTAAAAGACAAAACATAATTGTTCCACTAGTACCTAGAAGACTTGCAGAGATAAAAGATGATGAAGTAACAATAAAGAAGAAATCATGGAAACCAAGGATAGAAAGAGTTAATGAAGACATATTGCAGCATGGAGACTTTACCAAGATGAACAAATACTATGATTTATATGGATCCTCTAACAGATTAAATCTAGAGAATGCAATGGTTACACATATGATTTTGGAAAACAAGAAATTTGATACTATTCATGGAAGATACCAGAAGATTTGTACAATAGACTTGTGAGAAGAAAGATGAGAGCACAAGAAGAAGATACTAAAATGAGAGAGAATGTGATAAGATAGTTCTATGACATAAGAGATGATGACCACCTTAAATAGATCCTCAAGCCACTTGAAACCCTATTAAGAACCAAAAGAAGAACTATACAAATAATGGGAGGTTAGTATGAACAAGTGAAGAATGAAACTGAACAGGCAGTTGTACAAGTGCTAACAAACTTGGTAGTAGGAAAAGATAGCAAAGAGAAATTAGTTGTAGAACCAATAAAGAAACAGAGTTCAAAATAGGTAGAGGCAGCAGTAGAGGTAGTTGAAGTTGAAGATATTCCCTTTTATTCTATAAACATTGGCACATAATCTATGGACATTAAAGGAAAAAAAGTTACTTTAGATTCAGATGATGCAGTACTCAATAGTTTGAATAACATTGTTGACAATTTGGATTTGGGAGAGTAGGAAAAGATTATTGGAACAGAGACTACATGAACAAAGAAACAAATGGCAACAGTGGTCAATACATCTAGTACACCTATTATACTTATGACACCTCAAGAGGACATCAGTTTTACCCCTAAGACTAGAAAGAAAAGAGAGATTGGTTCGATGCTTGAAGATTTAGGCAAAGAAGTGGATGATGTTGATCAACTATATTTAATCACATCTTTGAACAAAATTATTGGGAAAAACAATAAGATCAAGAATTTGGAAGGTAGCCTAAAAGATTTGACTGAGAAGCTACAAAGTGTTATATCTACAAAAGTCTTTGATTCAGACCCACTTGAAAGAGAAAAGATGGTAATAAATTCTTTTGATGTTGAGTTCACTAATTTGACTAATATTGCTAAGGTTAAGGCATAGGCAGCTTATGAAGCTTAGATGTTGCAGAATATAAGTTAGAATATCAAAAATGACAATGGCAACCTTGACAGATACATTAAGAACTTAAGGAAACATCTTGAGACTGGAAAGTGTTTGTACATTCAGTGTACAAAATCTAAAAATATAATAATTCAGGAAGAGAAGAAGATAAAAGAGAAGCAAGATGAAATTGTAGTAGAGAAAAACTCAATGGCTAGCCCAAACATAAAGATCAGTGTTGTTGAGAAAAAGATCAAAAAATTATGTGATGAGATAAGGACTTTGAATGATGAGAAGAATAGGAAAATTATGAGGATGAACATCTTGAGAGAGCATGTCTCAATCAAGTTGACTATAATAGAAGAGCAGCTAGAAGAATGTCTTACTACTAAGACATCATTTTAGAAGTTCAACTTTGAATCTCTTCAAGCTTGTCAAATTGCAACATATGGATTGAGTACTTTACTCAATGTAGTAGAATCAATTAAGAAGTCTTGGGAGAAAGATTTTGAGGCTTGGAAGTGAAATTTTGTAGATTGTGTTGAAAGCCTACTAGATTTGCAATAACACAGTAAGATAAAATTTTTGACACAATTTTGTATATCCCTTTCCACCCTTTATTTTGTCATTATTGTCAAAGGGGGAGAGATACTTAGAAAATTGTCCATATATGATAAGGAAGGATACTCATAGGGGGAGTTCTATGGAGTATTATGAAGTGTTATAGATTATGTGTATATTTTGAGGAGATATAAGCATAATATTCTATGGCCATAATTTTGATACAAATTTTGAGATTTTGACTTGTACACATAGCCAATTTTCTCATATGTTGCCACCAATGACAAAGGGGGAGATTGTTGAAAATTTGGCTGAGGTATGTACATGGATGTTGTCATTATGGAAACATATGTTCCCTATGAAGATCACATAAACTGGAAAGTAAGTATGGAAGATCGCAGACTAAAATTGTCTAAGTATGAAAAAGTGTTTTTGACAGAGCACCCGATACAGTTTGTTTTAGTGACATTCACTGGAGCATGATCAGAGTTTTTGTAGTTGAACATAGACTATATGATGTCTAAGGATACCACATCTCAATGCAAAAAAGAGTATGGATAGTACAAACAATGTTATGATTATTTTACCGATGAAAGAGTATAGCTGACAAAGTAGTTTTGAAAGGAGAACTAGTAAATGAATTAAGGGATTATTTTGCTTGTCAAAATAATGACTTAATTTCATAAAGAGACAAAATTATAGATGTTTACTCTTGGATAAAGATGTGGAAGCCAACTAAAGAAGATATTATGTTTGTACATTGTATAAAGATGTAATATTGTAATGTACCAAACATACTTGAAATGTAACTTGTGATAGTTGTATATTGAGATAACGGTGAAAGTTGTTGATGTGAAGTTGTAAGTAGTACCATATTATAATCAGTAAACATTTGTATTAATTATTTGGGTAGTGAGTTCATCTGGTAATTAGGTTTTGTATCTACAACTCCTAACAAGGTTGAGGCTTCTAACAAGGCCTATAGTCCCTTAACCAGGACTGATACACTATATGATTGTAATAGACTCCTAATAGGGTCAACATCCTTAACAGGATATCTTTTGATTAGTGGATCTTTATGGGTACCATCACCACTAGGGTTTTTCCTTGGCTAGGGTTTCCTTGAGAACATATCATGTGTTATGAGTTCTTTACATTTACTATTATGTATGCTATTTAGTCTCTTATGCTTTAAAGTAATATGTTATATCCATAAGTGAGAAAAAGTAAAAGTTTGTGAAATATTGATGCACCCCCCCTCTCAGTATTTCCTATTTCTAACATTTGGACCTCATCATTTCGATCCAGAGATCAGCCCACACTAGTAAGGATCCCATCATCCAAAGATCACAAGTCTATCCAAGGATGACAATCCACGCATTTTGATCCCCCCATCAAGAAAGCTAACCCATCTCAATCCTCTTCCCAATAGCATATCACTAAGAATCCTACATTTAGACCATCACCTAGTTCATCCTTAGAATCATTCTTCTACATCTATAATTTCCCTCATCTTAGAACATTGCACTTTCATGCTTGCTATGACATGATCAAAGAAAAGAAAAGGGATGGATTCCAACCAAGCCACTACTTCGGCTGATCCAAATGATTCCATAGGTAAAATGGTGATGTATGACCCTCCAATGATGATAGTTCAAAACATATGGGAAGATCCTAGTGAGACACCCACTACTAACTCCATGGAGGCTTTCATGTGCCTCCCAGGACATGCACAAATGGTATGTGCAATCATCGCACAAAATTGTTTGGCTATATTGGAAAACTATGTGCAGGAGGGTACTCCCATCCCACCTCAGTTATGCTCTTTTGACCCCACAAACCCCTTTCACATTTCTACCAACATTGATTCATTTGTCATCCAAAAAGTCCATGATCCAACTATGCAAGTATCCCATACGACATCACCCATCCCACATCTCATGCAACCTCACATGGTGATCTCCACAAGCACACCACTTTCCATCATGTGACCACTACCCTGTGCCTCTTCACAAATAGTCACTCAAGTGCAACCATTCACCCAAGCCTCTACTCAAACAATGTCATCTCCTACTACATTATCACCTCTTTTGCAAGGAGTCTCACAAACCACCCCACCTACATCCACCCCATAATCTCAATCCATGCAGGTGCCTCTCACATTTGCTGTAGGCACACAAACCCAACAAGTCACCTTCATAATAGGAATGCCACATATGCCATCCCACAATCCTCCACCAACATAGCAAACTCCCATATCAGCCCCCACATTTGTGGCCAACTCTACATTGCAAACCCTATCAGGAGTCAATGCCACCTGGAGCCTCGACCAAGCACAAATGAATGCCATGGGCATACCCACACATGGCCAAATTTACCAAAAGGCTCATTAGCAACAAACCTTCCCACAAGTTGCACCTCCACCTGCATTTACCAACTATTTGTCTATGCCATCTGCCGCTCAGCAAACCAAACTTCCACAATCATGGCAACTCAGTGCTACCCATCCCACTAACTCCCATATGCAACCACCTCTAGTTCACACCCAGGCCACTATTCCCACTCTCAGTAATGCAGGTATGCACCCATCTTATATTGGTCAAGCTTATCACTAATCCCAACCACAACCATTCTACCAACCTCCCAAGTAGCAGCAATACTTCCCAACTTGGCAAGCCAATCCCCTCATCCCACAGTAGCAAGCCTTGCCACAGCACACACCCACCTTGCACTAGCAATACATCACTTAGCAAGTCAGCTAGAACCCCTTCTAGATGGCCTTTTCAACCAAGCCATCCCCATTCCCTTGCTCACCATATCCTCCCTTTTTGCCCACCCCATCTGACCCATTCTTGCTGGGAGTACCTACTCCAGCACCTGCCAAGTTAGAGTAGGAAGAAATAAGAAATGTCATCAAAGAGCTTAAGATCGATACTAAGACTAAGACATTCAAGTCCAAGGAGGTTTTTCCATATCCATTTGATAGATCAATCATAGCAATCCCCTTCCCTAAACATTTCTAAACACCAAAGTTTGACAAGTATTGAGGGAAGGGTGATCCAATTAACCATGTCAAAGAGTTCTACATGGCATGCCAAGAGGTGACATTTAATGACATGTTTCTCATGTGACTCTTCCCCAAGAGCTTGGGAGGGCCCACTCTCGAATGGTTCTACAACTTACCTTATGGGTCTATTTCCAAATTTCTAGAGCTTTCGAAAAAGTTTGTCGCTCAATATGCACACAACATCAAGAATGAGCTCACCCTATTGGACTTTTGCAATACCAAACAAAATGGAGGTTAAAATCTGGCTGATTACCTACAATGATGGTAGAATATCACCATGAGATTGTCATACCAACCACCAAAAAAACATCTTGCCAAGATATTCATTGATAATTTGCACCTGAAGCTATCCTATTCTATGAAGATGAATTGCATTTAGACCTACCAAGACATTAAATGGAAAGGTATGGATATTGAGTGATCTCTTTTGGATGATGGTAGTATCAAACACTATAAGGAAAGCTCTCAGGATAGACCAAAAAATGACCATTCTTGATATTGGAACAAGAATAAGAATGTGGTCATTGATAGATCCATAAACACTAGGAATGTCCAACTTGTTGTTGTAGGCCCTAATCCCACTCCTCCAACATATCAATAGCAAACACCCATGTAGCAACAACCAGCACCTATATACCAACATCAAGCACCTACCTACCAACAACCACCCTATCAGCCTCGTATGAATCAAACCAATGCTATATCTATTACCCAAGGATGAAATAAGCCCCTTGTTCAAAATGACCCAAAACGCATCTTCACACCCCTTGGAAAACCCTTGGATGCCATTTTTTGCAAGATGGTGAGTGCCAACCTAGTTGTGTATCTACAAACCTAGCCCTATGATGACTCAACACCCAAGCCAACCTGGTACAAAGATAATGAATACTATGAATACCATTGTGTTAAGGGACATGCTACCACTAAGTTCATGAAGCTCAAGAGCTATGTCTAGGATCTTATAGAAAAAAAGGAGATCACAGTCGATGGTCCTACCCAAGCATCACCCAATGGCAACCTACAAATCTACCAAAATGTGTTTCCTAAACACAATGCTGGAAAGGCCCAAGTTAATGCTACCCCTCCTGCTAGCCAATATAAGGGTACACAAGGAGATCATGGTGATGGAAAAGACTATACCACTGCCTACATAAACTATGATAAATTTTTTGGTTGTACCTCCCTAGTTGAGCCTACAATGAATGTGATCCATGTCAAAGGTGCTGACAATCAATGTGTTGTTACTACCTGAAGAGGCTAGATATCTGTGGCCAATGCTAATACTACCACCATCCCCAACACATAATATAAACTCCTAGAACACCTTGGGAACACACCCACACAAATCTCCATCCTTGATCTACTTTTCACATGACCACTCCATCAAGAGATCCTCAACAAAGCCCTTCAAGAGGCCCACGTCCCTGTAGACATCAATGCCATCCAATTCAAGAACCTTATGGGGCACATATCCACACCATCCACTCTCTCTTTTCAGCCATCTAACATGCCATCCATTGAACCAGATCATAATCTTCCACTTTGCATTGTTGTCATGATCAATGACTTTTCCATCAAATGGGTCATGATAGATAATGGTTTGGCCCTCAATCTTTGTACGTTAAAATTTGTTCAATAGATTGGCCTCATAGAAGCAGACATCTCCCATGAGGTGATCACCATCAAGGCTTATGATAATCTAGAGTGTACCTCCAAAGGTACCATTTTGTTACCAATCAAAATCAATCCTATCACATAGGACATAGTGTGCCACATTGTTGATCTTGATCTCCCTTACAACATCCTCCTAGGTCATCCCTGGATCCACTCCATCCAAGTAGTCCCTTCCACCTATCATCAATGCATCAAATTCCCTTATCAAGGCATTGAAATCACCATCCATGCAGATCCCCAACCTTTCACATAATATCATGCGATCGAGGCCTCATTTCCCCACTCCACTCATTGTCCTAGAATTGACATTGGCACATCTGTCGCCAGCTCTTCCTGATCCCATTGTGATCTAGAAAAAAACCTCGCCTCCACCTTTTCCTCTATCAAGATCAACAAAAAAGGCTACAAAGAATATAGTCTCACCAATGCTTTTGTAGTAGGGGATCTTTCCCTAGATTCCCATACACAAGGACACCCCTCCCACCACACCAAGGCTCCTCAGGAGGGTCCTAAAATAAAGACCATGGGCACATCTTCTTCTTTTTTCCAATAGAATCCTGAAGAGTTGGCCCTAGATATCAACCAATGGTTGTATAAAGATCCTCCACCTCTAGATACAAAGGTCCTTGGATACTTTAAGGATAAATATCCCATACCACACAAATGGGCAACTGAATAATGGGACTATCAACAAGGAGGTCTAGGACCCAATGAGGCTAGAATGATAGACCCCATGGAGGCATCTAAAAATCTAGAGACTCGAGGCCTTGACTTTAATCCCCCTCACCTACACATACAAGGACCCAACACCATAACTGGGGTCACCAATTCGCCCAATGTAACCATTTTGAGAATCCAAGATGAATTCATGGAAGTTGAAGATGTTCTGGAAGAGGAAGAAAAATAGTCCTACGATAATATATTTGAGGACAAAACCTTCCTAGACAATTTTGTCCTTTGCCAAATCACCATCAACCTCATTGACCTTCCCCTCATTCATCCTGACCTCATAAACTAGGACCAACTAAGTGTAGTACATATTGATGAGTTCCAAAGTGAGGAAGTTCTCCTAAGATTCATGGGCACCATAGATTAGCAATCTGAATGGGGGTAGGAATCGACCAAAGTATATTAGCTTAACCCAAAGGGGTACTTTGGGGAAGAGGAAGTCTCTAGATGCAAAAATAAAAACAAAGAAGAAAATAAAGACTCCTAATGTGAAAACCCCTCTGGGGCACATCCTAATTCAAAAATAGTAAAAACAAAGGGCATATCCGATAGTGAAGACCTCTTTGAGGTGGTGGAGGATGGAGACTTGCCTATTCCTCTTATCCAGGATTATAGGTTAGAAAAATCATCCATAGTCATTGAAGAGACCAAGTTGATCAATCTAGGAATAGAGGAAATCCCTTGGATCACATACATTGCAGCAACTCTAAGTGAAGCAAAAGAGATAACTGATGCAGGAGCATCCTAGGTGTAAGAGAAATCTTGCATCACCCAAAAACATTTATGTTTTTGTATTCAATAAGGGCTATCTTGTGTAGAGCTGCTATTTATGGAAACTTGCTATTTTTAGTAAGTTGGTCATATGATCTTAGAATCTTTTGATTTTACATGTGGAGGTTCATCTCAGTCATATCAGCCTGCTAGTAAAGTTTCATGGCTAGATCAGGTCTAGTTTTAAAGATATTGAAGATTTTTGGTATTGGCAGTAGGGTACATAAACTTTGAACTCAGTTTTGAAGGCTTCAGAGACCCTAGATGAGGTCAAAAATTTGGGTGACAAGCTCATGGACCAATAGAGATTGTAGAGTGCTTCGTGGCATTTCTGAAATGGAGTTACAATAGTCAATCGGGTCAACTAGTGATGACTTATGGTCTCCGGAAGTTGGGTCACCTGAAATAGAAAAAAATAATTTTCCTTCAAAATTTATGTTCAGGTTTCAAAAGTTATTTTCAGCTGACTTTGATGTAATAAATTAAAAAATAAAATAATTCTAAGTTTGGTCAACCCTAAGGGCTAAATTTCTGGAACCTTTTCGGGTGGTGGAAAATGCCTATATAAAGAAGGCCCATAGTGTTGTCTAGCGCAGTTCTAGGTAGTAGATCTGGGTATTGATTAGAGGCTTTTTCCTATAGAATATTGTAAGGGAATGCCCATGTGGCTTTTCATATTGTAATTTTCAAAGTTTGTAATTCCACATTTTTGGAGATAATAAGAAACCAATTTTATGTTCTTGCATATTGTTATTGTTTCTCTATTTTTGTTATGTGTTTTTGGTATTAAGGGGAGCACCCTTCATCAAGTGGTATCAGAGCTAGGTTTTCCTCAGTGTGTGAAAAGATCACCAACTATGAGGATATTTGCACCAAGACTGTGGTTAGGGTTTCAGTGCGCATCAAAAAAATTACTCCATGAAGGGAATGTGCCAAAAGAGCTGGTGTTGTAACACTTGAGGTTAGAGTGCTCCAGAGACAACTATGAGCATTGAAAGAGGAGATTCATAGAGGAATGAATCTTAACATCAGAGGTGAAAGCAAGGATGAAGCTGAAGAAGAAGATCAAGAAGGAGAAGTCATAGTTGTGAACAAGGAGGAAGAAAGACTTTTTCGGGCCATTTCCAAGATCAGAAAAAGACCTAAGATTGATGTTCCTACATTTTCAAGAAATCTTAGCCTAGAGGAGTTGATCGACTGGATGAATGAATGTGAAGAATATTTTGATTATGAAGATATTGAGGATCCTGATAGGGTCAAATTCATGAAGGCCAGACTGAAAGGTCATCCAAAGATCTAGTGGCAAGAGATTCAATTGGAGTGAAATAGAAGAGGGAAAGATAAAATCACAAGATGGGATCGAATGGTGGATAAATTGAAGTGGTAGTTCATTCCTATTGATTATGAGCTTGACATACTAAAGAAGATGCAAAGTTTGAAGCAGGTAGGAAGATCTGTTCAGGAGTATATAGAGGAGTTCTATCGAATCCTCATCAGAATAGGCCATGCAGAAGCTGACAAGGAGAAAGTTGCCCGTTACCTTAATGGGTTAAGGCTGAGCATTCAAGAGGAGCTAAATATGGTTCGAATGAATAGTATTGAAGAGGCATACAAATTTTTCCTAAAAGTAGAGGAAAAGCTGAACAAGAAGTTTGAGAGTAGACAAAATGGAAGAGGTCATGGTGGATGATTTGGTGGACTGTCATATGGAGGCTGAAATGAAGATTTGAAAAAGAAGGATGAGGCCAATAGTAGTCAAAATCAAAGAGGAAACAATTCCAATCATTTCCAAGATTAGAACAATAGAGATCAAAGAGGAAGAGGAAGAGGACAAGGTTCAAGAAGAGGAGGCTTCTGTGGAACATGTTTTCACTATGGAGAAGAAGGTAATAGGGCATTTGAATGTCCTCAATGCCAAGGAAGGACAGATAGGAGGAATGAAGGCCAGGCTAGAGTGGCACATGTAGATGAAGATGCCAGATCCTCAAATTTTGAAGATGCCAAAAGAGGAGAAATGTTGATTAACAGAAGAGTCCCGCTGAGTGGTGAGAATGAATTTGAATAGAGGAGGAACCTATTTTGCACTAGATGCAAGTGTGAGGGTAAATGTTGTGATGTGATTATTGATAGTGGAGGCATTGACAATTTGGTGTCAAAAGAGATGGTGACAAAGTTGAAGCTCAAGAGATAGAAACACCCACATCCATATCAAATTGCTTGGGTGCAGGATGACCACAAAGTCACGGTTAGTGAGAAGTGCCTAGTAAAGGTCAAGATTGGCAGGTACCATGATGAGGCACTATGTGATATCATACCTATGGCTGCATGTCACAGGTTGTTGGGTAGGCCATGGTAGTTTGACAGATGTGCTATACATGATGGTTGTGTGAATACCTATTCCTTGACAAAGGATGGAGTGTGACATAAGCTAAAGCCATTGAAGGAGACTAAAGAACAGGTATGTGGTAATGCGAGAATAAATTTTGTTGATGGAAGAAAATTCCTAGATGGTATGAGGCATGAGCATGTGTGTTTTTCTTTAATTTCAAAAGCTGGTAAAGAGGAAGTAGAGGATGTACTTGTAGAGGTTACAAATTTGTTGAATGAGTTTCAAGATATTGTATCTGATAATGTACCTGATGGATTACCACTGGTAAGGAAGATCAGTAAATAGATGGATCTAATTTGAGGAGCTAGTTTTCCAAATAAGGCAGCACACAGAATGACACCAACAAAAAGTGAAGAGTTAAATAGACAAGTACATGAGTTGTTACAAAAAGGATTGAGACGGGAGAGCTTGAGTCCATGTGTTGTACTAGTAGTATTAGCACCAAAGAAGAATGGAGAATGGATGATGTGTATAGATTCCAGAGCAATAAACAAGATCACAATCAATTATAGGTTTCCATTGCCATGAATGGATGATATTATGGATTATTTGAGTGGAGCTATGTATTTTTCAAAGATAGATCTAAACAATAGATATCAATAGGTTCAGATCAGAGAAAGAGTTGAATGGAAGACTACCTTTAAGACAAAGGAAGGACTATATGAGTGATTAGTCATGCCTTTTGGGCTAACCAATGAACCGAGCACTTTCATGTGGCTCATGAATGAGGTTCTAAAAGAATTTTTGGGTAAGTTTGTCATTGTGTACCTAGATGATATTTTGATATTTAGTAAGACATTGGAAGAGCATATGATGCATATCTGTATGGTGTTTGAGAAGTTAAGAGATGAAAAATTATTGATCAATTTGAAGAAGTGCAGTTTTGTGAAGAGTTAGTGTATTTGGGATTTGTAGTTTTAGTAGAAGGTCTAAAAATGGACCCAGAGAAGGTACAGGCTATCCTTGAATGGCCTACTCCAAGGAGTGCTACAAAGGTAAGGTATTTTCATGTTTTGGCTAGCTTTTATAGAAAGTTTATCAAAAAATTTAGCAGTATTTGTGGACCCTTGACTGAAACAATGAGAGGGGATAGAAAAGAGTTCAAGTGGACTAATGGGGCAGATAAGAGTTTTAAACTATTGAAACAAAAGGCTATAGAACAACCTATTTTAGCACTTCTAGATTTTAATAAGGTGTTTCAGGTAGACTATGATGCTAGTGGTACTGCAATATGAGTTGTTATGAGACTAGAAGGTAAACCTATTGCTTATTTTAGTGATAAGTTAAATGATGCCAAGAGAAAATATTCTATTTATGATCAGGAATTTTATTCTATAGTTCAAACTTTGAAGAAGTGGAAACACTATCTACTTCCTAAGGAGTTTGTTTTGTATACTGATCATCAAGCTTTGCAATATTTGAATGGTTAAGGAAATTTGAATCAGAGGCATTTGAAATGGGTTGAGTTTTTGCAGAGTTATACATTTGTTTTGAAACAAAGAAGTGAAAAGTCTAACATGATCGCAGACATGCTTAGCAGAAGGCAACTATTGCTGATAGAGATGCAGATTGAGGTGGTTGGGTTCAAGGAACTCAAGAATTTGTATCCAGAGGATTCTGATTTTGGTGAAGCTTGGAAAGCTTGTATAGAACCTATTACTCTAGACAGGACAAAGTGGCTAGATTTCATCATTACAGATGATATGCTATTCAGAGGGAGTCAATTGTGCATTCCAAGAAGTTCTATGAGGGAGAATCTTATCAAGGAGAAGCATAGCAGAGGATTGGCTAGATATTTTGGTCATGATAAAACCTTTTCTTTGGTTAGTGAGAATTATTATTGGCAACAATTGTAGCAAGATGTCAAGAAGTTTGTATAGAGTTGCAGAGTATGTTAGATGGTGAAAGGAGTGAAGTGGAATACTAGGTTGTATCAACCATTACCTATACCAGAGAAGCCTTGGGAGGATATCAGTATGGACTTTGTTCTTGGTTTACCAAGGACATAGCAGGGACATGATTAATTTTTTGTGGTAGTTGATAGATTTTCAAAGATGGCACATTTTATTTCCAGCAAGAAGACTAATGATGTTGTTCATGTAGTAGAATTATTTTTCAGAGAAGTGGTGAGGCTACATGGTTTGCCAAAGAGTATAGTTTCAGATAGGGACACTAAGTTTGTTGGATATTTTTGACATACATTTTGGAAGAAGCTAAAAATAGATTTGAAGTTCAATTCATCACATCATCCATAGACTGATGGACAAAAAGAGGTGGTGAATAGGAGTTTGGGAAATTTTCTGAGATGTTTGGTTGGAGATAAGCCAATAGGATGGGATTTGATTTTACCATAGGTCAAATTTGCATATAATAATTTGGTTAATAGGAGCACTGGTAAATCACCATTCTAGATTGTATATGGGAGTAGCCCAAGAAATGCATCTGAGTTGAGAAAGATAGATAAAGGAGAAATAAGTAGTGCTGAAGTTAAGGATTTTACAGAACACTTGAAGAACATCCATGAGGAGGTGAGGAAGCATATTACCAAGATGAATGTGCAGTATAAGACTAAGGTAGATGTGAAAAGGAGGCATAAGGAATTTTAGGTTGGAGATGAAGTCATGGTTCATTTGCGGAAGGGGCAATTTCTAGTTGGTATATATAACAAATTGAAAATGAAGAAGTTTGGGCCATGTCAAATACTGAAGAAGCATGATTCAGAAAATGCATATGAAGTAGAATTGCCTACTAAGCTGAATATTTCACCAGTGCTCAACATTTAAGATCTGATAGAGTATCATGAGGGAGGTGTTGAAGATGAGATCACAATAGCATAGTGGAGTATTCCAGTAACTAGTTCAAATACCAAAGAGATTGAGGATATACTAGATAGTCGTGTTGGCAGAAGCACAAGGAATAAGACATATGAAGAATATCTGGTCAAGTGGAAAGGGTGACCTATTGAAGATTCATCATGGCTGACGAAGGAGGAGGTTAACCATCTTGGTTTTCCTCTACACACCTAAGACGTGATGGGGTCACTTCTAAAATTACCTTGGGTGTCTGATGCAGGAGCATCCTGGGTGTAAGACCAATCTTGCATCACCCAAAAATATTTATGTTTTTGTATTCAATAAGGGCTATCTTGTGTAGAGCTGCTATTTATGGAAACTTGCTATTTTTAGTAAGTTGGTCATATGATCTTGGAATGTTTTGATTTTACATGTGGAGGTTCATCTCAATCATATCAGCCTACCAGTAAAGTTTCATGGCTAGATCAGGTGAAGTTTTGAAGATATTGAAGATTTTTGATATTGTTAGTAGGGTATAGAAACTTTTAACTCAATTTTGAAGGCTTTAGAGGCCTCGAATGAGGTCAACAATTTGGGTGACAAGCACTTGCACTAGTTAAGCCCGTAGAGCACTTTGTGGCCTTTCTAAAATGGGGATATAATAGTTAATTGGGTCAACTGGTGATGACTTATGGTCTCAGGAAGTCAGGTCACCTGAAATGGCAGAAAATAATTTTCCTTCAAAATTTATGTTCATGTTTCAAAAGTTATTTTGAGCTGACTTTGATGTAATAAATTAAAAAATAAAATAATTCTAAGTTTGGTTGGCCCTAAGGGCTAAATTTCTAGAACCTTCTCAAGTGGTGGAAAATGCCTATATAAAGAAGGCCCACAGTGTTGTCTAGGGCAGTTTTGGGTAGTAGATCTGGGTATTGATTTGAGGCTTTTTCCTAAAGAATATTGTAAGGGAATGCCCATGTGGCTTTGCATATTGTAATTCTGAAAGTTTGTAATTCAACATTTGTGGAGATAATAAGAAGCCAATTTTATATTCTTGCATATTGTTGTTGTTTCTCTATTTTTTTTATGTGTTTGTGGTATTAAGGGGAGCACCCTTCATCAATAAACCTGGAAGCCCTCCTTCAGGAATCAATAGGAAACTTTGCATGTTCATATGCCCATATGCCTAGACTCAATCCTGATCTCATTGTTCATCACCTGGCAGTAAATCCTGATACCAAACTAGTCAAGCAAAATTTAAGGAGAATGCAGCCAAAATTAGCCTTGTTGGTTAAAGAAAAGTTTCAAAAAATCCTTCAGGCTAAGATCATCAGATCCATTGATTATTCAGATTGGATCTCTAACATGGTGCCTCTCGTCAAACCCTCAGGTGACATAAGAAATTGTATTGACTTTTAAGATCTCAACAAGGCATGTCTGAAAGATGATTTTCCACTACCGAACATAGACATGATCATAGACCTCACTGTAGGGCATGAGATTTTTTCACTCATGGATGGCTTGTTAGGGTATAATTAGATCAGAATCGTAGAACTAGACCAGCATAAAACTACTTTCACCACACCATGGGGCACATTTTTCTATAACATGATGTTGTTTGGGCTCAAAAATGTGGGAGCTACCTATCAGAGAGTGATGACCACAATTTTTCATGACATGATTAATAAGATCCTCAAGGAATATGTCGATGACATTCTAGTAAAATCTAGAACATGCTACGAACACCTTGATGTCCTTAAAGATGTGTTTGATCACCTATCCAAGTATGGCTTGAAATTGAATCCAAATAAATGTGTATTTGGTGTGACATCCAAAAAAATTTTGGGGTTCATTGTGTCTAGGTGTGGCATAGAGATTGATGCCAAAAAGGTGAAGGCCATCATGGAAATGCCTCCTCCCAGAATGCTTAGATAGTTAAGAAGCTTACAAGGAAAGTTACAGTCAGTTTGATGATTCATCTCCCAACTAGTAGATAAGTGCTAGCCATTCACACATATTTTATGAAAGGATACCTCCTTCAAGTGGGATCCCATCTGTCAGTGTAGCTTTGAAAAGGTCAAGGAATATCTGATGAATGCACCTATTCTTGTTCCACCAATGCTAAGAGGCCCCTCATTTTGTACATATCTACAGCTACTATAGTGCTTGGGGTACTCTTAGCACAACTTGATGATGATGGAAAAGAGTGGACCATTTATTATATTAGTTGTACACTAGTTGGCTATGAGCTAAACTATTCTCTAATGGAAAAAGCCTGTTGGCGGTGGTTTTTTCCACTCAGAGACATCACCACTATATGCTCAGTCACATAGTAAATTTAATCTCCAAGGTTGACCCACTCAAATACTTTCTATCAAAGGCCACACTTATAGAGAAAATGGAAAAATGGGTTATGCTTCTTAGTGAATTTGATATCCAATATGTTCATTGAAAATCCATCAAGGGACAAGTTATTACTGATCAGCATGAAAAAGTCCCCTTAGTTGATGCATACCCTCTTGAAATGGAGTTCCCGAGTGAGCATCTTTGCATGATCAAAGAACAACCCCAGTGGAAATTATATTTTGATGGCTCATATACATCACATGGATCAGGGGCAAGCATACTATTTGTGACCCCTCAAGGAGACTACATCCTAAAATCCTTCAACCTAGGATTCATGTGTACAAATAACATCTCAAAATATGAATCCCTTGTGGTAGGTCTTAAAACTCCCATTCATTGGAATATCATGGAGCTAAAAGTCTTTGGAGATTCCCAATTGATCATCAAGTAGGTCCTCGATGAATATCAAACAAAGGATGACAAGCTATTACCCTACAAAGAGCTTATAGATAAACTCAAAGAACATTTTGTCAGCATACAATTCACACAAGTGCCAAGACTCTAGAATAAGGAAGCAAATGTTATGGCTACCATCAACTCACAACTAGAAATCCCTCATGATGCTACACAATATGAGTTTCTAGTTGAGCTTCCACACATGCCTACTTACAAGAATGCTGACACTGATATGGTATGCATCTTGGTTGGTCCCTAGTCCCCATGGTACCATGACATTCATGATTATCTAAAGAATGGTATCATATCTCCTCACCTCACAAACACCCAATGCTAGAACCTTATTTGCAAAGCATCCCGCTACACTCTTGTATCCAACACCCTATATTGTCGTGGGTATCACAATGTCCTCTCTTGATGTCTAGAATCGAACGAGGCTGCCATGTCTTTAGAAGAGGTTCATGCTGGTATTTGTTGTGCTCACACAAGTGGTATCATCATTGCAAAGTAGTTCCTTAGAGTTGGGTATTATTGGCTGACCATGGAGCATGACACCTGTGAGTTCATGGAGAAATGCCTACAGTGCCAACAACATGCCAATTTGATCCATGCACCCACATAGGACTTACATCCCATTGCACCTCTATGGCCTGTCTCATGTTGGGGTTTTGACCTTGTTGGCATGATCCACCCCCATTCTTCTGATGGACACAAGTATATCATTATATCCATCGAGTACTTTACAAAGTGGGTAGAATCAATTCCACTCTACTTAACTATTGATGTCCATATCTCCAAATTCATCCTCTACCACATCATTTGTCATTTTGGCATTCCATCCACCATCTTCATAGATCATAGCTCTCCATTTGAAAACTAGCATGTTACAGAACTCTGTGACCAATTCCACATCCATCAACGCTTTTCTAGCCCATACTTTCCACAAGGGAATGACCAGGCTAAGGCAACTAGCAAAACTATCCTCAAAATATTATAGAAATTCATCAATGATTCTCATCATGACTGGCATTTGCAAATCAATCCCACCATTTGGGCCTATCACACCTCATTCCATACTCCCATAGGCACCACCCCATACTCCTTGGTATATGGTGCTAAAGCTATTTTGCCAATCAAGGTCGAAATCCCTTCACTTTGTGTGTCCATGAAGAACTATGTCACAAATGAAGACTACTGTGTAGCATGCTTGACATAGCTAGACTTGTTAGACAAAAAGAGGTAATGGGCCTATGATCACTTGATCATGTACCAAAATCATCTCAAAAGGAGCTTCAATAAAAAGGTACACCCTCGACAGTTCCAAGTGGGAGACCTAGTCCTGAAAGAGAACCAGAAAGTACAAGCAAACTATGAAAAGAAAGGAAAATTTGAGCCCACCTCATTAGGTCCATACATGGTGATAGTTTGCTTTGTTTTTGGAGCTTATCAATTGTCTACACTTGAAGGGGAGCCTCTTCTTGATCCTATTAATATCATACATCTAAAGCGGTTCTATGCTTTGTTGGGAGTTCCCTTTGATCTTCAACTTGTAGAGTTATACTTTGATGCATAACTTTAATATAAATTTGACTCTATCACCACTCCAAAGTATACAAGGAAGAGGGCCAATTAACAAGGATCAAAAGAGATCCTCCTACACATTGAGCCTTAATGCTCAAGTGGGTGTACCCATGATTCACTTCTTGAAAGAAATCACCAAATGTTATACCAATATACTCTTTACTAACTACTTTAAAGATTTGATCATTTGAATTTATCTGTGTGTGATTGAAGATGATGGACTACCTCCAAAGAACAAATCAGTGCCTTAACCAGGGCATAGAGTCACCTAATAGCCTACATCAACCGAAGACCCTAACTCAAACACACTTGATTTCAGGATAAGTACTTTGCCTATTATCCCTCTCACTCACATACCAGGACATCAAATTCTCATCAAGCCATGAACTCACTAAAATTACCTGAAAGACTTTAATCCTAACTTTGTTAGGAACTCAAAGACAATCTCAAAATACTCTTTTTTTACCATATACTAACTATAGACACCTAAAAATCCTTTAGAAAATAAAAAAAAATTATTTTTTGAAAAACCCCTGATGATATCATCATTTATTAATTAATTACTTGTTTAATTAATTAATCTATGTTTATGTCATTAAATCCTTTTATCTTAATTAAAAATATTTAATTAAGACATCCCTCCCAAAAAATTTTAAATCTTATTTAAACACCTTTTCCCTATTTATTAATTATTTAATTAATAAATTGACCAAAAAACAAAAAAATAATATTTTATTTATTTTTTCCCAAAACCTTAGAAATATCCTAAAAACCACTAAGCTCTTCTAGAATCTCCTAAATCCTTCTTTAATTTTGATTAAAGGCTAATCCCATCATTTTCTAACCCTAATCCCAACTCAAAATATTTAATGAAGATTAAATATTTAATCCTCATGTTTATTAAATTCATTTTAATAAATATTTTCAAACCTAACCCTTGGAAATAAATAAATCTTTATCTATTTCCTAAAATCAATATTTATCCTAAGGAAGTTTTAGACTCTTCTAGAAAGTCTTTATCCTTGTCCCCCTAATCCTAATCCTATTCACCCCCCTAACCTTGTCACATTCCCTAACCAAGGTTAGCCAACTCCTAAGCTTAACCCAAAGTCAAAAAACTTCTAGAAACTTCTCTTGCATGCATTAAATGCATTTAAAGCCTGCTTATCCCTCTTACATGCATTTATGATGCATTTAAGAAACCCCTCACCCCTTTCTTACACCCTTTGACCTTAGGCACATTTCCCAAATTGTGCACATCCCTCCCATCTTTCAACCCAATGCCTTTGTGACACTTGTCACAAGGAGGTGGCCCTAAACTAGAACAATCCATGTGCTCCCCTTTGAGTGAATCTTCACCTCTCTTAAGGATTTTGATCCTGGCCACTCATTCCTCCTTCCCAAACACCTATAAATACTCCTCATTTCTAAGAGCAAAAAAACACTTTTTCACCTTTTATTTCAAGCATTGTTGTCATGCTAATTTAGCTCTAGACTTAGCATAATCATACTAATTCAGCTTATTTTCAAGCATCTTTAGCTCATCTTAATATATAACTAATGGATTAACATAGTTTACTTCTTGTTTATGCATCATATCACATCTATTTTGGGTTTAAAAATCTACTTAATCATATTAGTTGCATAATCTTAAGTTCTTGAAGCCTTAGGGGCAATTTTGGGTGTTCTACCCAATATTGTGCCATTTATGGGGTTTTCATGAAGCTTAAATCCTCCAAATCTACATTAGGAAGATGCTCCAAGAGCTTTGAGAGCATACCCACATTCCTTTAAATGAGCAAATCAAACAGTGCATGGGCGCATCTATTTTAGCTCAATCTAAGGTGGCTTAGCTTAGAGTTTCTTATTTTGGATTGATTTTCATGCTAGATTAGAATCTAATGTTTGTTTGGTTTGAGTATTTCAAAATAGGTATCCTCAAATCCTTGTCCACATTCTAGCATGCCCATTGGGACTCAAACCCACAATCATTTGATTAGATCATACTTTGTACTCTTGTATTTGTTATTTTCCTTGAGTATTCTATAGGAAATAGATGAAATGTCACCTACACATAGTTTAGTCACATCTGCAAAGTGTTTGATGACACCTACAAGATTTGTATCGACACCTATTTTCTAAAGATTTTCATGCTCGATAGCTTCTATTCTGTCTCAAACTTCTTTTCTATCTCTTGCAACAAAATTGATCACACGTATGAGATAAACATTCATGCTTGTAATAATTTCACTATCATCTTTAACCATTTCACTATCACCTATGCATGTTTCAGTATCACCTATGCACATTTGACTATCACCTATGCACATTTCACTGTCACCTATGCATATTTCATTATCGCTTATGCATGTTTCACTATCGCTTATGCATGTTTCACTGTCACCTATCCGCATTTCACTCTTGCTTATGCATGTTTCACTGTCGCTTGTGCATGTTTCACTGTCTCTTATGCACATTTGACTATCACATTCATAAAGAGATAGTGAAACATGCACAAGTCAACAACACTCTATTGGGGCATTCATGTCAAATACAATGACTGGGGATGGTAAATATTCCTCCCCCAATGTTGTTTGCTAGGCTCTTAAGTGAGTCACAGGTGGTCAACATAACCAGGCATGGAGACTCCATGGAACTATTAAAAACTTGATAAAATATAGGCTACCCTATCTACATCTGAAAGTATCAAAATCCTTGTGCAAGGACTGATTTCATGGGGTTTATCGGGTCACCTCAAGATTACTCACCATTTGTATTCCCTTTTAGGGGGTACCAACCTGTGGGCAAGTGATTTTGATACTCACCTTCCTTAGGTAGATCTTCTTGAAGTGCTTGATAGTCAAATACTTTGTGAAAACATTATTGGAACATACACTTTCAAAGCTTTATCAGAGTTAGTCATCTTGTTTGTATACCACAAGGTTGCTTTGTCCCTTGTGGAGATTTCTTTTCTAAAAATCTTTGTTGGAATTTATCCTTTGCCATTGGGAAACATCAAATTGATCAACAAAACTAGTTCAAGATACTTAGAACATTTTTGTAGAGAAACCCTTGGAATCAGATATCCAAAAGCCTTTTTTGTCTCAAACCAACTATCAGGAATTTCCCCAAAGTTATGCCCAATTTGATCAAACATCTGAAAGCCAAATTACCCAAATCCAAAGACTATCAAGAAAAGAAATTTGCAGAGAGAAACCTTAAGAGCCATCAACCCTTTATCTAAGCAACCCAAGTAGAAGAAAAATATCAAGAGAAGCTCGATAATATTGGCTATAATGCAAGAGTCAAACAGTTTGCCTACCGATTCTGAGTGAACCATCACTATGTCAATCTTCAAAGAGAAGATTAGCTAGATCCATTGCATGTCCCATTATACCTTCAGATCTCAAAATCCTATCTTGGCAGTCCTTCATCCTAGTTTCATCCTGGCATCATCATCAAATCCTTAGTTGCATTCATCATCATCTTCCTAGCAGCATCATAGATCATCCATTCTAGTTGCATCTGCATCATCCTTTTAGGAAGAACATTGTTTCATCATCCTTCACCATCTTTCCATTAGCAATCCACAATTAGAATCCCAAATCCTTGATCCAAATCTAGCATTCATCATCCAAAATAGAATCCACCATCCTTTGTACCAAATCCAGAGATCCAAATCCACAAGCACTTAAGTTCAAAACCTTTGAGTTGTTTCCATCCATTATCCTAAATTAGAAATCATCCCCTTTTTGATAGAGCATTGTCTAAAGGAAATCCAACTTGTCCTTTCACAGCCTCATCATCTCGAGCAAGAGATTGGCTTGTATTGATAAGAATCTAGTTGACTGAAGATCATTAGTCTATCCTCGGTTGGCCAAATCCTATCACTGATCCTCCATCAGGAAAAACAATAGCTCATTGTTGACACTTAGTAATCTTCCACCAGCATCCCACCAATCCTCCACCTAATCTTGACCCAAATCAGAGCATCCCACCAAGCCTCCATCATCGCCAAACTTTTTTACTTATTTGTCACCATCTTCCATCAAATCTTCCACCATCTTTGATTCATATCCAAGCATCTCACCAATCCTTGCATTATAGAAATTCCATCATCCTTAGAAGTTCCTTAAGCTTGCATCCATCATTCTTTAGAGTCTTTAGGAAATATCTTGCATTCATCTAGCATCTACATCTCCATGTCTATCAAGACAAGATCTAGATCTAGAAAAAGAAGGAACATGAATCCTTATCCAATCACCAGTTCATCTGATCCCAACATTTTTACCAGCGTGATGATAGCCTATGATCACCAAATAAAAACTAGAAATACATGGGATGATCCCAATATCCCCTCGGCTCCCCTAGCAATAGAAACATTTGTGAATCATCTAGAGAATCCACTAGTAGTCAATGCACTCATGACCCAAAACTAGAAAATCATGTTCACTAACTTTGGACAAGCACATACTTCCATTCTACCATATCTCCATCCTCACATTCCCATAAGTACTATCCAAATCCCAGCACAAGTATACTCTCCATTCATCCAACCATTCCTTGATCCAAACTTGTAAACATCTCAAGCAACCTCCACCATTCCCCTTCTTCTGCAAGGAACCTTCGCAAGTCCCATAACAAAAGTTGTAACACCATCTACTCCATTCCCTATCACAGGTACTTCATCATCCACCATGGCCACCCAAGCTCTTGCACAAATCCAACGCTTGTCACAAAGTCAACTCCCACCTCTCACACAAACCTTTACACAAGCAGTTTCACCATCTTCCATAGGCCAAGTAGCACCTTTCACTCCGGGAGGGATGCAATCATCCTTACCCTTCACTTCACAAGCTTCCACATCCACACCTTTTGTGCCAAGAGGGACACAATCTTCTTTTCCTTTCAATCCCCAAGCTTCAACATCCACACCATCATTGAACAGGGGTCAATGCAATTGTTTCCCTCTTTCACCCAGAAAACCTCTACATCATCTACTCCAAGGGTAGCACAATCATTCCCCTTTCAAAATTAGCAAACTTCCACATCAACTTTTTCATGGGGAACACAAGAATCCTCTTCATTCTCCCCCCAACAAGCATCTACCCAGGCACAAGCCTAGCAAAATTCCTTCACCATAGGAATGCCTTCCATGGGTTTTTCCAATCCACCATTCATAACCCAAAATCCCATTACATTTACCTTCCAGGCATCCATTGTAGCACAATTACCACCTCACACTAGTTCTCATTGGGGTCTCACTCAAGAAGAGATGAAAGCCTTTGGAATACCAACTCACTCTCCTACATCCGTGTTTGCAAACCAACAAGCCACCTTCTCACAAGTAGCACAAAAACAACCATCTCAACCTCCACTAGCTTCATCCTTCACAAGCTAACCATTCCCAACACCTAGTGCTTTTTAGCAAGTTCCTCCACCTCAGTAGAAAAGTTCCTCCCATTTCACAAGTTATCTTTCCTAGCCACCCTTTGCTTCAAGCTTCCCTACATCAGTTCCACCCTTAAGCAATGTGGGAATGTACCCAACCTATATCGGTCAACCATAAAGCCAAGTTCAGCAAGGACCATCTTATCAACAAGCTACATCATTCCACCAACCACCCCCACAGCAACCATACTTCCAGTCAGGACAACAAACCCCCATCATTCCCCAATAGCAACAAGTTTCCTCCTATCAATTACAATAGCAAGTCCCCATCATCCCACAACACCAGCAAGCAGTCCTGTATCCTCCACCACAATATCCCCCTATGCTGCATCAACAATATCCCCAGTAAACATTTCTCCAAAATCCCCTCCAATCCACCTATCCTACTAGATCATCTCCATATCCCACTCCACAATACCCACCTCAAATGGGAGTACCCACTCAAACACCGATCAATGCTGAGTGGGAAGCCATAAAGAATGCTCTTAAGGAGCTTTAAATTGGTACTGAGAACAAAACCTACAAGTTTGAAGAGGTGTGTCCTTTGACCAATCCATTGCTACTATACCTTTCCCCAAGCACTTTGAGACACCTAACTTTGATAAATATTGAGGCAAAGGAGATCCAGTCAACCATATTAAAGAATTCTATATGGCATACCAAGAAGTGGTTTACAGTGATAACTATCTCTTATGCCTATTCCCCAAAAGCTTGTGAGGAATTGTTGTTGATTGGTTCTACAAAATACCATGTGGGACTACCACAACCTTTTCTGAACTCTCTGAAAAGTTCATTTCCCATTATGCCCACAATGTTGAAAATGAGTTGACCTTGTTAGATCTCTGCAACTCAAAATAGAAAGAAGGAGAAAGCCTATCAGAATACTTGCAATGATGGCAGAACCTTACCACCAGGTTATCATACTAGCCACCTTAAAAACATTTGACCAAAATCTTTATTAATAATCTACATCCTAAGCTATCCCACTTCACTAGGATGAATTGTCTCCAAACCTATCAAGATATCAAGAGCAAGGGGATAGGTATTGAAAAGGCCCTCCTAGATGAAGGCACAATTTGACACTTTAAAAATGATTCCAAATAAACCCAGCAATGATAAATCCCGTTACTGGAATCATAACAAGTACATTGTTACTAATGGAGCCACTAATACCAAGCATGTCCAATTTGTCATGGCTAGCCCTATGCCAACTCCTACATACCAACAACAAAAAGCACCCATCTATCAGCAGCCTCCTCAAGTCCATCAGCAACTAATGCAACAATATCATTCTCTGAATAATCAGCAGAATTATCAACAGCAATCCCATCAAGCTCATCAAGGTAATCTGAACAATCAGGTCAATGTTGTTAATGTTGCTCCCAAACAACACAAGCCTAGAGCTCAGAAAAATCCAAGGAAGACCTTCACACTATTGGGTGAACCTCTGGATGTTATCCTTCACCGAATGGCCAAGGCCAACTTGATCACATTTCCACCAATCTAGCCAATTGATGATACCACTCCCAAGCCTGATTGGTACAAAGACCATGAATACTGTGATTATCATCATGTCAAAGGACACACTACCTTGAAGTGTATGAGACTCAAAAAATATATCCAAGATCTCATTGATCAAAAGGAGATCCAAGTAGATACACCTGCTCAAGCCTTGCCAAATGCCAACTTACAAATCTATCAAAATGTGTTCCCACAACAAAATATTGGGAAGAACCAAGTTAATACCAATCATCCCTAGAATCATGGCAATGGAAAGCATGAAGATCATACTACTGCCTATATCAATTATGATAAATTTTTTGGATGTATAACCCAAGTTTAGCACATAGTCAATGCCATCCATGTCAGAGGAGTGGATCACCAATGTGCTATTACTACCCATAGAGGCTGGATCACTATTGTTGGTGCCCATCCAAGGCTAGTACACAATGCACACAATGCATAGTATAACCTCATAGAACATCTTGGGAACACACCAAACCAAATATCCATCTTGGACCTTCTCCACACTTCACTTCTCCAATAGGAGATCCTTGACCAAGCTCTCAAAGAAGGACATGTCCCCATAAACATTAACACCACACAGTTCGAGACCCTTATGGGACATCTATCCATAGCCTGTGCTTTATCCTTCAAAACATTCAACATGCCAGATGTTGCACCTAACCATACTCTCCCTCTCCATATTGTCATCATGGTCAGAGACTTTGCCATCAAACAAGTCTTAATAGATAATGGCTTGGCCCTGAACTTGTGTACTTTGAAATTCATTCAGTAGATTGGGTTCACACAAGCCAATATAGCACATGAAGTAATCACTATCAAAGCCTATGACAACTTGGAGTGTACCTTTGAAGGTACTATTACTTTTCCTATTTAGCTAGGCCTAGCAAGACAAGATACCATTTTCCATGTTGTTGATCTTGACCTACCATTCAATATCCTCCTTGGACGACCATGGATTCATTCCATCAAGGCTATACCATCTACATACCATTAGTGCATCAAATTTCTACATCAAGGCACTGATGTTACCATCCATGCTGATCCCCAACCCTTCACATACTATCATGCGATGGAAGCATCATTTCCTCATTCCACTCATTGTCCTGGAATTAACATTGGCACTTCTGTTGCCAGCTTATCCCAATCTCATTATGATCCAGAGACCATCCTCACCTCCACCCTCTCTTCTGTCAAGATCAATAATGAGGGCTATGGTGAATATAGCCTACATGATGCATTTTTCATAGGGGCCCTCCCATGTGATCCACATACTCAAGGGCACCCGAGTCACTAAAGCAAGCCTATTGAAGAGCATCATGAAATCAAGAGAATGGGACCTATGATTTTTGAATCACATGGCACATTAAATAGTCAAGAGATGGATCCTAACATCAATATGTGGTTGTACAAAGATCCCCCACCACCTGACACTTAACTCCTTGGCTACTTCAAAGATAAATACCCACAATCACACAAGTACACTACTAAGCAATGGAACTACCAAGGTGGTGGTCTAGGACCACAAGAAGGCAGAAGCAAAGACCTAATTACAGCATCCAAAAACCCACAACAATAGGGTCTTGGCTTTAATACCCCTCACCTGCATATACAAGGGCCCAATACCGCAACTAGGGGCACTAACATGACTAGCGTTCCCCTCTTGAATAGCCAGGACAACCTCATAGAAATTGAAGACATCCCTGAAGAGAAAGAAATCAGATCTTATGATGATATCTTTGATGATGACACCCTCTTGGGGACTTCTGTCATTCAACAACTTGGCATCAATCTCATAGAACTTCTCCTCATTCACCCTCAACTCATATACTAGGACCAACCAAGCATCGCACACATTGATGAGTTCCAAAGCATGAAAGCACTCCTAGAGTTCATGGGGGCATTAGGCCCACAATCAATTCAAGATTTAGAGTCAACTCACATCTATAAGATTGACCCAAAAGGATACTCTGGGGAGGAGGCAAGCTTTAGTTGCAAAAGAGAAATAGAAAAATTAAAACATGAGTCTTTATGTGAAAACCCTTCTGGGGCACATTCTGATTCCAAAATAGTAAAAATAAAGAGCGTATCTTCTAGTGAAAACATGGCAATTCAAGCACTAGAAGATGAAGACTTGCCTCTTCCTCCCATCTAGGATTACAGACCAGAGCAGTCACCTATCATCATAGAGGAAACCAAGCCAGTCAACTTGGGTACAAAGGAATGTCTGAGGATCATCTACATTATAGCCAACATGACAGAAGGTGAAGAAATGGCTTTGATTGTGCTCCTTAGAGAATCAATCATAAATTTTGCATGGTCATATGCACACATGCCTAGGCTTGATCCTAATCTTGTCATCCATCATCTAGCAGTGGATCCTAATGTCAAGCTAGTAAAGTAGAAGCTGAGGAAAATGCATCCAAAAGTCACCTTATTAGTCAAGGTAGATCTTGAAAAACTTCTCCAAGCCAAGATTATCAGAGCTATAGATTACTCAGATTGGATCTCCAACATGGTTCCTATCACAAAGCCTTTAGGTGACATTAGAATATGCACAAATTTTAGGGACCTAAACAAGGCATGTCCTAAAGATGATTTCCCACTACCAAATATAGACATGATTTCCCACTACCAAATATAGTCATGAAATGCTATCACTAATGGATGGCTTTTTATGCTACAATTAGATTCATATAGTAGAAGAAGATCAACATAAAAAAGAATTCACAACTCCATGGGGTACCTTTTGCTACAACATGATGCCATTTGGGCTAAAGAATGCAAGAGCCACATATCAGAGAGCGATGATAGCAATCTTCCATGACATGATCCACAAGATCTTAGAAGACTATGTGGATGTCATTCTTGCAAAATCTAAAACATGAGGTGAACACCTAAACATTCTTGAGAGTGTGTTTAATCACTTACATCATTATGGCTTAAAGCTCAATCCAAAGAAGTGTGTCTTTGGTGTTACATCTAGAAAGCTTCTAGGTTTCATAGTATCATGATGGGGCATAGAGATCGACCCCAAAAAGGTTAAAGCAATAATAGAAATGCCTCCACAAAGAACACTCAAACAACTCAGAAGCCTACAAGGAAAGCTTTAATCAGTGCGTCGGTTCATTTCTCAGCTAGCAAACAAGTGCCAACCTTTCACGCATCTCTTATGCAAAAACATAAGCTTCAAATGGGATCTTATATGTTAGAGAAGCTTTGATAAGCTCAAGGATTATCTAGCCAACTATCCAATCCTAGTACCACCAGTTCCAGGACACCCTCTCATACTCTACATCTCAACAACCACTAGAGCACTGGGGGCACTCTTAGCTCAGCATGATGATGAAAACAAAGAGAGAACCATCTACTGCATCAGTCAAACTCTTGTTGGCTATGAGCTTAATTACTCACCTATGGAAAAAGCATGCCTGTAGTGGTCTTTGCCACTCAAAAGCTTAGACATTACATGCTCAGTCACACAATCAAGCTCATTTCAAAAGTGGATCCCCTCAAATATCTATTATCAAGGAAAACTCTCATAGGTCGTATGGAAAAATGGGTCATGTTACTTAGCAAGTTTGATATCCAGTACATAGATCAGAAAGAAATCAAAGGGCAATTCATTTATGATCAGCTAGCAGAGGCACCACTGGTGGATGCTTATCCACTAATCATGGAATTCCCTGATGAACAGTTATGTATGATCAAAGAACAACCCATGTGGAAATTATACTTTGATGGCTCCTAAACATCACATGGATCAGGGGAAAGAATCCTATTCATCACACCTCAAGGTGACTACATCCCAAAATCATTCAAGTTGGGATTCCCATGTACCAACAACATTGCAGAATATGAGGCACTCATCTCAAGTCTCAAAATAGCCATTCAATGGAATATCATATAACTACAAGTGTTTGGAGATTCACAGTTGATTATCAAACAAGTCCTAGATGAATATTAGACAAAGGATGACAAGTTGCTACCATACAAAGAACTAGTGGACAGACTGAAAGAACATTCCCTGAATCTATAGTTCACATAGATACCAAGACTTTAGAACAAAGTAGTTGACACAATGGAAACTATCAGATCCTTGTTGGAAATCCCACATGATGCATCATAGTATGAATTCCTAGTCAAGCAGCTACATACACCAGCTTATGAGAATGCTGATGCAGAAATGGTGTGTGTCTTGGTTGGTCCTTAGTCTCCATGGTACCATGACATCCATGCATATCTAAAGAATGGTATCATATCTCCCCATCTCACCAATAACCAATGCCAAAACCTTATTTGTAGAGCTTCCCACAACACTCTTGTAGCCAACACCCTTTATCATCGAGGGTATCACAATATCCTCTGTAGGTGTTTAGATTCAAATGAAGTTGTCCTAGCTTTACAAGAGGTCCACACTGGAATTTGTGGTGCCCATATGAGTGGCATGGTTCTAGCTAAGCAGTTGCTTTGAGTGGGGTATTATTGGCCAACCATGGAACATGCTGCTTGTGAATTTGTCAGAAAATGTTTACCATGTCAACAACATGCAAATTTGATTCATGCACTAGCACAAGACTTGCAGCCCATTGCACCACTTTGGCCATTTTCATGTTGGGGCTTTGACCTCATCAGCTTAATCACTCCCCTCTCCTCGGATGGATACAAGTACATAATAACTACCATGGAGTACTTCACCAAATGGGTTGAAGTGATTCTTCTCACGCTAACTACTGGCATCCAAATATCTAGGTTCATCCTTTACCACATCATTTGCCACTTTGGCATACCGTCTACCATCTTCACAGACCATGGCACACCTTTCAAAAACTAGCATGTGGATGATTTGTGTGCTAGACTCCACAGCCATCACCATTTCTCCAATCCATATTTCCCTCAAGGAAATGGCCAAGTTGAGGCAACCAACAAAACTATCTTAAAAATCCTCAAGAAGGTTGTCAATGATTCTGGTCATGATTTGCACCTCCAAATCAATCCTTCCCTTTGGGCCTACCACACTTCTTATCACACCCCCACAAGAAACACCCCATATTCCCTTGTATATGGTGCCAAAGTCATTCTGCTGATCAAGGTTGAGCTCCCATCATTATGAATCTCCATGAAGAACTACACCACTGATGAAGACTATCATGTGGCCCATCTCACATAGCTAGACCTGTTAGATGAAAAAAGATAGCAAGCATATGATCACCTGGTTGCATACCAAAATCAAATCAAAAGGAGTTATAACAAAAAGGTCCAACCTAGATAGTTCCAAGTCAGTGACATGGTCATCAAAGAAAATCAAAAAGTCTAGGCAAATAGAGAAAAGAAAGGCAAGTTTGAGCCTACTTGGTTGGGCCCCTATGTTGTCACAACATGCTTTAGCTCTAGAGCTTATTAGCTATCTACACCAGAAGGTGAGCCTTTGCATGATCCAATCCACATCATACATTTGAAGAGGTTCTATGCCTGAACCGAATCCTACATATTTAGAAAATCCATAAAAATTGGAAAAAATAGAAAAATACAAAAAAATTAAAAAAGAAAAAAAAGAAAAAGAAAAAGAAAAACAATCATCCAATGGTAAAAACTTTGCAATTCAAGCACCTTGGACAAGTATGTTGGTGAAAACCTAGCAAGCAGGTGCCATACATAGTGGACTGAGTCATTATCTATCAAACTCCCATCCCCCCATCCCAACATCTTAGTCCTTTTTCTACCATCCCCATCCCCATCCACCATCCCCCAGCATTCCTATTTTTTATAATCCTCAAGAAAATCCACAATCCTATGTACACATATCTTTTACCAAATCTTGTATATCCTGTATAGCATCCTCCTTCATGTATATCCTGTATAGCGAGATCTTCCTATCCCCAATCCTAAGCTTCTGTCCATATCCATTGTATATTTTTTCCCATCCATTGTACATATCCTCATGTCTTGTTATACATAGTCCTTATCAATCTTTCCATAGCATTTGATTAGAACATCTTGTCCTACCCAGCCTTGTACTTCAGCAGCATCAGTTGTTGACTATTCTTGATCCCAGTGATTATTCTTTGACTTCATCATTTGCCTAGTGACCAACTACACTCATTCTCTCATCAATCAATGGGTCCTTAAGGATGTATCCTTCCTCCCATCTGACCTAATCTTCCACTAATCCCAACAGGTCCATGTCAATGCATCCTTCCACACGTTCAGACCAATCTTCCCACCATCAATCACTCACTCACATAAAATCTCTCTCCTTGGCAAAGGATGTCTTTTTGGAGTTCTCATTTTGGTCTTGGATTTTATCCTTTGGATCTTGTTAATCTTTTATGGCTTCTCATTGTTCTCTACTCAAAGTCACCATGATCCTTTATATCATGGTGCACTGCAAATGAAGATAATCTAGGGCAAGGTCTTTTGCTCTTTTTCTTCTGCCTATGAGTCAGTCGTGTGTTTGTGGTTTCTTCAACATCATTTCCCCCATGTCTCCTTTGGGTTTCATGTGTGATGATGGGGAAACCCTACATGTCTTTTTTGCATCAGTCCTATGCAACGTTGGTGACAAGGCCTCACAATCCCAGTATCCTTGGTAGGTCTCTAGAATTGCTATATTAAACTAGGTTGTGCTCTCCACATTTGCACTTGGAACTCCCCCAAATCCCCTGCATCTTGCATCATATAGATTCATCTTGCCTCTCTCATGTAGTTGCATCCTATATTTTGCATTCCATCTCATCTTGCATTCACTCATCTTTACTCTTGGAAGCTTGGTTATTTATCTCGCCTTCTTCCTAGGTCCTTCCTTCTCTATTTCCTTTTGATAAAATTCCACAACGTTTACTCCTTGTGTTATTTTCTCGAGGGAGCATAACCCCTTATTCCTCTAAATTCTAGCCTTGGGCATCTTATTTTCTTGTCTTTGATGTCACGCCACTTGCGACATCACATCAAAGAGGAGCAAAATGTAGACACCTAAAAATCCTTTAGAAAATAAAGTATTTTTATTTTTTGAAAAACCCCTGATGACATCATCATTTATTAATTAATTAATTATTTTTATGTCATTAAATCCTTTTATCTTAATTAAAAATATTTAATTAAGACATCCCTCCTAAAAATGTTTAAATCTTATTTAAACACCTTTTCCCTATTTATTAATTATTTAATTAATAAATTGACCAAAAAATTTAAAAATAAATATATTTTTTTATTTTTTCCCAAAACCTTTGAAATATACTAAAAACCACTAACCTCTTCTAGAATCTCCTAAATCCTTCTTTAATTTCAATTAAAGGCTAATCCCATCATTTTCTAACCCTAATCCCAACTCAAAATATTTAATTAAAATTAAATATTTAATCCTCATGTTTATTAAATTTATTTTAATAAATATTCT
Organism: Chamaecyparis obtusa; assembly: GCA_027943335.1. Classification (NCBI taxonomy): domain Eukaryota; kingdom Viridiplantae; phylum Streptophyta; class Pinopsida; order Cupressales; family Cupressaceae; genus Chamaecyparis; species Chamaecyparis obtusa. The sequence goes on along the minus strand of BSBK01002769.1, from coordinate 60,258 downwards.
CAAACCTAACCCTTGGAAATAAATAAATCTTTATCTATTTCCTAAAATCCATATTTATCCTAAGGAATTTCTAGACTCTTCTAGAAAGTCTTTATCCTTGTCCCTGTAATCCTAATCCTAATCACCCCCCTAACCTTGTCACATTTCCTAACCAAGGTTAGCCAACTCCTAAGCTTAACCCAAAGTTAACAAACTTCTAAAAACTTCTCTTGCATGCATTAAATGCATTTAAAGCCTCCTTATCCCTCTTAGATGCATTTAAGAAGCCCCTCACCCCTTTCTTACACCCTTTGACCTTAGGCACATTTCCCAAATTGTGCACATCCCTCCCATCTTTCAACCTAATCCCCTTGTGACACTTGTCACAAGGAGGTGGCCCTAAACTAGCACAATCCATGTGCTCCCCTTTGAGTGAATCTTCACCTCTCTTAAGGATTTTGATCCTGGCCACTCATTCCTCCTTCCCAAACACCTATAAATACTCCTTATTTCTAAGAGCAAAAAAACACTTTTTCACATTTTATTTCAAGCATTGTTATCATGCTAATTTAGCTCTAGACTTAGCACAATCATACTAATTTATCTTATTTTCAAGCATCTTTAGCTCATCTTAATATAGAACTAATGGATTAACATAGTTTACTTCTTGTTTATGCATCATATCACATCTATTTTGGGTTTAAAAATCTACTTAATCATATTAGTTGCATAATCTTAAGTTCTTGAAGCCTTAGGGGTAATTTTGGGTGTTCTACCCAATATTGTGCCATTTATGGGGTTTTCATGAAGCTTAAATCCTCCAAATCTGCATTAGGAAGATGCTCCAGGTGCTTTGAGAGCATACCCACATTCCTTTAAATGAGCAAATCAAACAGTGCATGGGCGCTTTTGTTTTAGCTCAATCTGAGGTGGCTTACCTTAGAGTTTCTTATTTTGGATTGATTTTCATGCTAGATTAGAATCTAATGTTTGTTTGGTTTGAGTCTTTCAAAATAGGTATCCTCAAAGCCTTGTCCACACTAACCCACTTTGTGAAGTTAACATATATGAGCTCAAGAATAAAACAAAAAGACATACACCATTATGAGATTGGAATTCAAGTATATTTTCATTAAGACTTGTAGAATCAATACACTATCAGACAACAAAATACCAAAGAAACAGACCCAACATCCAATCTCTCCTTACTTAGTATAATACCATCAACAACAATGAGGGACCAAAGAAAGTTTTGGAACCCGCACTAAGTAAAAAATTATACAATAAATACCCCCTAGTCATCTTGGAAACCCAAAATAGGTTGCAACAAGCTATAGATGAATAGGGTTAGGGTTTCACCCACTAAACCCAGTAGGAATGGTCACAAATTTATTACAGGGGAAGAAACCCAAGAAACCAGGAGAAAAAAAATCTTGGAGTGATCCATAATCATGAGAATCTCACTAAGGTACTGAGAACCACAAAAACATTCAAAATTTCAACCCTTTCAGTCACCTACAACATGCCTCGAGCACAAAACCACATGGTACAAACCCCTACAGACGATCAAATAACACCCTGGACCACACTACAATAGCAAATGCCACCAAACAAATCAAATTTGGCCATGAAAACATTCAATTTTGGTCCTTTCTATTGCTGAGAAACCCTCAAAAATTCAAATTTGATAAACAACGGTCACATTCAAGCACCAACAATGAATCGGCGGTCATAATTTAAATCTGGGTCAACTTTAAGTCCTGACCATCTGATATCTCCATTTCACGGTCTTTTATGATCTTAACTCAACCAGACACCTTAGGTTTACTTCAAGAAAACATGTGACAAGGCATTTTATTATTCATAGAATGAAATCCTAAATCACCACTTAACCCCATGAACTAGCGACTATAGGAAAATAAACTTATCCCAATTACATTTGGTGAACTGGCGACAAAAGGCTTTCGCCAGTTCACAAAACATTCTTTACTTCTCCCAATATATCTAGCGATTATGTCACCCTTTTTCATTGAATCACTAATAATTTTGTATCATTGCCATTTCATTCCACAAATGAGTGAAAGGAGTTGAATTTTGTCAGGTCGCTAACCTTATTTATCCAGACCGCTAAGACCTTAAACCCCACCTGGGCCTGCTTTATGCCACTTTTCGTTACCTCATTCACAACTCATGCTCAGTCACACTGACACAGGACCCACTTTCTATAAGCCTTATAATCAAATGATAGATGTAAGATCTCATAGCTCTAACAAAACTCATGAGAACTTATGCTGACCATAGATCTTGTCCTTGTCACTGATCTCTCTAACAGTGACCCCACCTTGCCACATCATCCACATCGACCAATAAAATTTGAACAATCTTGCACCACCTATAAAATGCCTCCACTAAGAACATTAAGCCACCTAGAAGATTAGACAGCTGGCGTAAGATCTGAAAGGCTCAAAAGATTCTATGCGCTTACATGCCAACCGTCGATTAGGAATCCTCTGATTGAAATACCAGGCCCACCTGACAACACGTCTAACTCACAAAATGTGGACCAATCATAGTACAAAAGAGTCAATGGTTGTCTCAAAATCTCATACATCTGACACATCTCATAACAATTTACGCTCGTCATTGATTCACTGCAAGTGTCAAGACCCTCTGACAAGTTGGCAACCTAGGACCCATTGACAACTGCCAACATGTCAAAACATGGACCAATAAGATGTCACCATTTGTGCATACATGTCAATGGACCCACCTATTTGAGAGGCTTAGTCATAAAGGAGAATCAATGAATGGTGTAAGATCTCAAGCTCCTAACAAATCCTATAAGAACTTACGCTAACCGTCAGATTGAGATGTTGTCAAAAGATTGGGCCCAGGAAATATTAAGTGAGAACATAATAAAAATTAAAGCATAGGACTTAGGATTTTAGGAAAAATTAGGCACTGAGGATCTCAGGAAATATTAAAGGCAGCCAGGGGTTAGAAACTTACGAAAATAAATCAACGGGGGCCGACATAAAACTTTAGTCGCATGTTCGCAAGACATGAAAAAGGTTCACATGATCATGCAACAAAGAGGTCACCAATTTTAACACATGTGTCAAAGGACTTTTAAGTGGCCTAAATAAAGTAACATCAAATTAGAACAAGGCCAGGGCATAACAAAAGGTTTTTGAACATAATGGCTAGATTTAAAAAAAAATGAACTATGGGCTTATGCCAGAGGCATGAAAAACATTGCAAAGACCAAGGGGAAAATGCTATAGCCATGAAATTTTTTGCATGTGCTTACAGTGGCTCTATCAGGGGATGTATGCCTCCTATAGGTATAGAAAGGATCTAGATCTTTGGTATAGCAGACCACCCTCAAAACAAAAATAGGGACCACAAAAATTGGCAACTAAACTAGGGAAAGAAACACACCATAGGAAAGGGAAATATCTACAAATATTTACAAAATTTTACAAATGTACTTAGTGGCCCCAAGCCACCAAAAGAAAATCAATGACCCTCCTGAGTCAAAAATCTAATTTTCATCTACATATGTGGCCAAACACTTGAAATTATCTTGATCACCTTGCTGACAATAAACATGAATATTCATGGGCTAAAAATTAAAAATGTACTGATCACTACCCATGTTTTTCTAGTCATGGCTATTACATTTATGTTCATACTCCAAGAAGTAAGGAACATCATTTACTTCCTCTTGATGACTGAAAAAAATAAAAATTTCATCTAGTAATGCATCAGAGAATGAGAAAATTTCATCTAATAATAATTATGTGCATTACCATATAATTACCTAGCTGGAAAGGACCTGGATCCATTGATTTGTCTTCATGAATTGCTTCAGCCACTAAGCAACTTGGTTCCTCCTTGATGTCATCATGAACTGGATCATGAACCAAGTGAAGGTCAATTTCATAGACATTGTGACAGGGGAGCAACTGATCTGCATAGTCATGTGCATCAAAAAAATTTATGTCCCAATTATTGAAGACAAGGTCCTCAATACTGTCACCATCACTGTCATATTTAGCAAAAGAAGGAAAAGCATTTGAACAAGGAACTTTTTCATCAACAGAACTCCTATGACATGAGAACACACTATCATGTCCTTCAACCTCTTCTCTTGCAGAGTCATTACAAGAGGGGAACTATAACATACATGGGTCCTCAGGGTCACTTTGAATACTGGCCTCATTATCAGTGTTAAAGGATAAATCATAGGGGAGCTGCAAATCAAAATCCACAATAGGTGCATACCTTTGAAATTCTTCAGCCAGAAGTGCTGAAATCTCCTCACCGCTTAGTGGACTTTGGGCCATACTTTCATCTTCCTTAGCTTCACCCCTATTGCAAACATCTTCCTTGTCCAAGACAAAAATAGAGACGTCTGACCTTAGATCAGCTTGTGTGGATAAACCAATGTAGGAATCATCATCTGCATCATATTCATTTTCTTACCACTCACACAAAACATCATCAAACTAGGACAAGAAATAAGAACTTTGATATTGAAAAGAAGAAAAAATTGTAGATAAATTGGAAACATTATCACTCTCAGATCCATCTTCAGCACTCTCACATGCACTAACCTCAAAATTAGCCTCATATTCAACACCCTCCACATAATGAGAATCAACATCAGAACCACTGGTCTCCTCATGATCAACATAAAGAGAAGCCAATGCCCTCAACCTCCTGTCCCCCAATAACTACCAATTCTCAGTTTTTAAGGACATAACCCCAAGTGCATCCTCAAGCCCAAGGTTGTCATCACTAAGTATCCAATCTCTGACACATATATAATACTCTTCCCACAATGCATCAAACCAACTGGTTGACTCATGAAAAGAAAGATCCAAGAATAAACCAATGAACTCAGGTTCTAAAAATTCAACATCATCAGGAAGCTCATTATATACATCCCAAAATCTATCATAGAAAAGAGATATGGATAGATCCCTTCTACATCCTACTTTCAATCTCATCAATGACATGCAATCCCTAAGGATGCCTTGCTCAAGGAATGCAAGCTCCTCATCAAGCTTACCCATCAAACTTAATGCAATACTCCCATAAAATTTTGTAGAGATGCAACTGAAAACTTGAAGTATGAAAACCTCTACTCACACCTTATCCTTTTATTAGTGCTTGATCACTTAATAAGGAGACATTTCAGATCTTTGAGAAATATCTAAGAGTTTTGTAGCAAAAAACTTTGTTGACTGGAAGGCAGGACAAATCTAGAGCTCACCATGCAGCTCCATCAGATTCTTTGTTGTGTAGAGTCACCACCTCCTTAAAGAGGAAAATATTGTTTTTCTTTGTACCTCTTCCAATCAACAAAAACTACACCAGGATATCACACTGTCTATTAGGAACTGCACTGATCAAATAGAGACATCAGAGCCACCACTCAACAATTATTGAGAAGATGTTAGCAAATGGTTTATTTTTATATTTGACTCTTTGCAATGGCCTCCCTAGTAGAGTCACCATTTTTCTGGGAATTCCCTTTGATCTTCAACTTGTAGATTTATAATTTGATGGATAACTTTAATATAACTTTGACTCTATCACCACTCCAAAGTCTACAAGGAAGAGGGCCAATTAACAAGGATCAGAAGAGATCCTCCTACACTTTGAGCCTTAATGCTCAGGCGGGTGTACCCTTGATTCACTTCTTGAAAGGAATCACTAAATGTTATACCAATATACTCTTTACTAACTAATTTAAAGATTTGATCATTTGAATTTGTGTGTGTGTGTGTGATTGAAGATGATGGACTGCCTCCAAAGAATAGATCAGTGCCTTAACTAGGGTATAGAGTCACCTAATAGCCTACATCAACTGAAGACCCTAAATCAAACACACTTGAATTTAGGATAAATGCTTTTCCTATTATCCCTATCACTCACATACCAGTATATCAAATTCTCATCAAGCCATGAACTCACTGAAATTACCTAAAAGACTTTAATCTTAACTTTGTTAGGAATTCAAAGATAATCTCAAAATACTATTTGTTTACCATATACTAACCCACTTTGTGAAGATAACGTATATGAGCTCAAGAACAAAACAAAAAGACATACACCATTATGAGATTGGAATTCAACTATATTCTCATTAAGACTTGCAGAATCATTACACTATCAGACAACAAAATGCCAAAGAAATAGACCCAAAATCTAGGCTCTCATTACTTAGTATAATACCATCAACAACAACTAGGGAGCAAAGAAAGTTTTGGAACCTGAACTAAGTCAAAATTCTATAATAAATACCCCCTAGTCATTTTGGAAATCCAAAATAGGTTGCAACAAGCTACGGATGACTAGGGTTAGGGTTTCACCCACCAGACCCACTAGGAATGGTCACAAATTTATTACAGGGGAAGAAACCCAGGAAACCATGATAAATAAAATCCTAGAGTGATCCATAATCATGAGAATCTCACTAAGAAGGTACTAAGAACCGCAAAAACATCCAAAATGTCAACCCTTTTAGTCACCTGCAACACACCTTGAGGACAAAACCACATGGTACAAACCCCTGCAAATGATCAAATAACACTCTAGACAACACTACAACAGAAAATGCCACCAAACAAATCAAATCTAGCCATGAAAACATTCAATTTTAGTCCTTTCTGTCGCCGATAAACCCTCAGAAATTCAAATTTGAAAAATAACAGTCGCACTCTAGCACAAACAATGAATTGGCGGTCATAATTTAAATCTGAGCCAACTTTAAGTCTTGACCATCTAATCTCTCCCTTTCATGGTCTTTTATGATCTTAACTCAACCAGACACCTCAGGTTTACTTCAAGAAAACATGTGACAAGGCATTTTCTTATTTGCAGAATGAAATCTTAACTCACCACTTAACCCCGTGAACTAGCGACTGTAGGAAAATAAACTTATCCTGGTTACATTTGGTGAGCTAGTGACAAAAGCCTTTCACCAATTCACAGAACATTCTTTACTTCTACCAATATATCTAGCGATTATGCAACCCTTCTTCACTGAATTGCTAATCATTTTGGATCACCACCATTTCATGAATGAATGAGTGAAAGGCATTGGATTTTGTCAGGTTGCTGACCTTATTTATTTGGACCACTAAGACCTTAGACCCCACTTGGGCCCACTTTATGCCACTTGTCATTACATCATTCATGGCTCATGCTCAGTCACACTGACACTGGACCCACTTTCTATAAGCCTTATAATTGAACGGTAGGAATAAGATGTCATAGCTCTTACAAAACTCATGAGAACTTATGCCGACCGTAGATCTTGTCCTCGTCACTGATCTCTTTGACAATGACCCCACCTTGCCACATCATCCATGTTGACCAATAAAATTTGAACAATCCTACACCACCTAGAAAATGGCCCCATTGGGAACATTAAGCCACCTAGAAGATCAGATGGTTGTCACAAGATCTAAAAGGCTCAAAAGATTCTATACGCTTATAGGCCAACCATCGATTAGGAATCCTCTGATTGAGATACCGGGCGCACCGAACAACATGTCCAGCTCACAGAACATGGACCAATCATAGTACAACAAATCAACATATTTGGTAGATGGACCCACCAAAAAAAAGGGTTACATCATACAAAAGAATCAATGGTTGTCTCAAAATCTCATACATCTGATAGATCTCATAAGAATTTATGCCCGCCATTGATTCACTGCAAGTGTTAGGACCCTTTGACAAGCCAACAACCCAGGACCCACTGACAATTGCCAATGTGTCAAAACATGGACCAACAAGATGTCACCATTTGTGCATATGTGTCAATGGACCCACCTGTTTGAGAAGCTCAGTCATAAATGAGAATCAACAACTGGCATAAGATCTCAAGAACCTGACAAATCCTATAAGAACTTATGCTAATCGTCAGATTGACATGTTGTCAGAAGACCGGGCCCAAGAAAATATTAAGCCAGAACATAAGAAAAATTACATTGCAAGACTTAGGCTTTTAGGAAAAATTAGGCGCTGAGGACCTTAGGAAATTTTAAAGGCCACCGGGGGTTAGAGACATAGGAAAATAAATCAAGGGGGGCTGACATGAAACTTTAGTCTCATGAACACAAGACATGAAAATGGTTCATGTGATCACATGACAAAGAGGTCACTGATTTTAACACATGCGTTAAAGGACTTTTAAGTGGCTTGAATAAAGTAACATCAAATTAAAACAAGGTTAGGGCATAACAAAGGGTTTTTGAACATAACGGATAGATTTCAAAAAAAATGAACTAAGGGCTTATGCCAGAGGCATGAAAAACATTGCAGAGACCAGAGGGAAAATGCTACAGCCATGAAATTTTTTGCACATGCTAACATGCTTGACCCACCAAATATGATCCTAAAAAAAATCCTAAAAATCACATATGATCCTAAAAAAAAAAAATCCTAAAAATCAAATATGATCTTTAAAAATCCTAAAAATTATAAAATGTCCTGAAAAAAATCATCATCCTAGTGAAAACCTGGTAAACAGGTGCCTTGATGAATCAAAAAAAAAAAATAAAAAAAAATGGAAAAGAGTAAAGAGAAAAATACCATCCAATGGTGAAAACTTGGCAATTCAAGTGCCTTGGGAAAGTATGTTGGTGAAAACTTGGTAAATAGGTGCCATGCATAGTGGACTGTATCATTATCTATCAAAATCTCATCCCCCCCCATCCATTTGTGACTTTTCATTTCTGACTCACCCATCCCTTGTTCCCAAGGTGTCATCCCCATTATGCTAGCACATGAGATTCGCTATCCCATTTCCTACAATGTTGTACATACTCGCTATATATAGTGTCCCCATCTTGTACATACCATCTTAGTAGTGTCTTTTGATTGTAACACACATAACTTGAATGATCTCAATATCAGCAATGTTCCCTCAGCAAGTATCCTACGTCACTGTGATTCTCTAAAAGTTGTTCATTTGCCCAACAATATTCCCAATGCAATCAATACCCATCAACCAAGTCCTTGTAGGATGCATCCTTCCTCCATGTCTGACCAAATTTCAACATCCATAGTCAGTCAATCTCTTTTGGCAATGGACATCTTTTGGTCTTATCGCATTGATTTCAGTTTTCTTGTTCTATCTTTTCAGTTGATTTTGTGATCTCAGTTGACTACTCCCATTAAGGCTGCCATGATCCTTTATATCATGGTGTGTTGCAATAGGAGGTGTTAATCTGGGGCATGATCTTTTGTGATCTTTTGGATTCTTCCTATGAGTCAATTGGACATGACCCTTGCATGTTCCACTTGTGATCTTTTGGGTTACTTGGTGCACTTGGGAAATGTTATTTGTCTATGGGTTCCCTCACATCGTTCCCACCATGTGTCCTTCAGGATGCATGTGTGATACTAGGGAAATCCTTGCATGTCTTTTCCACATCAATCTTATGCAACATTCATGACATGACCTCATGTTCCTAGTAACTGTGGTTCATCTCTTTTGTTGCTATATCAAAATAAGTGCTCAAAACTACATGGTGGTGTTCCCTCAAAACATCCCATGCTCAAGCTTCATGAAACATCCTTTGCCCTATCAAACATCTAAACAAAGCTCCCATCATCCCTATCCAATATCAAAGCATCATCCCTATCAAAGCATCATCCCAAATAACAAACTCCCCCCCCCAAGAGCTTCTCTATCACATCCCTCTTGCGTTCTTGACCTTTGGATTGTGATTTTGCATATATCCCCCTTCACCCATTGTCCCCTCCCTCTCTCAGTGAGGATATAGTCAGGAAGTGATATGTTGTGACCATTTCATATACCATCACCCTCACACTCCCATCTACATTCATTCATGCATTTCATTTCCCACTCCTACCCTAGGTTGCACTATGTCATCCCATCCTACATTTATTCATTATCTTTCATTGTTAAGGTGCATTTGCTTTAGTTTCACATCATCTTTTCATTCATATCATGTTAGGTTCATTTTAATCTTGCATTGTTAGGGTCAATTCACTTTAGTTTCACAACATCTTTTCAGTCATATCATGTTAGATTCATTTTAAATCTTGCATTGTTATATTCATTCTTAGGTGAAATCATCTCATTTCGATTCATTTTAATATTGCATTGTTAGGGTGCATTCATTTTAGATTCATTCATCTCATTTAGATACATGTTAAATCTTGCATTGTTAGGATTCATTCTTAAGTGCATTCATCTCATTTAGATTCATTTTAATCTTGCATTTTTATGGTTCATTTTAGGTGCATTCATCCCATTTACCATCTCATTTCATATCATTTAGGTTCATTTTCATTTGGCATAGTTAAGAGTTCATTTTAGGTCCATTTCTTATTAAGTTATCCTAGATTCATTAGGTTCATTTAAATTTTATTGCATTGTTAACACAAATTACATATCCATACACATATTCATTTCATCATAATATACATGCATTGCATAACAAAAGCATTTACATCACATCCTACATCTACAAATTGTTAACACCTACATCTCATATAAACATTTCATAATGCATTTCATATAGAAATCACATCCTACATCACACACATGGTAGTCTCATAGCATATAGAAATCACATCACATTCTACATCATCCATGTTAGTCCATCATATGCATCCATACATTCATCCATAACACATCATATCCCACCCAGATCATCATATATATATCAAAGAAAATCACCAAACAAAAATAAGGAACATGTCCCAACCCAAAAGCATGAAACAATAAATGTCTGTCTAAGTCCATGATAATACCAACATTATAGATATGAATATACAATTAGGACTATGCCCTCTACCAATAAATGAATCACATACAATCAAAACTACAACATATCACTGCCTATCTGCCTCTCCCGAGGGAGGCTGCATATCAAAATCTCTAGCTAGTGGGTCTGCCTCTGGCAGTACCTGTAGGATGGCTAGCGAGCTCACTGTACCCTATATACCTGTGTCATGTATATCTATCCTGTGCACCACTCAGGATATTAGAACAACCCATGTATCCATATCCTTCTCTACCCCTGCATCCAATCTCTCTACCTCTGCCATTTGTACCAAACCATCAGCCGAGTGTTGTTGACTCTGTGTGTGGCCCAACTGATGGCTCCTCTCACCTACCCTATGACTCCCACTAGACCCTATCCTTCAACTACCACTCAAGCCTATCAGTAATGATCGACTTAGATCCCTCTAATGCTACACTTGCTCAGGTGGCATAGATGCAAGATACAATCCCTTGTAGAAGCTAATCTGCTCCCCCAATCTCACCAGCTACTGTTGCAAGTGAGATACCTCTTTTGATCACTCATGGGATCCCCATGTGGTGGTATCCCTATCTCCCAATAGTCGGTTTCACTCTAATCACAAGCCATCCCTCTCTTCCCGTGGACCATCCCTCTCGGTAATTAGGGCCGCCATCTCCCTCCTTAGTTGATCCCTCTCCTACTGGGTCATTAGTCCCTCCTATATGGATTGTGCTAAGTGCACAATTAGGCTATCCCTCTCTATCCTTAGCCCATCCCTCTCCCCCACTAGCCCATCCATCTCCACTCTCAAAGTGTCTTGCTCCACCTATGTGTCTCAGAGCATCTACATAGTGGTATCATGTGTGGTCTATAGTGAGGCTAAGCGTGCTACTGCATCATCCCCCCCACCCCTAGATGATCTAGATCTTGCTAGTGGTGGTGGCCCTACCCGTGGTGGTGGACCTATCAGTATTTGTAGCCCATCCCCTCCCCCCATCCACATCCATCCTATCTTTGTCTCTATCCCCATCCCCATCTCCTCCTCTCCCTCCTCTATCCCTCCCTCCCTCCAATCCTCACCCTATCTCCTCCTCCTCCTCTCCCCCCTCCTCTCTAGCTTTGGTATATGGCTGGTGCACCTCCCTCACCATTTGGTAGTCTGGTTCTACTCACCTTGTCTAGCATGTACTACTCCATGATATAATCCCATCACCCTATAAGGTGTGTGGTCATCGTAGTGTAGGGAAGCTCCTATGCATCCTTAGCCCATGGTACTTGTCCAAGGTATGGATGCCATGTGATCCCATCCCTGATCCCATCTAGCATCTCCTGCTAGAAGTTCGTATCCCTCACCTCATGATATGTCACTAAGTCTCCCTAGCTATATGCTGCAAGCTCCTTCACCTGTCTATCCACTTGGCCTAAAGGCCACAACACTACTATGTGCTCCCAAGCCCAAACCTGTAAGAGGGAAGCAAATGAAAAGCTCCTCCCCATCATCCCTGGTCCATGATAGACCATCTAATGAAGGTCATGGTACATGTCCACCAATATCAGTGTACCCCATGCTATCGATACCCCTACATCCACAATCTGCACAATCATGGGAATCAGTGATAGTGTGACACTCCTCCCACCTGTGTCTAAGGAGAGATACCCTGACACTAATCCCATAACATATTAATAGACCTATCATCCCATTGGTGCTGCTATGGAATGCTATTCTAATGTCAGTTGCCCATGTGCCAAGATCAGCACTACTCCTAGCCCTAGTAGTGGGGCCACTACTTGCGCTTGTGTGTACATGCCTACTACCATCGGTACCCCTCGTACCGGTAACCAAAAGATGCAATATACATCCTCCAAGGTCACCGTCATCTCCCTAGTGGGAAGATGAAATGTCCCCATCTCTAAATGTTAGTGCTCACACAATTTTGTCACCAGTGCCATGTACATCTATTTGTGCGGCATCCGCGGTCGATACCCCAAGCCCAATGCATCAACCTAAGCCCATTCTACCACCATGAATTGCTTCAAGATAATCAGCACTATTGCCCATCTCTCTCAACTTGTCAGTCCATCCACCAACCACTAGATCCAAGCCAAGTCAACATGTCAATTTTTTTCTCTAGCTAAGCCTAAACAATTTTCTCCCCCGGTTCCCATGGAGTTTCTTTTCCCTGCATTCCTACAAAGATTTTTCTCCCCGCATTCCCACAAAGCTCTTTGTCCCCTTGTTCCTGCAAAGGTGATCCTTCCCTCATTCCCACAAAACCTTGAATGACATGGGAACACATTCCTATGCCGCTTATCCTTTTTCCCCTTCCCCCCATGGGAATTCCATTTTTATAGCATCCCGCTACCAGATCATGAGAATGCGATCCCACAAGATATCCTTGTGAGACCATGGTCTCGCAACCCCTCCTAGGATTTTCATGATCCCACAAAAAGCCCTTGAGCCCGCTAGATTTTGGACCCCACCCATATTTTGTGGGAACGCATTCTCGCTAGGACAAGAGCATTCCTGCCAGGTGCGCACTCCATGGGAATGCACTTTTCTAACCTAAAACATGTAATAAATGCACCAAAAACTCAATGAAAAGTTTTTTTTTTCAATCCTACCTATGGGTCAGGCCCTCCACTCCATGCTACATGTCTCATAATGTCCATCCGGTGTGTTTCTCACCCTCACTATGTCATCTTGTCTTCGCATATCAGATCTCTGTAGTCATGATTTCTAAGCTCTCGGTGTGCAAATGAATTGATTTTGACACCTTTGGCCCTTATATAGGCCTTCCCAAACCCCTGTTTTCACTCCTAGATGCCTTGATTCCTCCTGTTTCTTCCCATCCTTCCCATCTTCATTCCTCATGGCCTTTTTTCCCTCCTTTCCATTCATTCATGTGCCTCCTTGGCCTGTAGCACTCTCCCTTTCTTTAACCCCTTTTTCCTTTCAAGCCGTCGGTTGGGCCCCTTTTTTCTTTCCCCACCATCCTTTCGATAGGGCATCATCCAACCACATCTAGACCCATAATTGGTGCAACTCTATTACCTAGTCCATTCTTTGTGTCATCTCTTTATTGCTAGAAACATCTTCGAAATAGTGTTATTTTAACACTACGTCGAAGAGGGGCAAAATATAGACACCTAAATTTGATTACATTATTTAGTAATTTTATTTAGTCTTTTCCTAAGGTATTTTATTAATTAAATATTATTTAATTAATTTATGTCATCCCCTAGTTAATTAATTTAGTTAATTAACTATAGCCTAATTAACTATCAAAATAACAAACCTATAGTCTAATAATTAATTAAATCCTTATTCCTCTATTAATTTAAATGGATACATTTATCTAAATAAATTAATTCATAAATCTCATTTTCCTCCCACTTGAAATTAAATAAAATATTTATTCTAATTCTTCCCTATTAGCTAATAATCCATGCTTAGCTAATTTAATCCTCCACTCATTCTCTCTACTCCATGACATCTCCCTAATCCTCCACTTACCAAGCCTAATCACCTCCTAAGCATGTGCATAATCATAATCCAAGATTAAAGAATGCTAATCCACCACAAAGTCAACCCCTTATGACATCACCTCCACATCCTCCAATGAGAAATCAAAAGCCTCTTACACCTCTTACACACTTGTCCCCTCTCACACCTTCCAAAGGTGCCTCTCCTCTCACCCTCCACCATTGTGACACTTGTCACAATGCTATGCATTTGAGAAAGCACAATCCATGTGCTCTCCCTTGGATGCATCTCCACCATTGTTCACTCCTCTTTTTCCCCTTAATCCTGACCATCCATTTCACCCATCTTTCTATAAAATAGAAGCTCTCCTCCTTCATTTTCATCCACCATTGAAGCAAAGTTATCATGTCATTTTCTCTATTGAAGCTTGAAGCATAGATTATTGAGCACACATTCTATCCTTGGACAAATCTTCTACATCTTAGAGGTTTGCTTAAGGGTTTTATATTTCTTTTGAGTGTCTTTGTCTTCATTTTGTAGGTCTAATCATAGGTGTTTATCCCATTTTTTTTTTGAATGTTTAGTTTACTTTGCATTCCTTAACACTACATTTTAGGTATTACACTCCCCCATAGAGGAAGTATGAATATCCAGTCTAGAAGAAGAATAAGGCTCATATACCACTAGATGGATGCAACTAATTGCATCATTACTCAAAAGTAGGCTGGGGCATAACCCCAAGCCTACCTCTCAGATACTCAAATGTATCCTTAGGAAAGGGCTTCGTAAATATGTCTGCTATCTTCCCCTTTGTGCTTATGTACTCTAGTTGACTTCTTTCTCAGCAAATTTCTCTCTTACTACATGACACTTAATTTTTATATGTTTTATCTTAGAATGTAATATAGGATTCTTAGACATACTAACTATGCTGGTGTTGTCACAATGTATGACAACATGCTCAACAAACTTTATTCCAATATCCTTCAGCAGTTTCTTCATCCAAATTATTTGGTTTCAATTTTTTGTTGCTGCTACATATTTTGCTTCTCTTGTGCTCTATGAGATATAATTATGCTTCTTGCTTAGCTAAGAAACCAATCTTCCTCCAAGAAAAAAGACTCCACCATTGGGGCTCTTCTTATCATCAACACTGCCTCCTCAATCAGCATTTGTATATGCACATAGGGTAAAATCATCATATTTTTCATACCACAATCCATAGTCCATTGTTCCTCTTAAATATCTTAGTATCCTCTTTGTTGCTACATAATGTGATTCTCTAGGTTCAGCTTGAAATCTTGCTACAATTCTAACTGAATCTACTATATTAGGTCTTGTATATGTTAAGTACTACAATCCTCCAATCATAGATCTATATTTCTTCTATCCAACTATCAGTGTTTCATCTATGTTAGATATTTTATGTCTAGTTACCATAGGTGTTCCAACTAGTTTATAGTTCTCCATGCCAAATCTTTTCAACAAATCATTCAAGTACTTTGTCTGACTGAAAAAGATACCATCATTGTTTTGTGTTATCTATAATCCCAAAAAGTATTTTGTTTCACCAATCATACTCATTTCAAATTTAGTCTTCATTTCATTAGTAAATTTGTCACTAGCTTCATCTTCTCCTCCAAAAATAATGTCATCAACAAAAATAACTATAATCAACAAACCATTTTCAATTTCTTTTGTGTACAAATTGCTATAAGTTGTTCCTTTTGTAAATCTCAATTTTAACAAATACTTATCCAATCTTGCATACCAAGTTCTAGGTGCTTGCTTTAGTCCATATAATACTTTCTTTAGTTTACATACCATGTCTCTTTCTTGAGTCAAAGGAAAACCTTCAGGCTGCTCAATGTAGACTTCTTCTTCCAATTCACCATTCAAAAATGTGAACTTCACATCCATCTAATATACTTTGAATTTCTTAAAAGCTGCATAAGCCAAAAACATTCTTACTGCTTCAATTCTTGCTACTGGTGCAAAAGTTTCTTCATAGTCAATTCCTTCTTGTTGTGAGTATCCCTCACATATCAGTCTTGCTTTGTTTCTTACTACTTCTCCTTGTTCATTCATCTTGTTTTTGAATACCCATTTAGCTCCAATAACATTCTTATCTTTAGGTCTAGGGACAAATTCCCATGTCTTGTTCTTTTCAATCTCATCTAGTTCTTCTTTCATAGCATTAATCCAATGTTAATCTTCACAAGCTTCACTAGTAGATTTAGGTTCAATTTGAGAAATCAAACATAACTATTGTTGTACCTTATTTTGAGTTAGAACTCCTCTCTCAATGCTTCCAATAATATACTCAAAAGGATGATTTCTTGATAAATTATTATTGGGTGTCACTGTCTCAGATCTCACTTCAAGTGTCAGTTCTTTAATGACTTCACTATGGCTTTCATTCACCAAATTTCTATCAGTCTCATAGAATAGTTTAGTAGTCTCAGTGTTAGGCTTAGGATGAGCTTCTCCATCTAATTCATAATCAAGAATTCTTTCCTAAATTTTGAAATTTTCATCAACTTTAACATTTGCACTCTCAACAATAGTTTTAGTTCTCTTATTGTAACATCTATATGCTTTTCTCTTCAAAGAATATCCAAGAAAAATACTTTCATCACTTCTAGGATCAAACTTTCCAATATCATCATCTCACTTTATATAACATTTTCTTCCAAAAATACTAAAATACTTAATTGAGAGTGCATGTCCAAATCATAATTCATAGGGTGTCTTGTCTGTGTCTGCTCTAATTTATACTCTGTTCATTGTAGACACTATTGTGTTCACTTCTCTCTAGAATATCTTCACCAAATCATTCTGAAATAGCATAGCTCTTGCTTCTTCATTTACTGATCTGTTTCTTCTTTCTACAATACCATTTTGTTTAGGTGTTCTAGGGGCTAAAAACTATCTCTTAATGCCAATCACTTCACAAAAGGTGTTAAACTCTCTAGAAGTAAATTCTCCACCTCTATCAAATCTCAACCATTTAATCTTCATTCCAGATTCATTCTCAACTTTATTCTTAATGATCTTAAACTTATCAAATGCTTAAAAATTTTCTTTAACAAATGCAATCCACATTATTCTTGTAAAATCATCAACAAGAATCATAAAATACTTGTCTCCATAGAATCCTCTAGTCCTAGTAGGACCACTCAAGTTTGTATGAATAATCTCCAACTTCTCTACAAATGTGAACTTCTTACTAGGAAATGAACTTCTCTTCTACTTAGCCATCACACATTCTTTGCAAATCATGTTAGTAGGCTTCATAATTTTAGGCAAATCCCTTACCGCAAGTGTAGTACTTATTTTCACAATGTTATCAAAGTTTATATGACAATACCTTTTGTGCCATAACCAACTGTCATCAAACTTAGTAATCAAACATGTAATCTTAGTAGGATTCAATTGAAATACATTACCTCTGGTTCTAGATCTAGTTCCAATCATATTTCCATCTTTATCCTTTATCACACAAGTTTTCTCAGTAAACCAAACTTGATATCCCTTATCAACTAACTCTCCAATGCTCAGAAGATTATGTTTCAATCCATCCACAAAGTAAACATCATCAGTATTAGTCTTTCCGTCAAGGGTAATAGATCCTATACCTTTAATCAAACAAAGTGCACTGTTTCCAACTCTCACAACTCCTCCATCATAATTGTTAAAATTTATGAACTTTTTCATGTCTACAGTCATATGATGTGAACAACCACTATCTATAATCCAATCAGCTTTCTTTTCAACTTGGGAAACTAAGGCTTTTTCTTCCTTAACATCAGTTTCAAGATTCTCTTATTTAATTGCTACAAATCCTATGTCATCATTATTCTCAGTATCACTTTCACTTACAGTTATTTATATACTAGTTTCAAGGTCTTCATCATTAGCATAATAACATTCCTTAGGTCTTCTAGGCTTGAAATTATTTCTATACTTGTCGACTCTCTGAGGACATTTAGATACAAAATGACCATATTCTTGACAAGTCCAATATTTAAAAATTTTCTTACTGTCTAGTTCTCTCTTCACAAGAAAAGAAATACCTTCTTTAATCTTTCTATCTTCTTTATTTCTAGATCTGTTGTCACTAGCATAATCTCCACTCACACTAATGCTTCTTGACAAAGTGGGGTGAACACTAAGAGCACTAAATGCTGTCTCCATTTGAGGAAAGTCTCCTGATAACCTCAGGTTCACTTTTGCTGATTCTAATCTTCCAAGAAGAGTCTCTCTTGTAAAGTTCACAATACAAGGTATAACTTGTTCAATCATCTATGTTGTCTACTTAAATACAGGAATCAATGTCCTCAAAATTTTCCATATCACTTCATTCTCTGTCTTTGTTCCTCTACAAGATTTTATCCCTGCAACAATTTTTGACATTCTACCAATAGAGCTTATAATAATAGATTCATCTTCCATAATTCTTATATCCTCAAATGCACATATCCAATTATGTAATATAACTTTCTTTGCATGTTCATCACCTTCAAAAGTAGAGTGTAAGGCTTTCCAAATTTCATGAGATTTTTTCAAACATTTTACCTGACTATACTCATTCTTCAAAAGTGTTGTCAAAAGTGCTTCTCTTGCAAGTATTTTACACATGAATAGATCTCTTTCATCACAAAAACATGTTTCAAGATCATCCTCTTCAATGATAATCTTATCATTATTTGTAATCAACCAATAACCTAGTCCTAAACATAGTAGATGTGTCTTCATCTTTTCTTTCTAGCTGTCAAAATTTACTCCATCAAACTTACAACTTTCTTTCCTAAAATTCTCCATGGATCTCCTTAAGCTATCAAACTTCTCTTTCAAGGACCTACCGCTCTAATACCAATTGTTAGAAAGTAAAGTCCACCAAGATATCTGAGAGGGGGGGGTGAATCATTTATTAGATAATTATAACTTTTATCAACTTCAAAAACATTTAACCATCTAAGCAATATAATTACCAATCATAGAAAGATATTAATACAAAATAACACAAGATATGTTGACTAGGGAACCTCTTGATCAAAGAGTAAACCTCAGTGGGAATGATGCCCATAAAAGATATACTAATATGAATATTCCTTGTGAAAGGATGGACTTTGTTAGTAGTCTTATGAAATACATTTAGTACAAATGCTATAGAATGACTACTAAACATTCAACATTCATTCCTAACATAAATAATCTTTTTGTCCTTTTTTTTTTCTCAGGTGTGTTAGTCTTTTGTTATGAGTAAATTATCTATTTTTTTCCCTCTCCCTAAATTATTGTGAGAGTTCTTCTAGTCTTGGCCAACCTTATATTCTAATTCACTATTCTCATGCTTATGGTACATCATTCTTGCATCAGTAATTTGGGCCATCTGGTGGGAATCAAATAAAAGAATATTCAGAAAGCTCAGTTTGGACATCCCTTCAATATTGAACACTATCAAACAGTCGATATCTAAACAAGTCAATAGCAGGTCCTCTCTTCATTTCAACCCAAATGTGACATTCACATCCTAGGATTCATCATTAATATCCAAATGGAAGTATATTTCTCCCTCTTCTTCCCCTATTTTCACTCGTATCAAGAAATCCCCTATTTGTAGATCTGATGTTAAGTGGATACATCCCAAGCCTTTTCTCATCAAGTTAAATTTTGATGGTTCTTCAAGAGGGAATCTGAGTGAGTTAGGTATTGGATGTTGTTTAAGAAATCAGTCAGGTAAAGTTATTGCTTTATTAGCAAGATCTATCTACCTAGGTATAAATGATATGGCCGAAGCTATTTCTTTGTTGGAAGGTCTTAAACTTGCAAAAAAAATGTTGATTTCAAACTTTGATATTGAAGGAGATTCATCGGTCATCATTAATGCTTGTATTGATAGAAAGATCTTGAACTGGAAGCTTAAATATATTCTTCTTCAAATCTGGGGGCTCATTAATTCTTTTAATAGTTTTGTTATATCTCATACATATCATGAGGGTAATTCTTTGGCAAATTTTTTGGCCAGTCTGGGTTGTGACAAAGTTCCATTGGACCCTTCCATCTCACTGAGTGAAATTAATAAGTACCTGGTTCTACTTGGTATTATTGGGAAGGAATCTATCTAATGTAATTTTATTGACTCCTAGTGGTGACATAGGATATTTCTCTACTCCAATTAGTGATGTGGTTGCCACTAATTAGATTAGAGAAAGTATCATCTAAGAAATTTTGTAGGGGTGTGGACATTGCTAGCTATTAATCATGCTATGACATGCCAAATGTCAATTTTCCATTTGTTTTTCTATTGGGTATATCTTATAGTACACTATAGCAATCCTACCTTATTGTGGAAAAGGCATGCCAAAGTGGCAAAGAGTATTTGGCATCTCATAAGTATGCACTCCTTAGTGGTGTTGAATCATATTATGACATGCCAAATTGCACCTTGTCATTTCTCTTCTCAGGTGATTTTATTTATGATTGCTTACAATCTAGCATTGTGATAATGTCCCATCAGGAAAAAGGTATGTCAAATTGGTAATTACTATTTGGTATGGCAGAATTTAATTTTCATATGTATGCATCCCTACTTGGCACTGGAATTTTGTGTGAGTTCTTATGCTTTTTCCTCCCTCATGTTGACTTATGACATTCTTCTACATTGGACATTGCATCTGTCTCCACCTATGGTCATTTCTTGAAGATTTTGTATTTGTGATGTCTTCCTCGATTTACTCCTTTTCTTTTTCCCACATGTCATAGTACTTGCCTTCAATTCTAAAGTTAAATGTTTTCCTTCACTATCATTTCTTGATATCTGGCTATGATTATGTTCCCTTTTCTATGGATTTAATTTGTCTACTGGCAATGTTCACTCACTTCAGCACTTGTGGGCTTTGGTTGCTGGCAGTTATTTTGTGCGCCCTTAATTTTTGAGAAATCTTCATTAGTTCTTATATCTTTAATGTGAGTTGATATCATTGTTTTTGGTGATGATGGTTCATATAATTATGTCTACAGGCTTCTTAAATAGGTTCATGAGATATCTCTTCAAAAATTTCTTTACTTGCATATTTGTTGGCTTTGGGTAGTCTTTGGTTCTTTCTCTGCTATTTTAGGTCCCTTGTTTTTTCCATGACTATTTCTTAGCCATGTTAGGATGCCCTAGCTATCTAGTGGGAGCTATTTCAAGTGTCGAATGTTGTTTAGTATGCACATCTCTATACATGGAATATTAACCTTAGAAATATAGGATTCTACTGGAAGTGGAAGCTTGGGAAGATCCTTTCCTTGGTCCCATTAGGGATGACATGCTTGTGGTTGTTTTCAATTACAAACATCCACACATTCATCATGACATTAGGAGAATCATTGGTCATGAAATTCTCTCTCCTTCCAACAGAAGGATTATCTATCCATCTCAGCTACTTTATATTTTCTTCTCTAATTTGGTTGATCTTATGCAGTCTCTAGCTACTTTAGATACTATAGCAGGTCGCTATGTGAAACCCATCTTCCCATAGTATCCCAAGCTTCGTGCTGCTCTTCAAAAATCTGATATGTGGGGTGGTGCCACTTTGTTGGGGGGTCTTTTTCACCATTATGCTTTGTTGAGAGAGCATATAGTTTTTATGGTTTATGAAAGTATCAAAAGAGAAATGGAATGGCAGTCTTTTCACCTTGTAAAAATTATGCTCCAACAATTTGGGCATTTTCTTTCCAAAGAATGTATTAGTAGTATTCACCAAGTCGTATTCACAATGCTTGACTTGTTGGAAATAGACTCCTCTCAGCTAGCTACTTCAGCTCCGTAGTCTCGTCCTATTCCTGACATGAACCTTGGTCTTGGTTTTGGGGATTTTTCATTGGCCCGTATGGATATTTGAGTAGTTCATGAAGGGTGCTCCCCTTAATACCACAAACACATAATAGAAATAGAGAAACAACAACAATATGAAAGAACAGAAAATTGGCTTCTTATTATCTCCACAAATGTGGAATTACAAACTTTCAGAATTACAATATTCTATAGGACAAAGCCTCGAACTATTACCCAAATCTACTACCCAGAACTATTCTAAACTGCCTAAGACAATAATACAGCCTTCCTTATATAGGCAATTTTTCCACCACCTGGGAAGGTTCAAGAATTTTAGCCAATAAGGCCGACCAAACTTAGAATTACCTTATTTTACATTTTATTACATCATAGTCGGCTCAAGATAACCTTTGAACAAAAATTTTGAAGAAAATTATTTTCCACCATTTCGGGTGGCCCAACTTCCGAAAACCATAAGTCATCACCAGTTGACCCGATCGGCTATTATAACCCCATTTCGGAAATGCCACGAAGTGCTCTACAGGCTTGACCCATGCAAGCACCCATCACCCAAATTTTTGACCTCATTCGGGGCCTCTAAAGCCTTCAAAACTGAGTCCAAAGTTTCTGTACCCTACTGCCAATACCGAAAATCTTCAATATCTTCCAACATACCCTTGATCTAGAAATGAAACTTTACTGGCAGACTTATATGACCAAAATGAACCTCCAAGAAAGAAATTAGATCATTCTAAGCACATACAAAAATTACCAAAAATAGTATCTTTCCATAAATAGTAGCTCTGCACAAAATAGCCCTTATTGAAAAAAATAAAATAAAATTTTTTTGGGTGATGCAAGATTGCTCTTACACCCAGGATGCTCCTGCATCAGACACCCAGGGTAATTTGAGAAGTGACCCTGTCATGACTTAGGTGTGCAGAGGAAAACCAAGACGGCTAACCTCCTCCTTTGTTAGCCATGATGAATCTTCAACAGGCCATCCTTTCCACTTGACCAGATATTCTTCATATGTCTTGTTCCTTGTGCTTCTGCCAACAAGACTGTCCAGTATATCCTCGATCTCCTTAGTATCTGAACTAGTTGCTGGAATACTCCACTGTGCTACTGTGATCTCATCTTCAACACCTCCTTCATGATACTCTGTCAGATCTGAAATGTTAAACACTGGTGAAATATTCAGCTCACTAGGCAATTCTACCTCATATGCATTTCCTGAATCATGCTTCTTCAGTATCTTACATGGCCCAAACTTCTTCATTTTCAGCTTGTTATATGTACCAACTGGAAATTGCTCCTTTCGCAAATGAACAATGACTTCATCACCAACCTGAAATTCCTTATACATCCTTTTCTCATCTACCTTAGCCTTATACTATGCATTCATCTTGGTAATATGCTTCCTCACCTCCTCATGGATGTTCTTCAAGTGTTCTACAAAATCCTCAGCTTCAGCACTACTTATTTCTCCTTTATCTATCTTTCTCAATTCAGATGCATTTCTTGGACTACTTCCATATACAATCTGGAATGGTGATTTACCAGTGCTCCTATTGATAGAATTATTGTATGCAAATTCTGCCTGTGGTAAAATCAAATCCCATCCTGTTGGCTTATCTCCAACCAAACATCTCAGCAAATTTCCCAAACTTCTATTCACCACCTCTGTCTGTCCATCAGTCTGTGGATGATGGGATGAACTGAACTTCAAATCTATCTTCAACTTCTTCCACAATGTACACCAGAAATACCCAACAAACTTAGTGTCCCGATCTGAAACTATGGTCTTTGGCAAACCATGAAGTCTCACTACTTCTCTGAAAAACAATTCTGCTACATGAATAGCATCATTAGTCTTCTTGCAGGGAATGAAATGTGCCATCTTTGAAAATTGGTCAACTACTACAAAAATTGAATCATGTCCCCGCTGTGTCCTCGGTAAACCAAGAACAAAGTCCATACTGATATCCTCCCAAGGCTTCTCTGGTATAGGTAATGGCTGATACAACCCTGTATTCTACTTCACTACTTTCGCCATCTGACATACTCTGCAAATCTGTACAAACTTCTTCACATCTTGCTGCAATTGTGGCCAATAATAATTCTCACCAACCAAAGCAAGGGTTTTATCACGACCAAAATGTCCAGCCAATCCTCCACTATGCTTCTCCTTGATGAGATTCTCCCTCATAGAACTTCGTGGAATGCACAACTGACTCCCTCTGAATAGCATATCATCTTGGATGATAAAATCCATCCATTTCATCCTGTCTAGAGTAACAGGTTCTGTACAAGCCTTCCAAGCTTCACCAAAATCAGGATCCTCTGGATATAAATTCTTGAGTTCCTTGAACCCAACCACCTCAATCTGCATCTCTGTCAGCAATAGTTGCCTTCTGCTAAGAGAATCTCCAACCCTATTAGACTTTCCACTTCTGTGTTTCAAAACAAATGTATAACTCTGCAAAAACTCAACCCATTTCAAATGCCTTTGATTCAATTTTCCTTGACTATTCAAATATTGCAAAGCTTGATGATCTGTATACAAAACAAACTCCTTAGGAAGCAGATAATGTCTCCACTTCTTTAATGCCTGAACTATAGCATAAAATTCTTAATCATAAACAAAATATTTCCTCTTGGCATCATTTAACTTCTCACTGAAATAAGCAACAGGTTTACCTTCTTGGCTCATAACAACTCCTATTGCAGTACCACTAGCATCACAATCTACTTGAAACACCTTATTAAAATCTGGAAGTGCTAAAACAGGTTGTTCTGTAACTTTTTGTTTTAACAATTGAAAACTCTTTTCTGCCCCATTAGTCCACTTAAATTCTTTTCTATCCCCTCTCATTGTTTCAGTCAAGGGTCCACAAATACTGCTAAAATTTCTGATAAACTTTTTGTAAAAGCTAGCTAGACCATGAAAAGACCTTACCTCAGTAGCATTCCTTGGAGTAGGCCATTCAAGAATAGCCTGTACCTTCTCTAGGTCCATTTCTAGACCTTCTGCTGAAACAAAAAATCCCAAATACACTAACTCTTTCTTCACAAAACTGCACTTCTTCAAATTAATCAACAATTTCTCTTCTCTCAACTTCTCAAATACCATACGAATATGCATCATATGCTCCTCCAATGTCTTACTAAAGATCAAAATATCATCTAGGTAAACAATGAAAAACTTACCTAGAAATTCTTTCAGAACCTCGTTCATGAGCCGCATGAAAGTGCTCGGTGCATTGGTTAGC
This sequence comes from Chamaecyparis obtusa, assembly GCA_027943335.1. Lineage (NCBI taxonomy): Eukaryota > Viridiplantae > Streptophyta > Pinopsida > Cupressales > Cupressaceae > Chamaecyparis > Chamaecyparis obtusa. The sequence continues at coordinate 34,896 of BSBK01002769.1, read as the reverse complement.
CCAAAAGGCATGACTAACCACTCATATAGTCCTTCCTTTGTCTTGAAGGCAGTCTTCCATTCATCTTCTTCTCTGATCTGAATCTGATGATATCCACTTTTCAGATCTATCTTTGAAAAATACACAGCTCCACTCAAACAGTCCATAATATCATCCATTCGTGGCAATGGAAACCTGTACTTGATTGTGATCTTGTTTATTGCCCTAGAATCTATACACATTCTCCATTCTCCATTCTTCTTTGGTGCTAATACCGTTGGTACAACACAAGGACTCAGACTCTCTCGAATCAATCCTTTCTGTAACAACTCATGTACTTGTCTGTTCAACTCCTCACTTTCTGCAGGTGTCATTCTATGTGCTGCCTTATTTGGCAAACTCACTCCTGGGATCAAGTCCATCTGATGACTGATCTTCCTGACTGGTGGTAATCCATCAGGCACGTTATCAGATACAATATCCTGAAACTCGTTCAAAAAATCTGCAACTTCTACAGGAACATCTTCTACTTCCTCTTTACCAACTTTTGGAATTAAAGCAAAACATACATGCTCATGCCTCATACCATCTAGGAAATTTCTTCCATCAACAAAAGTTATCCTTGCATTACCACATACCTTTTCTCCAGTCTCCTTCAATGGTTTTAGCTTATGTCACACTCCATCCTTTGTCAGGGAATAGGTATTCACACGACCATCATGTACAGCACATCTGTCAAACTGCCATGGTCTACCCAACAACATATGACATGCATCCATAGATATGATATCACACAATACCTCATCTTGGTATTCGCCAATCTTGAACTTCACCAAGAATTTTTCATTGACCATGACCTTGTGGTCATCCTGTACCTAGGCAATCTGATATGGATGTGGGTGTTTCTATCTCTTGAGCTTCAACTTTGTCACCATCTCTTCTGACACCAAATTGTCAGTGCTTCCACTATCAATAATCACATCACAACATTTACCTTCACACTTGCACCTAGTGTGAAACAGGCTCCTTCTTTGCTCAGGTTCATTCTCACCACTCAACAGGACTCTTCTGTTAATCAACGTTTCTCCTCTTTCAGCATCTTTAGAATTTAATGATCTGGCATCTTCATCTACATGTGCAACTCTGGCCTGGCCTTCATTTCTCCTGTCTGTTCTTCCTTGGTGCTGAGGACATTCAAATGCCCTATAACCTTCTTCTCCACAATGAAAACATGTTCCACGAAAGCCACCTCTTCCAGATCCTTGTCCTCTTCCTCTTCCTCTCTGATCTCTATTATTCTGATCCTTGAAGCGATTGGAATTATTTCCTCGCTGATTCTGACTGCTACTGGCCTCATCCTTCTTTTTTGGATCTTCATTTCGGCCACCGTATGACCGTCCACCAGATCGTCCACCGCGACCTCTTCTGTTTTGTCTACTCTCAAACTTCTTGTTCAGCTTTTCCTCTACTTTTAGGGAAAACTGGTATGCCTCTTCAATACTGTTCATTCGAACTAGATTCAGCTCCTCCTGAATGCTTGGCCTTAACCAATTAAGGTATCGGGCAACTTTCCCCTTATCAGCTTCTGCATGGCCTGTTCTGATGAGAAGTCGATAGAACTCCTCTATATACTCCTGAACAGATCTTCCTACTTGCTTCAAGCTCTGCATTTTCTTCAGTAGGTCAAGCTCATAATCAACAGGAATGAACTATCGCTTCAATTTATCCACCATCCGATCCCATCTTGTGATTTTATCTTTCCCTCTTCTATTTTGCTCCAACTAAATTTCTTGCCACTAGATCTTCGCATGACCTTTCAATCTGGCCTTCGCAAATTTGACCCTATCAGGTTCATCAACATCTTCATACTCAAAATATTCCTCACATTCATTGATCCAGTCAATCAATTCCTCTGGGTTAAGATTTCCAGAAAATGTAGGAACCTCAATCTTAGGTCTTTTCCCAATCTTGGAAATGGCCTGAAAAAGTCTTTCTTCCTCCTGGTTCACAATTTCAGCTTCTCCTTCTTGATATTCATCTTCGGCTTCATCCTCGCTTTTGTCTCTGACGTTGAGATTCATTCCTCTATGAATCTCTTCTTGCAATGCTCACACTTGTCTCTGCAGCTCTCTAACCTCAGGTGTCACAGCACCAACTCTTCTGCCACGTTCTTTTCGTGGAGGTATTTTCGCGATGCGCGCTGAAACCCTAGCCACGGTCCTGGTGCAAACTGCCTCATAGTCAGTGATCTGTTTACACACTCAAGAACTCCTGCTCTGATACCACTTGATGAAGGGTGCTCCCCTTAATACCACAAACACATAATAGAAATAGAGAAACAACAACAATATGCAAGAATAGAAAATTGGCTTCTTATTATCTCCGCAAATGTGGAATTACAAACTTTCAGAATTACAATATGCAAAGCCACATGGGCATTCCCTTACAATATTCTATAGGACAAAGCCTCGAACTATTACCCAGATCTACTACCCAGAACTATTCTGAACTGCCTAAGACAATAATACAGCCTTCCTTATATAGGCAATTTTTCCACCACCTGGGAAGGTTCGAGAATTTTAGCCAATAAGGCCAACCAAACTTAGAACTATCTAATTTTACATTTTATTACATCATAGTCAGCTCAAGATAACCTTTGAACAGAAATTTTGAAGAAAATTATTTTCTGCCATTTCAGGTGGCCCAACTTCCGAAGACCATAAGTCTTCACCAGTTGACCCGATCGGCTATTATAACCCCATTTCAAAAATGCCACGAAGTGCTCTATAGGCATGACCCACGCAAGCGCCCGTCACCCAAATTTTTGACCTCATCCGGGGCCTCTAAAGCCTTCAAAACTGAGTCCAAAGTTTATGTACCCTGCTGCCAATACTGAAAATCTTCAATATCTTCCAACATACACTTGATCTGGAAATGAAACTTTACTGGCAGACTTATATGACCAAAATGAACCTCCAAGAAAGAAATTAGATCATTCTGAGCACATACAAAAATTACCAAAAATAGTAACTTTCCATAAATAGTAGCTCTGCACAAAATAGCCCTTATTGAAAAATAAAAACAAAAATATTTTTGGGTGATGCAAGATTGCTCTTACACCCAGGATGCTCCTGCATCAGTAGTTTCTTTCTCATGGTATTTTTCCCTATAATGTTTTGGGTACTTTAATAGATTTTGATTGATGCATCACCAACTTCAGCAACATTTTTCATATACAATTCTATCTTACAATCACCTTTTTTCTCATTTTCCCTTGTTGATAAGCTCAATTTTCACTCATTGTATGGAATGTATGAGTCATTTTGTAAAATCATCTCTTGCTATTGATGATTCATTTGAAATATCAGTGTAATCCATATGAGGTGTATATAATGATGTAAGATGGCATCAATGTTGAGAAGCTTTAGCCCACAGTGATCCATCAATTTTGGTTTTCTTTTTGTGATGGGGTCATGAACAAAATTTTTTTTCCCCTGGTTCTTTTCTTTGGGAGCCCCTTATTTTAGAACTAGGTTTATGTAAAAATGATAAAAAATTATATAATATATTAAGTGGTAATACCACCTCGATTCAAAAAACAAAAACCAAAAAATATCTAAATCAAACACACCAAAAACCTAGATGTGAATCATTGCAAATAATTCCTCTAATTCTCATATTCAAACATCAAATTCCTAAACAAATCATGAATCCTCTAAAATTAACCCTAAGAATTATCCTTTCCTTGAAAAAAACTCAGGAACAATTTCATAATTTACTTTGTAAACAATATATTAAAAATGCCTTGCAAATTTAGCACATAATAATTCAGAACCAACACAAGAAGACATTCACAAATGTGCAAAGGGATTCCATTGTACTCTCATTAAATATCTTTGTATCAATACATCCAAAAAAACAAAATTTCAAGAAATGAGACCTTCAAATCTAGAAGTCTCTATTGTAGCTATAAAATTCCTCATCCATTTACAATACATAAAGCCTTTCTACTTATATAATCACTGGCCATCTTGGAATCCTAGAAGAAAATAGGATGCAAAAATCTTTGGATGGCTAGGGGAAAAAAAGAAACTATAGGAAAAAAATGGTTACAATGATTACAAAAGTTGGATAATTAAACTTTAATAGTATCTTTGTAATCATTCTGAATCTTCAACATGTGGCACCTTTGTCTACAGATGTTCAAGGTAACTTATCAAAGTAGTTATGTGGATAATGATTTCCTAATGGAATAACATACATTATGCTTTTTATGAAAGTTACCCTCCTTGTTCTCATTGATCAAGTGCCAGGTGTTCCTCAATCCTCTTCCATTGCCACCAAATTTTCTACAGTTTACTTCTTCTTCTTAGGATTTGTTCTTTTTTCCTAAAGTGCAACCTCCTCCTCTGTTGGCCACGTGAAATTTTTCAAGATCTACAATTTCTTTATTTTCCTATCCCATCTTGAATTAGTTATATCCCTGGTGTTAGCAACAAACTTTGTACAATCTATTTCAACCTTGAACATGTCGTACAAGATATGATTAAACTATCTCATGTACAAGGTACCATCTACATTCAAGAAGGACTCCTTCCCTATTAGTAATGCATTCAAATCATTCTTCCACTCCTCAACACCTTCTATTTCATTTTTTTCCTTGTTTATAGGAGGCATTTACTTTCTAAAGTTAGGACCAAACATTTCCACCTTTGATTTCACTTGATTTGATTTTCCCTTGAAGAATGACAAAGTTGCACCAATCAATTTAATCATCTCACTAACCTGGCTGACTTATTTAGGTATATCAGCCCTAAGAGGTTGGAATACCTCCAATTTATCAAATACTGGGCTGCTACATGACCATGTAATGAATAATGGCTCCAAGGTTGGCATTGCATCCTTTACATCTCCATTTATCTTATGCAACAAATTGAATGAATCATGGACTGCATCAATTTTTCTCTTTATTATTTCAAATCTATATTGCACTATATTGGCATATCAGGATATTGTATTACTAGAGGAAAAAGAGATTCAATCTTAGGAACTAGAGGGGGAACAACCTTTGATGCCTCCTCTAACTTGACTTTTAAGTCACCTAGTTCTTCCTCCAAGACCTTAATATTCATCAAGCTCTCATCCCTATCTGTTGCCAAAGTGATGGTTTCATCAAACAACGTGTCACACCTATTTTAGAATTGTGTAGTTTTGGACTCATTCACATGGGCAAAGTAAGTGATAGCCTTGGAGACTTCAAGGTCTGGTGTGTTTTGCATTGTCCATATTATTTTGTCTCCTTCCATCTTCTCTATAACACTAACTAGGGATGGATTTTGTGTCCTTGGAGCCAAGGACCACATATAAAGTATTTGGAACCTAGGGTCATATCCATTTCCTCTGATCATGTCCCCTATTTGGGTCTGATAAGACAATTGAGCCTCTGTTTGCCTTCTGATTTGGTCAATGATGAAGGTTGAAGCCAGATCCCATCCTAGGACAAGCAACATCCCACTACCTATTACAAGCTTCCTAGACTCTTCTACAGTGATATTATCAGAATTAGGGTCATATATTACAAGGGCTTGCAAAAAATTACTATTAGGGTCAGTCTCCTCAGTCACCTGAAGTTGGATGTCTATTTCCTATTGTTTTCTTGAGATGAGAAAGTTATCAAATTCATCAATCTTGATGAAATCATCATCACTCAATAGCTCCTCCTGATATAGCTCTCTCTCATCCTTGCACATTTTGAGGGTAAAATCCACCTCTTCTTGGGTCTCTTTCTTCTTAACCTCTTAAATAATTTTCCTCAACTAGTGATGATAAGGCCTATCACTAGGAACTAGGGCAACAACTTTGTCAATTTTCATCTCTAACCCCAAATGCCTTGAGGAATCTACCACCTCTTTTCTTTGTCTTTTTTTTAGGCTCACTTGTTACCTTTGTATTAGGGACTTTTGGTTCTTTCTCAAAATCAAGTGGCTCACTCATCTAGGGAGGCCTACCCTATCCATAGGATTCTCCACTTTCTTCTTCATACTCAGAGGATGCGTATTCCTTTCAAACTTATAGCTTCTCTTCCAATTGGGCCTCAAGCAGGTTGTACAAAGTATCATACATGCTAATCATTTTATTGATTTTATCGATGTAAGGGAGGTTAGGAAAGTATCCTCCAAAGGGAATCCTTTCCTTCTTCATTTGGGTTTCTAAGTTAAATAAGTCATAGGACTTCCAAAGTATCTTCTAAATTTAGTCTTCATCTAGTATAGTTATGATAACATCTTCACCATCCAATCCCTCATCGTGTATGATGCTAATACTAGGAATCAATAATTTCTTTGTATTTTTTATAAAATCCTCAGGGTCAACATAACTGTAGTCAACTGTACTCATCTTGAACTGATTCAACTATTTGGTGATCTCAATCAAATCCCTCTTTCCAATGGTGAAATCATTCATTTTGATATGTCTTGGGGTAAAGGTCCCTTTTCTATGGGGAGGAAAATGCTCCTTATCTATCCACACTAATTTTTAGAAAAAATCCATGAGAGAAATCCTTGGGGGGACAAATTCTGGGAGAACATTTGGGGGCTAAGGATACAAATATACTTAAATCAGAGTGAAGGTTCACCAAGTAGAAATCACCCAAATTATGGTCTGGAGGAAACTTGTCAACATATTCACATGGTCTTAGAAGCCTCAACACCCTGGTAGATAATGTGACAATGTTTACCCCAAGGACAATAAGGATTCAGTTGACAATGCAATTTTGGAAACCACAAAACTCATGCTCATTGGAAGTGTAATTCCAAACACTGATCCATAACTACACAGGATTTGGTTGGTAATTTATCATGATTCTTGGTCTCAACATTTGTACATCAAAACTGTGAACATTGTAGAACAAGATCATATGCATCAATAAAGAATAATGCATAAAGTGGGGTTTCAAGTTATCCTTTATGCTCATCAAGCCTTTATGCATTATGTCAATCACATACTGAATATAATAATAGTCATTATTGATGTGGGAGTTATGGATATCAATTATGATAATATGAAGATCAATAGCCATTCTATCAGCATATCCATCTATCCCTAACACCCCACGAAATCCATATGATAAATAACTCATGTAAATGTGTAGGTCCTTGAACTCATATGGTGCACTCATATGGTTGGGTAGAGGGGCTATGTACTTCCCTATTTTTGGCATGAAATTTTTGATCAAGGTTTTGACTAGATTGATTTTCTTCTTATACTTCTCCTTCTCCTTATTAAAATCAATCTTTGTGGAGGAAGACTAGTAAGTGCTAAAGGATTTCATGAATGAACATCTACTTAGTGACACTAGAGTGGATTGATCATTTTTCCTTATGGTTTTGGACACCAGGTCATATTTTTTAGTTAGCTCAACTAGAAAATCAATGTCCAAAAACACATCTGGGACTATCAATTTCCCCATACCTAGCTTCCAAGCATTAAAAATAGGGTTTTTCTTGAATCTGTTAGTGTAAAAGTAATTGAATAAATGGTAGCTCGAACATGAAGGAGTAACTAGATCTCTACAAGTTGAAGTATGGTCAGATAAAAATTCATCAGTAACCTTTTTCATTTTATGTAGACCTAGGAAGTAATGTAATAAATTCCTCTAAGAAATTGGACTTTCCCTTTTGTTCCTCTCTTGAATCCTTTACCTCTATGTTGGATGAGACCCTGCTGGTTTTTGGTTGACTCATCATGTTGCTCATGATTATCTTTTTCTCTAAAACAATACTATTCTCAATTGTTCTAAAAAATTCTCTTTCTCTTATGATGCTCACTAAAAATATGAGGATCTGATAAGTAATAAGATAACATTGTGTTGTCTTTATAATATCTAGCAAAGAATGAAACTAGTTTGTTGAGATAACATAAAATATTTTCCCAATCACCTCAACATTCACTCTACATGTCTTCAATTTTAACTTTTAGTTAGTTGTGGCATGTGAGGGTTATGTGTACATTTAATTCTTGAAAAGTAGGAAAAAGGGCCATCATTATATCCTTTTTTCTTTTAAACCCTCCAAAATTGTCAAAAACTCCAATTCTACACTGATTGGTTGTTACTTGTTCACTTTTTCCAATGACACTATGTACTTTAACATGTCAGGATCTTTCTATTTCTTTTATCACCATGAGACCTTAACCTTACTTCCTTCTCAAGATCATGTGACAATAGCTTCCTCATGTTCTTATAATGCTTGGCCTAAATTGAGTTTGATCATGAGATTTAGCGACTCAAGCATACGTCTTAATCTCTGAACACTTGACTTGACTAGGGTTCCATCATGAGATTGAGAGAATGCAACATTTCTCATGGTCTCTAAGTGTTTAACTTAACTTATGATTTATTTAGAGATTCAATGACTAAATAAATCTTGTAACCTCTTTTCATTATCTCTAACCAATGTTTTATTCTGAGATTCAGAGATAACACATATCTCTCAATCTCATGATGCTTTACTTAACTCTAATTTTGTCTTGAAATTCAGTGATAGCTATTGATCAAAGTCTCCATACATGGTCATCTCTTAATCTAAGAATGTTTCATGACTTGACCATGATATTACGAGACTTGTAGATAACCTTTACTTGCCTTATTTCTTAACCTTTATCCCATTCATTGAATGTTAGGAAACTAACCACCATCATCACAAGATTCAAAGGTAATTGCAAACCATCATTTCTTAGCCTTGTCTCTTAATCTTGAAATATTAGAAACTTGACCGTCAGTATCACAAGATTAGGAGATAACTACATTTGCCAAATCACTGGATACTTTGACTTAATTGCCTATGATTTGGAGATCTAGAGATCAAACTCACTATCAAGTCCTTAACCCTTTTCACCAGGTCACCAAATGCCAATAGACTTAACCATCAAATCTTGAGACTTAGATATAGCCCTTTCACCAAGTCACTGAATGTTAAGCAACTAACCGCTAACATTGTGAGATTCAAAGATAACTATAACTGGTCTAATCTTTCACATTTTTGTTGGATCTCCAAATGTTTTATGACTTATCTGCTATATTGTGAGATGAGGAGATTACTTTCTTTAGAAAGTTTCTGAAATAAAAGAACTAACCACTAAAAACTTGGAGACTTGGAGAAAGATAGGAACATAAAAGCCATGTGCCAAATAAGGGAAGTTAAGTGACATGGAAAAGTAATGCACAAATAGATCTAAGGTAGGTTTTTTTAGACTTAGACAAGGAAATTTTTTGAAAAACACTTTGAAGAATAGCAAGACCTATTTTGATACTAGGTCATTTCCCAGCAAACCAGATTAACATGAAAAAATGACCAACAATAGGATAGAATCATACATATGATAAGAGTAATGAGAGGTGTTATTATTACCATAAATTTTTTCGTTATGTCAGTAAGTGCTTGAGAAAGCACAAGATCTAGTCCAATAAAAGTACAAATATGGTTGATGTAAATGTTCCTAAAGATAATCATCCTAAAGACTTCATCATATGAAACAAATGTGAACAAGGAATCTCTATGGTCTAGTATTTGGATTGTGATTGTAGTAACCATATGAGTTGTGGGTAAGTTCAAGAACTTGATTGCCAATTCAATGGAAGTATTGTGGAACTCAAAAATGCCGCTAGAAATAGGCACCCAATTTCAAAAAATGGGCACCTAATTTAGGTTCATATACCCAATCCAAAATTCAAAAAATGGGCACTTATTTTTAGAAAAATAGGTGTCCATTTCTAATTTTAAAAAAAATAGAAAATTATGATTAGAAATGTATTTTTACAAAAAATTTTTTTTAAAGAAACAGATGCCTATTTTTTTGTATTTTAGATAAAAAGAATCAATTTCTTAAGCCATGACCAAGAAACACATCTCTACCTCAGATTTCGATTCAGGATAGGCTTGGTGGAATCATTCCTATGCCTTGACCTCCAAAATTTTTGCTAAGGCACTAAAATGCCAAATTTATGCCTTGTAATTTTTTGAGGGCCTTCCTACTCGTATTTTAAATTATTTAAAAAAATCCATTGGAGTTCTCATTGTATTTATTTAAAAAATGTAATTTTTTTAGTGATATTATTTTGACTATTTTTTCATTATTTATTAATTAAAAGTGACACCTAAACATAAAATAGCAAGGTTCCCTAAATATTTATTACCCTTTTTAGGTTTTTTTGGAAAATAAATTATATGACATCAATCCACATACAATTCTCTTGGAGATAAATGTTTTTTTTTTCAAAAAGTATGAAAATTTTCATCAAAGTATGGTATTCGTACTCTACATGTTTTGAAAATACCTTTTATAGTAAATTAAAAGTTAATTAAAAGAAAATATTAAATAGAAAAAATGAGGAAAAACTATGTTCATCGATATTTTGTGTCTTAGGTATCTTTTCCCAATAGGATTTTAAAAAAATTATTTATTTAGATCAAAATATGGTGGTCGTACATGGGTGTGGTATGGTCCTGAAATAGGCATTTTGAAAAAGAGGTTTTGAAATGTGCCTACTAATAATAAATTTAAACCATGTGGGTATATATATAAATTGCATATATTTGAAAAGTATACTTTGAGCACTACATTTTAGAGTACTGAAGTTTTTAGAGATTCAATGTCTAAGTGCCTCAAATTTAGACATCAATTGATAGGAAACTTCAAAAATAGGGAAAAAAATCTCACTCTTTGCCAAAAAGTGCAACTCAACTTCTTGCAAGCACCCTGGTAATTAGATTTTATTTTGTTTCATCAATAAAAAATAAATACTAAAATTAAAATAGGGAACAATAGAATTATTTCATGTCTATAAAAGTGTTGGACTAACTACCAACGTTCCTCTTTGGTATTCTTGACATGGTTTAACAACCTCATGGGTTTTTTATAACTCTAGTATCAACTAGTAACAGGTTGATCTTTTGATGCAACAACAACCGCTAGTTGTAACAAGTGGTATTAGAGCTTGGTCACATGTTTGAATCCTCTAGGGTAACTTTGAGGGGGTATTGTTTGACTAATAACCAACATCCCCCTTTGTGATTCGTGACATGGTTTAGTAAACTCTTATGTCTTCTAGAAGTTTAGTTGTTGTATCAGTCATTAATAGGTCAATCTTTTGGTACAATGATAACCGCAAGTTGTAACCAAAAGGATCTATAATGATCTCCACAAATAAAAGTGAGAAGGAGATTAAAAAATTTTATTTAAACAAATATATAAAGTATAACTTGATGAGCGTTGGATAATTTATCCAAAATAGATACAAGGTGCTAAAGGAGAAGAGTGAATGTATTATATTTGAAAAGAACATAAGTAAAAGGTTTTCTGTAGTAGTTTAAATGAAAAAGAATTAGATGTTTCATTTAAGGATAGAGACATTATTATCTCTCCAATCTATTGTTATGTGCCCAACCAAGAATGTATAATAGTACAATAATGATCAATAATCAAGATAGTCATTCTAGACCCCTCTCGATTGTGACATCTCAGGTACAAACATATTGGCTATTCAGGTTTGAGATTATTATTAAAGAAAATAATATATATAGTTTTCCAATGATAGTTGAGCCTATTATTAGGTATGAAGATTTTTATTTTTGATCAGAAACATATGCTTCCCTTTGAATTAATAAAATCTAGATAATTTCAAGTATACTATTAGATCTGGTGCATATGGATTTAGCTAGTCCTATGTAAACCATTTCTATTTGGAATAGTAATTATTTCATGACCTTCATTAATAATGTTAGACATAAGACATGAGGTTATTTTTAGAAGTATAAATATGAATCATTTGATTATTTTTTTTATTTTTAAGGCCCACAAAAAGCATTGAAGTAGAAATTATATCAAGCTCCTAAGGTCAAATAGTGGGTGAGGGTATACCTCTAATTAGTTTGTAATTTTGTAGTAAAAATATCATTAAGAAGAAGATATCATATAGCAATAATCTATAGAAATATATAATGGTTGAGATAAAGAATAGTACTATTGTGGAGAAGGAAATGAGGATGATTAAAGAAAATAAAATCTTAAATGATTATTGGAGAGAGGATACGGAAACAACTATATATCTGGTTTAAATAGATTTCAAACAAAGGTAGTCCATACAAAGACTCCACAAGATGCATGGACAAACTACAAGTACACTATATAGTACTTAATAGTATTTGGTTGTGTTGTATAAGCTGACATGGAAAATGAGAATAGAAAAGGATTGGATGAAATGGGTGATAAGTGCATACTCATTGGATACAATTTTGAATCCAAGACATACAAGTTGTATATCCTAATCACTAAGACAATCCTCACTATTAGAGATTTTGAATTTATTAAGAATGACTATGGGATGGATCAATGGAAACATATTCAAGAAATTCAAATAGAGTTACCATTGGTCAGGAATATGATGATTATTATTATCAAAAAGAAAATGGTGCACTTAATATAGATTTGGAAATAAAAATATTGAATGCTCTAGAATTAGATAGAGAAATCTTGATAGCTCCTAACAAAAATAACTTAAAAGGAAAATTGACATAGAGAGCCAAAGAATCAATTAGTGAGAGTATTAGATAAGTTTTTATAGTTCCTGACACAAATAGGTAGAAAGGAAAGTAGACACAATCAAATATAGAATCAACCCCAAAGAGCTCTAAACAACTTCAAATTAGTAGACACATAACTCTAGAATTCTCTAGATGGGTCCTGATATGTTTCATACACTAGAGAAACAGTCGGATTGAGATCTTAGATCCCAATCTTTCCTCTATAATTTCAATAAAGACCAAAATTATGTAAGAGATCTAGACCAAGATTAAAGGTAAGATTGAGGTTTTGATGAGAATATAAATTTTTCATTATACTCATAGTGATCCAATTTATTTTGAGGATGTTGTAGAATAAGTGAAATGGTGTGAAGTGATGGATGAAAAAATAGATGCAATAGGGAGGAGTAATGCATGAGATCTAATTAATTTTCTCCAAGAAAATATTTTATTGAGTGAAATAGGTCTATATGACCACATATAATGTTGATGGAAGAATAGACATGCATAATGAATGCTTGGTTTTCAAAGAGTTAAAAATAGTTTAGAAAATAATATGATGAGACATATTCATAAATTTTAATGATAGAAACTATGTAGCTAGTCAATGTTGTAGTCTAATATAAGTGGAAGGTATTTCAAATGGACATGAAGTCTACCTTCCCAGATTGAGTGATGTAATAATAAGTGGATTTCAAGAAGCCACTTGGTTATGAAGTTATAGGTAAATAAGATAAGGTGTATAGGATAAATTGTATGTAGATGGAATTATAGTAGACCTTACAAAATATAAAGGCTATTGTAGAATGGTTAGGTCCTTAGAATGTTAGAGAATTCTGAAGTTTTATTTGACTTGCTTCCTATTACAAGAAATTTATGGAGGGTTTCTCTAAAATTTCTATACCAATTACCTCCTTTTAGAGGAAGGGGAAGAGGTATGAATAGACTAATGCATGTGAAAAACATTTTTTTATTTTTAAACTAGAAACAAACTTCAACCCTTTTCTTATTATACCTCATACTAATGTGTAGTTTACTATGATTAGAAATGAATTCAATGAAGGTTTTATGGGAATATCTATGTAGAATAGCCAAGTAGTGGCCCATGAGTAAAAAATATTGAAACAACATGAGATTAACTATGTACATCATGATTTATAATTGGCTATAGTATTACATGTATTATAAATGTAGAGCTATTACCTATTGGGAAACCCATTTGAGTTAAAAATAGATGACTAGGGGCTTTGATATATATTTAGATGGTCAAATATAAATGATAGAGAGAGGGAGAGAGACAATGGTTTCATTTTTTGAGTGAATATAATTTTTTTATACAATATGTAAAAGGTAAAGAGAATAGACTAGAAAATGCTCTTACTAGAAGGAGGCATCTAGAAACTATCTCTTACAAGGAAATGCTTGAGGAATAAGGTGTTATAAAATCTTCCACATTATGACCACTATGAGATGGTTGAATCATATTTGAAGACTGATCCTTCTAATTATTATTTTGATAGTTACAAATTTGATGATGATGGCATTATGGCATATTAAGATATGATATATGTTCCTAATCAAGAAGGATTAAGGAAGTTAGTACTTAATGAGATGAATTCTACTCCTTTCTCAAGGAATCTTTGTTTAATAAGATAATTTGTGATATGAGGGCACTATACTTTGGGCTAGGGATAAAATTCAATTTTAATGCTTGTATAGCCATTTTTTTTTAATATCGACAAGTCAAGGCTAAGAATATCCAATTAGCTAGATTATTATACCCTTATGATATTTTAGACTATAAATGGTTAGTCATTAGTATGGATTTTTTTAGGTGTATTCCATGACCCAAAATAGTAAGAATTTCATTTTTTTGGTAGTTGAAAAACTAACCAAAGTGGCACACTTCATTTTGGTAAATTTGGGAGATGGTTGATAGGCTTGAGGAAAAAAAATTGTACAAAGAATATTTAGATTACAGTGATTATTAGAGACTGTCATATCTAATAGGGATACAAGGTTGACATCAAGGCTTTTAAAAACCTCAATTTATTTAATGGGTACAAAATTAAGCTTTAGTACTACGTACCATATTCAGAAAAATGCAAAAAAATTAGAGGGTGAATCAAGTGTTAGGGGATTTACTGTGGATGTATTGAATAGATCAATAATAGAAATAGGAAGATTATCTTACATTGTTAGAATTTTCATATAATAACTCTTACTATGCATCATTATGTATAGCATGATTTGAGGGAGTCTATGTGCATAAGTTTCATACTCCAATAAATTATGACAAGATTGAGGATAAGGTAGTGATTGGGGATCCTTATATGTTAAAAGAAATGTCTAAGAAAAAAAGAAAATAATTAGGATATTACTAAAGGAGGTTATTGTTAGGTAGAAATGTTAATCCAATATGAATATAACTTTAATATAGTGCCAGGAAGGAAACAAAGTGTTATATTGTGTTATAGCCTCAAAAATTTAATTCCTTTTGTTCAAAATCCTTAAAACATGCACCAAAATGTATGGAGCCCTTGAATGTGGTGCAGGGGCACCTCCCTACAATCTTAAATGTTAGATCTTCATCATTAGCCTCCAAGGATGTACCCAAGGCCCTTCACGCCTAAGGGTTGAAGACAACATCATAGATTTAGCTAATAAGCCAATTGTAAGGCCTACTCACCCTTGGTGTGGTTATAAACCATGGGTTTTTTACTATGATCCAAAGGCATATTTACGTATCTAGATTTTCCTAGGTGTATTTTAGTTTATTTTAATGATTTAATAATTTTTGGTATCCTTAGGATCCAAGGATTATGCCTATAGGCTCATTAGGAGCAAGAATACAATATTTTTCAAAAAGTTGCAAAAATGCAAGAAATGTTGCTCGACAACTTTTCTAAAAAGTTGCTAGCAATTTGTAAAAACCTCCCAATGGTCACAACCTTTGAAAAATGGTTGGATTAATTGGGAAAGGTCTTCAAATAGACCTTTTAGGCATGTGGAAGACACACTTCTATAATTTGCATTCAAATCAATAAAAATTCCTTATTTTTCCCTAAATTCTGGACTGTAAATGATGTGCGTACGGATTGGTAAGGAATTGAGATGAAGAATATTGATAGGTCTTGTGTCTAACATGAAATAGGACTCTAATGCACTTGGATTGAGTGAGTTTAGAGATCAGGGTTAAAAGATATAAGAATTTATGTATCAGGCTTCCAAGAAACTCTCCTGAATTAGGGTTTCAACA
The DNA here is from genome assembly GCA_027943335.1 of Chamaecyparis obtusa. Classification (NCBI taxonomy): domain Eukaryota; kingdom Viridiplantae; phylum Streptophyta; class Pinopsida; order Cupressales; family Cupressaceae; genus Chamaecyparis; species Chamaecyparis obtusa. The sequence continues at coordinate 19,080 of BSBK01002769.1, read as the reverse complement.
AATAATGCCCTAACTTGATTTTCATCATTGTAATTCCCATGTGAAGTGGAGAAATAAAATTAGGGTAAATTTAATTTAGATCCTCAAGAGCATAGGAAAAGGGGTATTGTTTAGTGAGGTTTTCTTGTACACTATAGGCCAAGCATATCTATGTGCTTGGTCTAGAATATGAAAGAGTGAAGTGATAGTGGAACTTCAGGGATAGATGAAAGAAATATGATGATGGATTTTTGTCTCTTTGGAATACCTAACACCATTCTAATCGGTAATTTTCCTTGAACAATTGACTAGTGAACACTTCCTTAATAACCAAGCTTCTTAGCCCTATTAGGACTAGTGGATCAGGAATTGTTAAGTAGTGTCCATACTGGTTGGAATCTCGTGATCTAAAGGTTTTTCATAAATCAATAAAGGGTGTCCCAATGTACAATTTTTCTTTTACTCTCTTTGTAATAATCTAAATCCAAGTCCCTAGAATCTCACTCGTAGGCTAAAAGCCTAGATGGCATAAAAACTAGAGTTCTTGTCAAAAGATATGCATTTAAAAAGGGTTTGAAAATCACTCCCACAAGAAAAATATAGTGAGCATGGAACCTCTCCATTATCTTTTTATAATCCATAGGTTCCTATTTGATACAAAGCCTAAATTGAAGGAATTTTTTACCAAGGAAGCCAAGGGTCTTCTAGGAGCGCAGTGAGTTGTGGAAGTTGTAGGATCTTATAAAGGTGTAGAGCACTCTTCCTAGACAATTTGGTCCTTGAAAAGGAACCAAAGGCCACACCACTCTCAAACTACCTTAATAGGGAAGAGCTCTACATCAAGTGGTATCAGAGCATCTAAGATCCCTAGGGTAAAATTATACCATCACCATAGAAGGAGAAGATGAAGGAGCATTTTCAACAAGGATGACCAATGTAGGGATAGTAAGATATCTGAGAGAGAAAAGGATAAAGTGTGGTGAACAAAGAGATACTAAAATGCATTAGATGAGGTAGGAAATGGAAAGGCTTAGGGAAGAGCTCCAAAAGAGAAGTAGTGGAAACTCTGATGATGTCGAAGAATGGACTGAGGAAGAACCCCATGAGTAGGAATAAGAGGAATGTCCTATAGACAAGAGGCTCCTTATTAAGACTCTAAAGTCTATGTGTGAGGCCTCACCCTAGACCCATCATAGCTTTTCTATTATCATTATGGTAGACCTAGTAACTAGCTTAAGTTATGATTAAATAAGAAGATTTTACCCTTTTGACAAAGTTTTGATTATAGTAGATGCGAATACATTACATTTTATGATACTTTATACACTCACAATGTTAACCTTATGATACATTATGATTGTCATTTTGATGATTGAGTGAGATGAATACTAAGTTGTCACAATTCATATATATATATGCTACTATGAGTTGTTTAGGAAAATGATTAATCAAAATTTGAATTATTGTTGCGATGTGAATTTTTGTGAAGGTTAAAGGCTAGGTGATGAAATATATTGATGAATTTCAAGACATTATTATGAGAATTACTTGATGATTTGGTTACTTGATTTTATGCCATATAAATGATTTTAGAATTGACAAAATTAATGCTTAGGTAAATTGGATAAAACTACATCACAAATTATATAGATCTGGATTAATTAGTGTGACATATGAGTTAATGAGATTATGTTCTCTGATTCAATTTACTTATGTCCATTTGAAAGTGATGATTAAAGGAATGATTAAAATAATGATGAAGGATTATGTTAGAATAACTAAGATGGGGGTGAATTAGTTATCCAGTGTCCCAAATTCAAAATGTATAATTTAAAACAATTTCTTGAATTTCTGCTCATTGGTAAAAAATAATAACTCTCACTATCTGTGCTTTTACCGATTACCAATCTAATGCTAAAATAGTTTACCGATCAAATCTAACATGTAACATGTAAAGAATGATAACAAAGAAATATCACAATCAACACATAACACAAGAGATCAACGTGGAAACCCTGTAAAGGGAAAACCCACCTAGGACCGGCAACCCAAAATTGTTCACTCTTCTAAAGTGAGGTCGGTTAAGACCCAACCCTATTAAAGGTTACAAACACACTATTAGGTGTGACCTTGTTAAAGGATTTTAGACTAGAAGTTATCATCCAACGAGCATTCACTATGGGGTTGACAGGATAACAATGTTCATTCTATGAATGATACATCATAAGACTTTCAGAGTCCACTCGGTTAAGAGATTTTGATTGTATACAATTGTTAAATATGTAACAGTAAATGACCTACCCTAATACAACTTCAATTGTAGATTACAGATCAATATTTAGTCCATACAAATCCTTCTGATCAATAATTCACTTCAGATTCAATACTGTATCAACTTACTATCCATCAATAATTGCTCTCTATAGCTCGATAATTGTTCTGCAGCTTGATTCTTACTAACCAGTATGATCAGAATACATGAAAACCTTGTTCATGTGATATTCCTCTAGCTTCTTCTTCTTACAACATTTTTCATAAAGAAAATATTTTCTCTTATATAGACGAGTAAATCATTTTCTTCTCCACCATGAAATTTTTCTACTTAACCTCATTCATAGATTTTTCCACTTCAAACTTTTCTCGGTACTTGTGTTAATAACACATGTCAATCTTTTTCGTGAGATCTCCCCTGAATTTTGTCAGTAGTCGATCTGTGTAACAAACATTATATGTTACCTTGATGTTATACTCTTTCCAACTCATCAATCTTATCGACTAAGATAATCATTTAATACATTTTGTTCTACTTAGTTAACAAAGAAATGCATTAGTGAACACTACTCGATTAATACTATGATTGGTATACACTACACTCTGTTGGTGTATACTAGAAATGCTTCATTTACTGACAACACTGCTTTATGTCTTTCATCTCTATACTTCATCATAGATGAATGCAACATAATAAATTCAATATCATCAAGTCATAGACTCATCAACAAGTTATTCAATGTGTTCCTTATCCTCATCTATCATGTACATCTTTCCTCATGTAGATTTCTTTGTTCTTCATCTCTTTCACCTTTCTTCAAATGTCTTGGTATAGTAACTTACAAGATAAGTGATGTCAAACTAGTTGAAATCAATGACAACATAATACTAATTTAATCATATTACATATCTAATCATCAACTCCTCAGTGATCTTTAATCATAGGTTCTTCAATCAGATTCCAAATCAGTTGTAGTCCAACAATCTCTCCCTTTGACATTGATGGAAACTCAAGTAATATGAAATATACAATACACATACCAAACATACATTCTACAACTTTGTGAAAAAATATTGTAAGTTGAATAGACTTAATATGTTTAATCACTACATTACTAAACCATCATTAAATAATACAGCTTTACCATTCTACAGTTTTGGTCTTTTCAGTTCTCCTGTTCCTACTTCTATTCTTTGTAACTGATCTTCAATACTCTGTCTCATTCAGATTGTCTCTCCCTTAGATAATTCTCATCGGTGCTTGTTCCTTTTCATATCTTTTTTATCTTTCCCCTTTTAATTTTATATTTGTATACCTCTCCCTTTGACAGCAATGCCAAAGAAACAAATGAACAAACAATTATGTCTTCCTTTGTATCTCTGAATATTGATATTCCAATCAGTTCAAGTTCACAAACTTAATCATAACCTTGAACATGATTCAAAGTGTGAACTATGTTGCATCAACATGAATGATCTTTTGATAAAAGTAGGCTAATGCAACAACCAGATCATTTTAGTGACCGATAGATAGGGGATGAACCCCAAGTCTAGTCGTCAAGTATTCAAATGTGTCCTTCTATAGGGGCTTTTTAAAAATATCTGCAAGTTGTTCTTTGGATGTAACAAATTCTAACTTTACTTGCTTCTCTTGCACTTTTTATCTTAAGTAATGATACTTAATAGATATATGCTTTGTCTTAGAGTGCATCATAGGATTCTTTGAAATATTAATAGCACTAGTGTTGTCACAGTATATAATCACTAGGTCAGTGATTACCTCATTCATTCCTTCCAACACTTGTTTGATATATGAAATGTCTGAATAGTTAGTAGCAGTAGCAACATATTCTACTTTGGCTATAGACTGAGAAATACAAGCCTTCTTTTTACTTGTCTAGGTTACAAGTCTTTCACCAAAGAAAAATGCTCCTCTGGTGGTTCTTTTTCTATCATCCACAATTCTAGACCAATCAACATCAGTGTAAACTTTCAGTTCAAACTTCCCTTCCTTAGGATACCATTATCCAAAATTATCTATTTTCTTCAAGTATCTTAAGATCCTTTTTGTAGCTACCATGTGTGATTCTCTAGGATTAGTAGAAAATCTTGCAATAATTCCCATAGCATGTAGTATATCTGGTCTACTGTGAACTACAAAGATTAACTTACCAATCATGGATCAGTAGAGTGTCTGGTTTACCTCAGTAGTTTCATCCTCCTTTGTCAATTTTCATCTAGTGCCATTGGTGTTCCTATAGGTTTAGCATCTTCCATGCCAAATGTCTTCAGTACTTCCTTTATGTATTTAGATTGTGTGATGAATATCCCATCACTCTGCTGAATCACTTGTAGTCCAAGAAATAACTTAATCTCTCCGAACATAGACATTTCAAATTCATTTTGCATTTCATCAGAAAATGCCTTGCATACAAGATTTGAGCCTCCAAAAATAATGTCATCAACAAATATTTCAGCAATGATAATAGTGTCATCAGTATCACCTTTCACATATAGATTATTGTTCTCACTTTTTCTAACAAATCCAATAGTTAACAAGTATGTAGTCTTTCATACCATGCTCTTGGTGCTTGCTTTAAACCATATAAAGCTTTATGTAATATACATACCATGTCTTTATTTTCAAGATCAACAAATCCTTTAGGTTGTTCAATGTAGACCTCTTCTTCAAGTATACCATTCAAAAATGTTGAATTCACATCCATTTGATGGACTTTGAATTTCTTGTGTGCAGCATATGCAAGTAGTATTCTAACTCTTTCTAATCTAGCAACAAGTGCAAATGTTTCACCATAGTCAATGCCTTCTTCCTGTACATATCCCTTGCATACCAATCTAGCTTTATTTCTTGTGACTTCACCATTTTCATTCAATTTATTCTTGTATATCCGCTTAGTACCGATAACATTCTTATCTTTTGGTCAGGGTACTGAGGACCAGGTTTTATTCTTCTCTATTTGCTCTATTTTCTCCTTCATTGCATTAACCCATTCTTCATTCTCTAATGCAACTTTCACATTTTTAGGTTCAAATTCACAAATTAGACATGTACCTTATCTTGTTTTGCTCCTAGTTTGCATTCCACCATGTCTGTCTCTAATGATTTGTGTCTCAGGATGATGTCTTCTGACAAAACTAGCCAAAACTTGATTTCTCCTTTCTTGTTCATCTTGTTCAGGGTCATTTTCTTGCTCAGTAGCTCCATCTTGTTCCTTGATTTGTGTTGCCTGTTGTCCTACATTGTTTCCCTACTGACTGATTGTCACAGTCTACGGTGTCAGTAGATACTCTGGATGTTCAATATAAGTGAATCTACCATAGTCTTCTAGTTCCTTTATACTTTCCTCTATGTACTTGTCATCAAACTCATCAACATGAACATTAGTACTTTCAACTATCTTGTTTGTAACCTTATTCAAACATTTATATGCTTTACTTGTAGTGGAATATCCTAGAAATTGATGCAGGAGCATCCTGGGTGTAAGAGCAATCTTGCATCATGCAAAAATATTTCTATTTTTTGTATTCAATAAGGGCTATTTTGTGCAGAGCTGCTATTTATGGAAAGTTACTATTTTTGGTAATTTTTCGTATGTGCTCAGAATTATCTGATTTCTTTCTTGGAGGTTCATTTTGGTCATATAAGTCTGCCAGTAAAGTTTCATTGCCAGATCAAGTGTATATTAGAAGATATTGAAGATTTTCGGTATTGGCAGTAGGGTACAAAAACTTTGAACTCAGTTTTGAAGGCTTTAGAGGCCCCGGATGAGGTCAAAAATTTGGGTGATGGGCACTTGCGTGGGTCAAGCCTGTAGAGCGCTTCGAGGCATTTCTAAAATGGGGTTATAATAGCCGATCGGGTCAACTCGTGATGACTTATGGTCTTCGGAAGTTGGGCAACCTGAAATGGCAGAAAATAATTTTCTTGCAAAATTTCTGTTCGGGTTTCAAAGGTTATCTTGAGCCGACTATGATGTAATAAAATGTAAAATAAAATAATTCTAAGTTTGGTCGGCCTTATTGGCTAAAATTCTGGAACCTTCCCAGGCGGTGGAAAATTGCCTATATAAGGAAGGCTATATTATTGTCTTAGGCAGTTCAGAATAGTTCTGGGTAGTAGATCTGGGTAATAGTTCGAGGTTTTATCCTACAAAATATTGTAAGGGAATGCCCATGTGGCTTTGCATGTTGTAATTCTAAAAATTTGTAATTCCACATTTGTGGAGATAATAAGAAGCCAATTTTCTATTCTTGCATATTATTGTTGTTGTTTCTCTATGTCTGTTATGTGTTTGTGGTATTAAGGGGAGTACCCTTCATCAGGTGGTATCAGAGCAGGAGTTCTTGAGTGTGTAAACAGATCGCCGACTGTGAGGCAGTTTGCACCAGGACCGTGGCTAGGGTTTCAGTGTGCATCGTGAAAATGCCTCCACGAAGGGAACGTGGCGGAAGAGCTGGTGTTGTAACACCTGAGGTTAGAGAGCTGCAGAGACAAGTGCGAGCATTACAAGAAGAGATTCATAGAGGAATGAATCTTAATGTCAGAGACGAAAGCGAGGATGAAGCTGAAGAACAATATCAAGAAGGAGAAGCTGAAGTTGTGAACCAGGAGGAAGAAAGACTTTTCCGAGTGATTTCCAAAATTGGGAAAAGACCTAAGATTGAGGTTCCTACATTTTTTAGAAATCTTAACCTAGAGGAATAGATTGACTGGATCAATGAATGTGAGGAATATTTTGAGTATGAAGATGTTGAGGATCCTGATAGGGTAAAATTTGTGAAGGCCAGACTGAAAGGTCATGCGAAGATCTGGTGGCAAGAAATTCAATTGGAGCGAAATAGAAGAGGGAAAGATAAAATCACAAGATGGGATCGGATGGTGGATAAATTGAAGTGACAGTTCATTCCTGTTGATTATGAGCTTGATCTACTAAAGAAAATGCAAAGTTTGAAGCAAGCAGGAAGATCTGTTCAGGAGTATACAGAGGAGTTCTATCGACTCCTCATCAGAACAGGCCATGCAAAAGCTGATAAGGAGAAAGTTGCCCGATACCTTAATGGGTTAAGGCCAAGCATTCAAGAGGAGTTGAATCTAGTTTGAATGAATAGCATTGAGGAGGCATACCAATTTGCCCTAAAAGTAGAGGAAAAGCTGAACAAGAAGTTTGAGAGTAGACAAAATGGAAGAGGTCGCGGTGGACGATCTGGTGGACGGTCATATGGTGGCTGAAATGAAAATCTGAAAAAGAAGGATGAGGCCAGTAGCAGTCAGAATCAGCGTGGAAATAATTCCAATCGCTTCGAGGATCAGAATAATAGAGATTAGAGAGGAAGAGGAAGAGGACAAGGATCTGAAAGAGGAGGCTTCCGTGGAACATGTTTTCACTGTGGAGAAGAAGGTCATAGGGCATTTGAATGTCCTTAGTGCCAAGGAAGAATAGATAGGAGAAATGAAGGCCAGGCTAGAGTTGCACATGTAGATGAAGATGCCAGATCATCAAATTTTGAAGATGCCGAAAGAGGAGAAACGTTGATTAACAGAAGAGTCCTGTTGAGTGGTGAGAATGAACCTGAGCAAAGGAGGAGCCTGTTTCGCACCAGGTGCAAGTGTGAAGGTAAATGTTGTGATGTGATTATCGATAGTGGAAGCACTGGCAATTTGGTGTCAGAAGAGATGGTGACAAAGTTGAAGCTCAAGAGACAGAAACACCCACATCCATATCAGATTGCCTGGGTACAGGATGACCACAAGGTCATGGTCAATGAACAATGCCTGGTGAAGTTCCAGGTTGGTAGATACCAAGATGAGGTATTGTGTGATATCATATCTATGGATGCATGTCATATGTTGTTGGGAAGACCATGGCAGTTTGACAGATGTGCTGTACATGATGGTCATGCGAATACCTATTCCATGACAAAGGATGGAGTGTGACATAAGCTAAAACCATTGAAGGAGACCGAAGAAAAGGTATGTGGTAATGCAAGGATAACTTTTGTTGATGGAAAAAATTTCCTAGATGGTATGAGGCATGAGCATGTATGTTTTGCTTTAATTCCAAAAGCTGGTAAAGAGGAAGTAGATGATGTTCCTGTAGAAGTTGTAGATCTGTTGAATGAATTTCAGGATATTGTATCCGATAACATGCGTGATGGATTACCACCAGTCAGGAAGATGAGTCATCAGATGGACTTGATCCTAGGAGCGAGTTTTCCAAATAAGGCAGCATACAGAATGACACCTGCAGAAAGTGAGGAGTTGAACAAACAAGTACACGAACTGTTACAGAAAGGATTGATCCGTGAGAGTCTGAGTCCCTGTGCTGTACCAGCGGTATTAGCACCAAAGAAGAATGGAGAATGGAGGATGTGTACAGATTCTAGGGCAATAAACAATATCACAATCAAGTACAGGTTTCCATTGCCACGAATGGATGATATTATGGACTGTTTGAGTGGAGCTGTGTATTTCTCAAAGATAGATCTAAAGAGTGGATATCATCAGATTCGGATCAGAGAAGGAGATGAATGGAAGACTGCCTTCAAGACAAAGGAAAGACTATATGAGTGGTTAGTCATGCCTTTTGGGCTAACCAATGCACCGAGCACTTTCATGCGGCTCATGAACAAGGTCCTGAGAGAATTTCTGGGTAAGTTTGTCATTGTTTACCTAGATGATATTCTGATCTTTAGTAAGACATTGGAAGAGCATATGATGCATATTCGTATGGTATTTGAGAAGCTGAGAGAAGAGAAATTGTTGATTAATTTGAAGAAATGCAATTTTGTGAAGAAAGAGTTAGTGTATTTAGGATTTGTAGTTTCAGCAGAAGGTCTAAAAATGGACCCAGATAAGGTACAGACTATCCTTGAATGGCGTACTCCAAGGAGTGCTACTAAGGTAAGATGTTTTCATGGTCTAGCTAGCTTTTATAGAAAGTTTATCAAAAATTTTAGCAGTATTTGTGGACCCTTGACTGAAACAATGAGAGGGGATAGAAAAGAGTTTAAGTGGACTAATGGGGCAGAAAAGAGTTTTCAATTGTTGAAATAAAAAGTTACACAACAACCTATTTTAGCACTTCCAGATTTTAATAAAGTGTTTCAAGTAGATTGTGATGCTAGTGGTACTGCAATAGGAGCTGTTATGAGCCAAGAAGGTAAACCTGTTGCTTATTTCAGTGAGAAATTAAATGATGCCAAGAGAAAATATTCTGTTTATGATGAGGAATTTTATGCTATATTTCAGGCATTGAAAAAGTGGAGGCACTATCTTCTTTCTAAGGAGTTTCTTTTGTATACTGATCATCAAGCTTTGCAATATTTGAATAGTCAAGGAAAATTGAATCAAAGGCATTTGAAATGGGTTGAGTTTTTGCAGAGTTATACATTTGTTTTGAAACACAGGAGTGGAAATTCTAATAGGGTTGCAGATGCTCTTAGCAGAAGGCAACTGTTGCTGATAGAAATGCAGATTGAAGTGGTTGGGTTCAAGGAACTCAAGAATTTATATCCAGAGGATCTTAATTTTGGTGAAGCTTGGAAAGCTTGTACAGAACCTGTTACTCTAGACAGGATGAAATGGTTGGATTTCATCATCCAGGATGATATGCTATTCAGAGGGATTCAGTTGTGCATTCCACGAAGTTCTATGAGGGAGAATCTCATCAAGGAGAAGCATAGTGAGGGATTGGCTGGACATTTTGGTCGTGATAAAACCCTTGCTTTGGTTGGTGAGAATTATTATTGGCCACAATTGCAGCAAGATGTGAAGAAGTTTGTATAGAGTTGTAGAGTATGTCAGATGGCAAAAGGAGTGAAGCAGAATACAGGGTTGTATAAGCCATTACTTGTACCAAAGAAGCCTTGGGAGGATATCAGCATGGACTTTGTTCTTGGTTTACCGAGGACTCAGTGGGGACATGATTCAATTTTTGTAGTGGTTGACAGATTTTCAAAGATGGCACATTTCATTCCCTGCAAGAAGACTAATGATGCTGTTCATGTAGCAGAATTGTTTTTCAGAGAAGTAGTGAGACTTCATGGTTTGCCAAAGACCATAGTTTCAGATCGGAACACTAAGTTTGTTGGATATTTCTAGCGTACATTATGGAAGAAGTTGAAGAAAGATTTGAAGTTTAGTTCATCACATCATCCATAGACTGATGGATAGACAGAGGTGGTGAATAGAAGTTTGGGAAATTTGCTGAGATGTTTGGTTGGAGATAAGCCAACAGGATGGGATTTGATTTTACCATAGGCAGAATTTGCATACAATAATTCTGTCAACAGGAGCACTGGTAAATCACCGTTCTAGATTGTATATGGAAGTAGTCCAAGAAATGCATCTGAATTGAGGAAGATAGATAAAGGAGAAATAAGTAGTGCCGAAGCTGAAGATTTTGCAGAACACTTGAAGAACATCCATGGGGAGGTGAGGAAGCATATTACCAAGATGAACACATAGTATAAGGCTAAGGTAGATGAGAAAAGGAGGTATAAGGAATTTCAGGTTGGTGATGAAGTCACGGTTCATTTGCGAAAGGAGCGGTTTCCAGTTGGTACATATAACAAGCTAAAAATGAAGAAGTTTGGGCCATGTAAGATACTGAAGAAACATGATTCAGGAAATGCATATGAGGTAGAATTGCCTACTGAGCTGAATATTTCACCAGTGTTTAACATTTCAGATCTGATAGAGTATCATGGAGGTGTTGAAGATGAGATCACAGCAGCACAGTGAAATATTCCAACAACTAGTTCAGACACTAAGGAGATCAAAGATATACTAGACAGTCGTGTTGGCAGAACCACAAGGAACAGGACATATGAAGAATATCTGGTCAAGTGGAAAGGATGACCTGTTGAAGATTCATCATGGCTGACAAAGCAAGAGGTTAGCCGTCTTGGTTTTCCTCTGCACACCTGAGTCGTGACAGGGTCACTTCTCAAATTACCCCGGGTGTCTGATGCAGGAGCATCCTGGGTGTAAGAGCAATCTTGCATCACCCAAAAATATTTCTATTTTTTGTATTCAATAAGGGCTATTTTGTGCAGAGCTGCTATTTATGGAAAGTTACTATTTTTGGTAATTTTTGTATGTGCTCAGAATGATCTGATTTCTTTCTTGGAGGTTCATTTTGGTCATATAAGTCTGCCAGTAAAGTTTCATTGCCAGATCAAGTGTATATTAAAAGATATTGAACATTTTCGGTATTGGCAGCAGGGTACAGAAACTTTGAACTCATTTTTGAAGGCTTTAGAGGCCCCGAATGAGGTTGAAATTTTGGGTGACGGGTGCTTGCGCAGGTCAAGCCTGTAGAGCGCTTCGTGGCGTTTCCGAAATGGGGTTATAATAGCCGATCGGGTCAACTGGTGATGACTTATGGTCTTCAGAAGTTGGGCAACTTGAAATGGCAGAAAATAATTTTCTTGCAAATTTTTGTTCGGGTTTCAAAGGTTATCTTGAGCCGACTATGATGTAATAAAATGTAAAATAAAATAATTCTAAGTTTGGTCGGCCTTATTGGCTAAAATTTTGGAACCTTCCCAGGCGGTGGAAAATTGCCTATATAAGGAAGGCTGTATTATTGTCTTAGGTAGTTTAGAATAGTTCTGGGTAGTAGATCTGGGTAATAGTTCGAGGCTTTGTCCTACAAAATATTGTAAGGGAATGCCCATGTGGCTTTGCATGTTGTAATTCTAAAAATTTGTAATTCCACATTTGTGGAGATAATAAGAAGCCAATTTTCTGTTCTTGCATATTATTGTTGTTGTTTCTCTATGTCTGTTATGTGTTTGTGGTATTAAGGGGAGTCCCCTTCATCAGAAATATTCCTTCATCTCCTTTAGAATCAAATTTTCCATTTCTCTCATCTTTTAAAATAAAGCATTTACTTCCAAAGATTTTGAAATAAGTTACAGTAGGTTTGTGTCCAAACCATAGTTCATAAGGTGCTTGATTAGAGTCCTTTAGTTGTACTCGGTTAAGTACATACACAACTGTACTGATAGCTTCCCTCCAATATGTCTGAGCAATATTCTTCTGTATCATCAATGTTCTAGCATAGTCAATTATAGACCTGTTCATCCTTTCAGCAATGCCATTTTGCTGAGGTGTCCTCAATGTAGATACATGCCTTTTGATTCCATGCTCATTACAAAAATTAGTAAATTCATCAGAGATAAATTCACCTCCTCTATCAGATCTTAAACATTTTATTTTTTTTCTTGTTTCTTTCTCTACCTTAGCTTTATACCACTTAAACATTTTGAAAGCTTTAAATTTCTCTTTCAAGAACATAACAGTCATTAGTCTAGTATAATCATCAACAAAAAGAATAAAATATCTATCACCAGAACAACTCTGAGTTCTCATAGGACCACATAGGTCAATATGAACCAACTCAAGTATCTTCTTTGTTGAATAGTCTTTTCTTTTAAAACTAGACTTAGTCATCTTACCTTTCTGACATTCATGGCACATGGCATGATCAGGTTTTGTCAAGTTAGGCAATCCTCTAACTCTTCTCTTTCTACTAATCTTGATCATGTTGTCAAAGTTCACATGGCATAACCTTCTATGCCACAACCAAGCATCTTCATCTTTTATTAAAAAACAAGAAGGTTGATCCATATCAAGATAGAATAGATTACCTCTAGATTGTGTACCAGTTCTGATAGGTCTTCCTCCATCATCATAGATCTTCACCTTTTTTCTCTCAAAAGCTAATCAATGGCCTGAATTGTTCAGCTAAGCCACACTTAACAAATTATAGTTCAATCCATCTACCCAGTATGCATTATCACATTGTAGTTTGTCAGTGATCATCAGTGAGCCTTTACCTCTTACCATACAAGGTGCATCATTTCCCATTCTCATAGATCCTCCATTATATTCAACAAGATGATCAAAATTTCTACATCACCAGTCATATGATGTGTACAGCCACTGTCTATGATCCATGTATCATTTCTTCTTACTTTAGAGATCAGTGTTGTCTCTTCATGTTTCTCTTCCACTTTTGAGTCATCTTTCATAGCAACAAATAAAACTTCTATATCATCATTAGAATCAGATTCAATTTCAATATATTCAGCTATGTAACATACCTTTTTGCATTTTTCATCTCGGTTGTCTCTGTTGTAGTGTCAGTAGCCTCTATTGAATCTTCTTCCATAGCTTCCTTCAGATCAATCTTTGGATCTATTATCATCTTTCTTCTGAGTATATCTAGTAGTGATGTGACTGACTTCTTTACAATTAAAGCATGCTAAAGGTAGCTTACCTCTATACCTTCCTTTTCCTTTGGGCAATCTTCTAGCCATAAGTGCTTCAAGCTCATTAAGTTCATCATCGATATTATCATCACTATCACAGTTCTTACTATTCCTGCTAGACTTTCTAATCTTCAAAGAAGACATGAAAGTGGATTCAATAGAAGGAACAACACTATTATCAAAAAATTTTAATTCAAATGTTGTAATTTTACCAATCAAAGTGTCAAGAGTAAGGTTGGATGTAGCTCTTGTTTCATGAATTGCAGAAATCTTGATTGCATAAACTGATAGAAAAGTTTTGAGAATCTTGCTTATCATTGTTTCATCATCAATCACTCCATCAGATGCTCTAATAGCATGTACTACCTCTTTGAGTCTATTTGAATATTGGAAAATGTTCTCACCTTCTTTCATTCACATATCATCAAATCTGCCTCTCAGACTTTCAGCTCGGGCTCTTTTGACATTCAGATCTCCACTGTATATTTGTGCCAATTTATCCCACATTCCTTTGGTAGATGTGCATGCCTTGATATCTTCAAATTCAGCATCGGTACAGGAAGCAACAAGTTCCATTATAGTAACATTACATTCATGCTTTTCCTTTAGTTGATTAATAGTTAAGGGCCAGTGGGCGGTTTCATGTAGCCATTCTCCATCAGCAATAGTGTAGAGTTTCCAATTCTAGATATGTGCAGCTTCATTCTTCTTTGCCATATTGCAAAGTTCTCTTTATACAGTTTCGATACTTCCCTCTTATACATCTTGAGACCTTTACACTTAAGTCCTTAAAACTCTATTCCAAGCAACCAAAGCTTTGATACCAATTGTTAGAATAACTAAGAGGGGGCTGAATTAGTTATCCAGTGTCCCAAATTCAAAATGTATAATTTAAAACAATTTCTTCAATTTTTGCTCATCAGTAAACAATAATAACTCTCATTGTCTGTGCTTTTACTCATTACCAGTCTAATGCTAAAATAGTTTACTGATCAAATCTAACATGTAACATGTAAAGAATGATAACAAACAAATATCACAATCAACACATAACACAAGAGATTAACATGGAAACCCTGTAAAGGGAAAAACCACCTGGGACCGGCAACCCAAAATTGTTCACTCTTCTGAAGTGAGGTCAGTTAAGACCCAACCCTATTAAAGGTTACAAACACACTATCAGGTGTGACCTTGTTAGAGGATTTTAGATTAGAAGTTATCTTCCAACCAGCATTCACTATCGGGTTGATAGGATAACAATGTTCATTCTATGAATGATACATCATAAGACTTTCAGAGTCCACTCGGTTAAGAGATTTTGACTGTATACAATGGTTAAATATGTAACAGTAAATGACCTACCCTAATACAAATTCAATTGCAGATTATAGATCAATATTTAGTCCATACAAATCCTTCTGATCAATAATTCACTTCAGATTTAATATTGTATCAACTTACTGTCTATCGGTAATTGCTCTCTGTAGCTTGGTAATTGTTCTGCAACTTAGTTCTTACTAACCAGTATGATCAGAATACATGAAAACCTTGTTCATGTGATATTCCTATAGCTTCTTCTTCTTATGACATCTTTCATAAAGAAAATTTGTTCTCTTATATAGATGAGTAAATCATTTTCTTCTCCACCATCAAATTTTGCCGCTTAACCTCATTCATAGATTTTGCCGCTTCAAACTTTTCTTGGTACTTGTGTCAATAACACATTTCAATCTTTTCCATTAGATCTCCCCTGAATTTTGTTAGTCATCGATCTATGTAACAAACATTATCTGTTACCTCGATGTTATACTCTTGCCAACTCATCAATCTTATCAGCTAAGCTAATCATTTAATACATTTTGTTCTGCTCGGTTAACAGAGAAATGCATTGGTGAACACTGCTTGGTTAATACTGTGATCAGTATACACTACACTTCATTGGTGTAGACTAGAAATGCTTCATTTATCGACAACACTGCTTTGTGTCTTTCAGCTTTATACTTCATCATATATGAATGCAACATAATAAATTCAATATCATCAGGTCAGAGACTTATCAACAAGTTACTCAATGTGTTCCTTATCCTCATCTATCATGTAGATTTCTCTGTTCTTCATCTCTTTCACCTTTCTTCAGATGTCTCAGTATAGTAACTTACAAGATAAGTGTTGTAAAACTAGTTGACATCAATGACAACATAATACTGATTTAATAATATTACATATCTAATCATCAACTCCTCAGTGATCTTTAATCATAGATTCTTCAATCAAATTCCAAATCAGTTGTAGTCCAACAGATTATAGAGACTAAAAGAATGTATCTCATGCGGTAGATAATTTTATTGGTAATGTTGATTCCGCATTTTGAATTTTTATGACTATACTTCTTGAGGTTATTGATGTTTAAATTGAGTGTGCAGGATCATGGCCATGGAATTTTTCAGTGAATTGCGACTAAATGCTATGTGTATCTTGTAAAGCCAAGGTTGCATCTATTAAAGAGACAAAAATTTGTTGTAATGTATTTTCCTTCGTATAGTGTATGGTGTGTATTTTATCTGCATTTACATTCATTAAATTGTAAGATTAACAAGTGGACTTGCCAAGTGTGTTGTGATGTGTTATGTAGTGCCAATTAACACACTTGTTATAAAAATGATGTGTTATGGCATGTCCACTTGGAAAGCTTAAGGACCCATCTTTTCCACTAGGTACCCTAGATCTTTTTCCCATGAGGATCACTTGTTTTGTGAGCCCAAGGTGGAGTCTTATCCATTGAAATTCGTATGGAATCTTAACTAGGGTTTTTGAGGGGTTATATGGCCACCTAGGGTTAAGTTTGATCTATTTTTTACAAGTCCACTTCATATACCTATGGGTTAGGGGATTTTTTGACCATAGGATACCTTATTTAGGCCTTGGGAAGCCCCCAAAAAAGTTACTTATCCAAGATGGCCGAAAATCATAATGGGAAGCATGACCTTGGGAAGATCACATGCTTTGGGAAGACAAACCTTGTCAACTTT